>CM068377.1:52201394-52347674 GCA_034770075.1 Aralia elata
GTTATTGGGGAGGCCATGGATACACATGGCCGGGGCAGTTCCGTTCCACGCTACACACCAACAAATCAAACTAATCATCGACGGGAATATGGTAACTAATCTCGGCAGAATGTGGATGACCCCTTTCTCTCCTCCCAGAAGTACCTCTACCGGTGAATTAATGTGGACCGAGGTCAGTGGCACCTGCCAGTTTCCCCAGGCGGTTGGAAATTAGCCACTCCCCACTACAGATGCTTGGGAACCTCCCCACGCCGCGTGAAACCTAAAAGTCTCCCCTTAGAAACTTACCCTTCGTCAGCGATAGGAAATGATAAAAGCTCGACATTTCCAGGCCTGGACAGGAGACTAGGGAGAAGCATCATTCCAGTCGGTGAATCACCGACCCATCCACCTACCACAAGCAGATAGGCCAAGAGCAGGGTTTGGTGAATACCTATGCAAGGCGTTTAGCACGGAGACACCACGTCGGGGTGCGGCTGACCCTCCGATTCGACAAGCTGGCAGTCCGGTGGGACCAAAGTTGACAATAAGCAGGGGATCAGCGTGGACGCCTGTGATTGGGGGCAAGGAATTATGAAGAGTTAAAACCCCCCGCAAGTGAATTGAGTCGGACCCTGAGGGAAAGGTTTTCCTGCAGGATGGTCGCCGAAAGGAAGTTGTTGGAAACCAAGTGCTAATATCCCCGGACAATTAAGCAAAAGCTGTAGAGAGGGGACGGATGTTTAGTCACGTCACTGGGAGCACCAACAAGTTGTGCCTGTCATTCGATTGTGCAGGATTAAATAATTCCCGAAGAGGGTGAGAGGCGGGACCTCATGGCGGAATTGTAGCCGTAATCCTCGGGGAAGTGTCCGATGTGAAGACACCTTATTCATCCAGCGGGATTTCATACCGCAACCCACCCCCGGCCGTCGAACAACTGGACCATGCATTGCCACACAAACCCGAACTCAAAGAAATATCATCAAACCCAAGGTGTAAAACCCCGACATCAGGGTGGTAGACCCCCAGAGGATGGGAGAACGAAGAAGTTTATTTTTTTTTTGTTGATTTTGTGTTTTGCATAATTATGTCGTTTCTTCATGTTATTTGAAAATGGTGATCGGTCGTGGAAAATATACTTATATATGAACAAGTATTTTGTTTTCGTGTCAGGTGTACCAATTTGAGTAATCCTTGCCTAACAAACGGTCTTTCAAATTTGAATGATGATTATTGAGTTTTGAACATTGAGCTGGATTTCGATTTAATGGGCATTGAAAAAGACGAGACACGATTACGACGATGCCCGCCTTGACGAGATTAAAGGATGGGTCGAGGATAAACCCAAAACCCAACTTGGAACCAAACAATCACTATAGATTAATCAGAACCACTGTACAAGCCAAAAGAACTCAAGATAGGGATTTTTGGGGGGTGTGGATAGACCTTACCATCCCAGCTCAAAAAGCTGAAAATGAGACCGAGTTACTAAACCAATATGAGGATTGTCCTTTTGCATGGTCTCATGAGGATATGATCGGTTTGTCCACCGACATTGAGGTACATCGATTGCCCATCAAGGAGAGGTTTTTCAGGCCTCCTGTTTTTCAAGCAACAAAATTAAGAAAGTTGACAACCGGAGTGGAGCTTAAAATGTTTGAAGGAGAGAGATCATCAAGCAGTTTCAGGGCGTGAGGGAATCATTATGGTGTCCACTTACCCGGAATGGCTGTCCAATGTAGTCCCAGTGGCTAAGCCTGGAGGAAAGGTGAGGGTATGTGTAGACTACAGAGATCTAAACAAGGGCCAGTCTCAAAGATAAACTTTCCGGTGCCCTTTCATACACATCCTGGTGGATATAACACATTTCCCAGTACGAAATGTATTCTTTTGGTCGATTGCTTTGCGGGGTATCATCAAGATGAATGGTGGCGGCGGACAAAGAAGATCAGGAAAAGACCAGCATTCATCACCCCTAGCGCACTTTTCTGCTATAGACGATTTGGCTTTTGGTCTCACGAATGCGGGGGCTACTTATCAGAGAGCCATGATGGCCCTGTGTCCATGATATGAATGCATAAGGATATAGGAGGTCTACGTGGATGACATTAATTGTGAAATCGAAGGTAGAATTCTGATCATATAAGCCATCTCAAAAAAGCTATTCGATTGGCTCAAAAAGTATAATTTGAAACTCAATCCAGCCAATTGTGCTTTTCGTAGTGCAGTCGGTGTAAGCTCTTGGGATTCCTGGTTAGTGATCGGGGCATTGAGTTAGGGATCCAGCAAAGATTAAGGCCATTTGTGGATATGCCTAGTGCACCTCACACAGAGAAGGAGATAAGAGGATTCCTCGGAAGGATAAACTTCATCAGCCTCTTTTATATCCCACTTGACGAACTTACATGTGAGCCAATTTTGCAAACTGTAAAGAAAAGGTGCTTCACAAGAATGGGAATTAGCAAATGTCGAAAGGCTTTTCAGACCATCTAAAAAGCAGCTGACGGAGGCACCAGTGCTGTTACCCCTTGAAGGATGGGATCCCTCTGTTTATGTATATAACGGCAAATGCCATCGCGATTGGGATGTATGCTGGGGCAGAAGAGATTAAGCCGGTGCAAGAGCAGGCCATCTATTACCTCAGCAAGAGATTTAGCCAATGTGAAACAAAATATACACTCCCATCGAGAAGACCTTGTTGTGCTCTGGCCTGGGCTGCAGGGAAGATTACAGCACTACCTCCATGGGCATCACATACACGGAACGTACCTGGATATCAAGAATGGGATCCCCTGAAATATATTTTTGAAAGGCCCATGCTGAATTGTCGACTGTCAAGATGGCTAGTTAATCTTACAAGCCAGTGTCGACATGGTGTACGTAAACTAAGTAAAGCCATGAAAGGACAGGGAATTGCAGATCAGTTGAGCAGAAAACCCCCGTCAAGAGGGATGGAGGCCGTTAGAAAACGAACTCCTGCTCCTCTACCGGGCGAAGATATATTTTGGGTTATCACAACGAGAAATGTGATTGACGAGGTGACAGTTCTGGAGGAACGCTATTATTTTGATGGTGCCATGAATGCCCAGAGGGGGCAGGAAAGCCGCCTGAGGCGATCCTGGTTCTCGTTATCACTGCGGTGGAGAACAATACCCTGTGGCCACTAAACTACATTTCAGCAATTCGACACAACACGCGCTGAATACACGAAGGGATGTATCTTGGGAGCTCCGCTTGGGCCGCGGCGACATGGGAGTGAGAGACTGGCGGTGTTCGGGGATTCTAGAATTGGTTATCAGGACAGGGCAATCGGGGTGTACAACACTAAGGAGCTTCGGTTACTTCTCATAAACCATCGTTGTGTTGGGTACCCAGCTGACTTGCAAAGAATTCGAAGATATCGCTTTCCTTCCGCCATATTCCCCCGGGGGGACGAAATTGAACCTTTGCCGATGCATTGGCAACTCTGGCCTCCTTCAATCCATATAATCAAAAGAAAAGACATACCACAGATTGAGGATAGCCGTACAGAATGCCCCGGCCTATGATGAACATGTGGCAGCTTTATCAGACCGAGGTGGTGTTGTCAAAGCAGCCCCTGGCTTATCACGACATAAGGGAATATTCTGAAGAGATAGATCCATTCCTCCCGACCAGGCGGGTCGAACCTGAGAGGATGAGAAATTCAAAAGATTGGCGGATGAAATATTAACCTGAGTGGGGATTCACCTCTACAAAAGGGATGCTGGGTTGGGAGCTGTTGCAATGCGTAGATGAAACACAGGCCAAAAGATTATGAATGAAATACATGGTGTTTTTTTCTGAGTCATGGTGGGCCACATTATGAAGTGGACCGATGCCTAGGCCAAAAAGATCTTGAGGACAGGGCATTATTGGTTTTAACGCTGAAAGCTGATTCGCGATGATCAATTGTCAAAAACGGTGTTACCAAATGCCAGCGCGCACGGTAATGTGATCCCATACGTCTCCCCAATGAGCTGCACCTGTATGACCTCCGCTCCCCGTGGCTCAGTTTTTAATGTGGGGAATGGATGTGAATCGGGAACCAATAGAGGCCCAAAGCAAGCAACGGGACACCGATTCATTTTTCGTCATGAATTCGATTAACTTAACCAAATGGGTAGAGGCAGCTTCTTTCCCCAAAGTAACTCACAGGAGGTCATCCGTCGGTCTTCATCAGGAATAAATGTCATTTGATCGATATGGGAACCTGAGGTTATTAGGGGGGGGTCTCCGAACAATGCCAAGAATTTAAACAACGCCCTCATGAAGGGACTGTGTGACCAGTTTAAGATCAAGCACCTCAATTCCGTCTATTTACCGTCCTTAGAGATGAATGGGGCAAGTGGAGGCCTAGCAAAACAAAAACAAATCAAGAAGATCATGGCAAAAAATGTCTGCTAATCATTCGGGGGATGGCCGGGATTTGTTGCCCCTCACCCTGCTGGTAATACCGAAACATCAAACAGCGTACTTCTACAGGGGCAACCCCTATTACGCTTTGGGTGTATGGAAATGGAGGCCGTTCTGCCAGTTGAGGTTGGAAATGGGCGTCCCTCAGGAATAGTGATCGAATGCTCAAATAAGCGAGGAGGATTCGGATGCAAAGGTCGATAACGACCAATTGGCCCTAAATTGACGAAAGAAGGGTGGCTGTTGTTTGGCAACGGTCAGTTATAACAAAAAATCAACAAAGTAATCTCTAGATCATACGGACAAAAAGGATAAGAACCTCGGAAGTCAAGGAAAATGAGTTTGGTGCTAAAAAGAGTCAAGCCTTGTCAAGACGAAAGCCAAGGGGAAGTTCCGCCCCGAACTGGGGAGGGACCATTTGTTAATTAAGAAAGTTGCTATCCGGAGGGGCCCTCATGTTTGCAAGAAATGGATTGGTGAGGTATTTTCCACAACCCCTCCAATTCTGACTCCGGTGAAAGCGGTTCTACGCTTGAAATCATCAGTTTCCTTTTTTTTCCTTTAGGATGGCGAACTACTACGTAGGACCTGTATCTCCCCAACTTGTGGGGGTACGTATGGCAGCCATCATGGCGCGCGTCCGGACCCCTTAAATAATAATCCTTTCCCTAACCAAAACCAATTTTCGACCCTAGATAAACCTTCCTACATCCTCAAAAAGCCTTCCCGAAAACCAGCTGCCTAACCAGCTTCATCCCAAAGGACATAACTCTGATCCAAAACGAAACAGTTATCCAAAATCTGAGATTCAATCCGATGAAATCAAAAGGTGGTGCGGCCAATATCTGTCAAATCTCCATCAAAGGACTTGAGGAAGAGAAAGAAGGCGAAATGTCAAAAATCGTGGTCAAACCTGGATAAAATGAGGATCCAATGAAAGGCAATGATACGACAAAAGGGGAAAATGACAAAATTTAAATGCATGTTTATATATATAAGTCATTTTTGTCTACAAGATTTCCTTTTCGATAACCGATGAAAACTAACATAGTCTATGCAGGAAATAAAATAATCTACAAATCTGAAATTAGCTGAAGACAGGACGGACAAAAGGTAGTGGTAGATCTGAAGCATCAGCATCTCCTGCAAATCTTGCTGCTGCCCCCATCATATCAATACACGATCCAAGTAAAGCAGTGGCTCGGCTGGACAGTCCCAAAATGAAGCATCTTACAACTGCCCTGGTCTGAAATAACAATGGCCTCCTCATGTCAGCAATGGCAGCGTCTCTAGCCCGAATGGCATCATCTCTCTCGATAAGAGCAACATCCCTCTCGGCCTCTCAGCAGTAATCAAGGCCAGGCGGAGTCGGGTTTCCTCAGTAACCCGACTTGGGGCAGAATCAGCTGAGATGGAGCGGTCTGTGGTATCCTCTGGAAAAAAATCACTCCAGAAGTCATCAAAAGCCCCCAGTCCTGACTCAAAACTAGCCGGGATCCAAGTCTCCCTCTCGCGCGCAACCACTTACCACCTCGCACGTAAGCAAATGTCCAGAGTGTGACAGCTCTCACTATATTACGGCAAAGATCCTGCGGGACCAAAGGTCGTATACCCGCAGTAGATCCCTCTCTGTCTGGGATGATATAAGGAATCGATAGGCGGCTTGCACTTCGCGAAGGGTGTGAATAATCATTGTGGCCTGATTCAAACTGCCCCCATAACACACCGCCAAGGGATGGATAAGATCCGTCACGCCCCCGCCCCTCAAACCAGCAATAGGGACTGAAATCCAGGGTGGGTAACGTGAGTCAAGAAGGCTCATAAAAGGAGCAATAACCCGAATAAGGACCAGTAGATGTAAAGGGGTCCTCAATGATCACGAGCAAAAAAGATGTCCAGGAGGCCACATCAAGTATAGTTTCACGGGTCGAAACGAAAACTGCGTGGTTATGATCATAGCTGAAGCAAAACCCCTTGGCGACGGAAATGGGACCGATGGGACTGAGATGACTCATGAGCCGACATATACAATAAGGTCGAGCTCCCCTTGAATACCCCTGCCATCAAACTCGGTAAGGAGTGACAGTATGAAGCTGACATGTAGCGTATCCCATCGCCAATATCATGGGAAGAATGGTGTGATTCCTCCTGAAGGGCTCGAACGGCCGCGACAACACGCCGCATGTCCAACTGATCATGGTCCTGCGGGCAAGTACAAAACTGAGATGACACAGGCCATCAGAACGTCCACTCCTCCAAGGCAGTAATCCCAGTGCTCCTCGGACACGGAAAAATCACAAGGAAGAGACGACAAACTGTCAGGTTAGCCAAATTCGGTCAACCAAGAACTGAAGGGGAACCCATTATGGTCTGATGTGGATCAACCGGTAAACAAGACGAGCCCTCCCGCAAACCGGTGAAAGTCAAGAATAGACGGCGCATGGAACCAACTGTGATCCCTAGCACAAAGGTCTATCCAAAGGAAAACCGGTGAAACGAGCATACTACTCCTCCAGGGTGTGGGGTCAGCTCTAACCGTCCCTAACCTGAACACCTGAACGGGGCAAGCGCCCAATAGCTTCAAAATACCATCCACAAAGCCCACTGGCACCTGAAAGGTTTAATAAGGACCAAGAAATGGCCTAAAAAGGGACCATCTGCGATGACCCTGTCGGCCGGCAATAAACTGTCCAACCAGCGGAGGAGACTGCCAACCAACCCTGTGGAAGGAATGAAATCCAAACGTACCACGACATCTGAGGACGACATCTGTGGAAAAATAGTATCAAAAAGACTGTACAAGGGACATTTTCTATCCATAAATAAAAAGCATGCATCGTACCAATAATAATGAGACAAATGAATTTCATGAAAATAAAAGAAAAAAAAACTGTGCATAAATAAATAAATGAGTTCAGTACATAGTGCATAAAATGAAAACAGGAAAAAATAAAACTAAACAGGTGCAGGTACAAGGGCCCTATCCTATCCTGATCTAAATAAAATCAATCTCATTTATGAAGGCGGGATCCTCGAACTGATCCCCTGGGGTCGTCGAAGTCGGAGGCCCAAAGTTCATGTCAAGGATATATGGCTGCGCTGTGGCATCAGATGAGCTTGGGCCCGCATCATAACCCGCACCGTCGGGATCGTAGGCATAAGCATCCTCTGGAGTCCGGCCCAGCACCCGAAGATATAGAGACAGCTGGTCTACCTGACGGGTCAGGGTGGCAATCTGCTCGGCATGGGTAGGGCTCCGAACGCAGGCTACCCAGTCCGTCATCATCACTGAGCCGGGGACCATATCCCCGAGGAAGAATGTGGCCCGGGTCTGAGGACCGATGGTGCGGGGCACCCACCAAGTACGGAAAGCATCACTCGTACTGGGACCCGTAGAGAGCATCCGGCCGTCCTCCCTTGCAAGCACGATCTCCGAAGGCTGAGAGTCCAGCGGCCAGGAGGTAGTGAAAGAAAGAGAATGTGGGATGCGGACCTCTCCAGTAACGCATCTGAATGCGCGCTCCCCCAGATACATCACCCATCCTCCAACATTCTGCAAAGTGAGGCGACGGGTGGAAAGCTCGAACTCCGGGCCAGAAGGACGCCCATCATCAAATCCCACAACCAGATGCTCGGAGAGGTAGGGAACCCAGACGACATCAGCAGCCGTGATCAGCTCCAGCTGGATGCGGCAGTGTGCGAAGCTGCCTGATACTGGGACCTCCTCCAAGGTGCTATGATGCCATCTCCGGCCCCGGGGATAGGTGTCCAGGCCAAGAGTGGTGACAGGCCTCAGACATGGGAGACGCTCGTAGGCCCAGAACTGCGAACGGAAACAGTGAAAAGCATGAATAACCGATAAATGTATAAAAGGGAAATAAATGAAGGAAAGTCCAGTAATAAGAGGGGAAGAGAAGCCTCACCAACAAGAAATGATAGAATCTGAGCCAGGCGTCTGTCTGACCCTCCGAACGCAGACGTAGACCGTGGAGGAAGTAGGCAAAAGTGAATGACCCCCAATCATGGTCGCCGATCCGGTCTACGTCTCTGACAGCTCCGACGACGCTGAAATGATTGGTAGAGGAGTTGTTCCCTAGGAAACAACCCCTCATGATGGTCAGGAATAGGCGCCGGAGCAGAACATCCCGGGTAGCTCGATCTGCGGGAATAGGCAGTGCATAGATACCTCCGAAAGCATCAACAGCTAGGGCTCCAGACCGAATGCTGCGGGCCTTGAAGACCCGGTCATCCGCAGCAAAGCCTAATAAAGCCCGGACCTCCGCGGGAGTGATGTCAAGATCCAGAGGGACGCGGGATCCAGTGAACTCGATGCCCGTAATGTACCTCCAATCCTAGGGAGTCAACACGACCTCACAGTCCAGAAGGTGAAGGGACTGGGTCTGGTGGAACCATCTCTCGGACAAAACCCTCATGTAACCCCAGGGGCACTGGCGGGGAATGATGGTGAAGAAGTGACAAAAGCCCCAGGAGTCCACCACCGCCCGGTACTCACTGTGCAGAGCTATATAGAGGGAATATATATTGAACCAGTTACCCCTCGGCTGAGTAAACTCCGGCACCTGTGCCAATCATCAATGGGTCAGTCCAGATAAAAGGAAAGTTGAGAAATTAAAAATGAAATCAGAATAGAACTGAATATACCTCGTTAGCCACGAGAGATGCTGAGGGGTGACGACTGAGATCCTGACCCAATAGATCGGGGATCTGCACAGATGCGCCAGACGGGGCACTATGAGGAGAAGGAGCCGGTATGCTAGAGGATGGCCCCTCTGCCGCAACCTCCGGAGGAACAGCCTCTCAACGTCCGGGTGATCGGGACGGATGACAGCCTCCGCCAAGCGACGAACCTGACGGGCCCGAGGAGGAACGGGGGCAGGTGCAACCCTACGACGGCGAACACCCGAGGTCCGTGACGCGGAAGAGCTATTAGGAGCATCGGGATCCATAGCTGGAATAGAACAAGCGAAGAGGAAGGTAAGTTCCCTTTTGAATTATGTCACGAATATTCTAAATTCCTACCCTCATCATATAATTAATGCAGCATGATGCATGTTTACTAAACAAAAAAAAATCGGCACAGTTTCGCTTGTAAAATGGACATCCCAGGCATAAGCCAAACATATTTTCCATTAATCCAAGCCACAACAGATCAAAGTTGCATTCATATGTGTAATTACAGCATGTAAAGGACCATAATGCATGATTTTCTTTCAGAAAAGGAATAACAGTATGTGGGACCGCATCATGAGCATAAAATAGGACTCACACAGTTGATACATAGCATGTATATATGATAATACATAGCATAGCATGGTAAAGCATACATTTCTATCTATAGCATGTAAATAGACAAATGTATAGCAAAACATTGACGAAATTGAAAAGTGAACGGTCAAAGTGTTACCGGTAACGCGTAGATCGATCTAACTGGAGCGGTTTTTGCGGGAAAGTTGGAGAAATCGACAAAAGGCCTTTGCAAACGAGCAAAATCTCAAGAATCTATGTGGGGTACGAAGTTGAAAGTGACAGATCTGGAAGCGGCGTGCCGGTTACGAATCCCGATCTTAGCCGCAGATCCATCTGCGGCTGGCCGCAGATCCATCTGCGGCTGGCCCTGGTGGGTCCCCTTGGTTCCCTTGCAGCCGTTTGATGTGTCTAGTGAAAAAGAATTACGAGATGGATGTCCGGCGACGAAAACCGGCTCCGACCAGATAACCAACAGGCGACGATAACTGGGGGTTACGAGATGGGTGACCGATGACGATAACCGGCCCCGACAAGACGATCGACCGGCGACGATAACCGGCGATTACGAGATGGATGTCCGGCGACGAAAACCGGCTCCGACAATATAACCAACCGGCGACGATAACCGGGGGTTACGCGATGGGTGACCGGCGACGATAACCGGCCCCGACAAGACGATCGACCGGCGACGATAACCGGCGATTACGAGATGGATGTCCAGCGACGAAAACCGGCTCCGACAAGATAACCAACCGGCGACGATAACCGGAGGTTACGAGATGGGTGACCGGCGACGATAACCGGCCTCGACAAGACAATCGACCGGCGACGATAACCGGCAATTACGAGATGGATGTTTGGCGACGAAAACCGGCTCCGGCAAGATAACCAACCGACGACAATAACCGGGGGTTACGAGATGGGTGACCGGCGACAATACCCGGCCCCGACAAGACAATCGACCGGCGACGATAACCGGCGATTACGAGATGGATGTCCGGCGACGAAAACCGGCTCCGACAAGATAACCAACCGGCGACGATAACTGGGGGTTACGAGATGGGTGAGCGGCGACGATAACCGGCCCCAACAAGACGATCGACCAGCGACGATAACTGGCGATCACGAGATGGATGTCCGGCGACGAAAATCGGCTCCGACGCGATAAACCAACCGGTGACGATAACCGGGGGTTACGAGATGGGTGACCAGCGACGATAACCGGCCCCGACAAGACGATCGACCGGCGACGATAACCGGCGATTACGAAATGGATGTCCGGCGACGAAAACCGGCTCCGACAAGATAACCAACCGGCGACGATAACCGGAGGTTACGAGATGGGTGACCGGCGACGATAACCGGCCCCGACAAGACAATCGACCGGCGACGATAATCGGCGATTACGAGATGGATGTCCGGTGACGAAAACCGGCTCCGACAAGATAACCAACCGGCGACGATAATCGGGGGTTACGAGATGGGTGACCGGCGACGATACCCGGCCGCGACAAGACAATCGACCGGCGACGATAACCGGCGATTACGAGATGGATGTCCGGCGACAAAAACTGGCTCCGACAAGATAACCAACCGGCGACGATAACTGGGGGTTACGAGATGGGTGAGCGGCGACGATAACCGGCCCCGACAAGACGATCGACCGGCGATGATAACCGGCGATCACGAGATGGATGTCCGGCGACGAAAACTGGCTCCGACGAGATAAACCAACCGGTGAGGATAACTGGGGGTTACGAGATGGGTGACCGGCGACGATAACCGGCGATTACGAGATGGGTGACCGACGACGAAACCCGGCCCCGACAAAGACGATCATCTGCACTGACACCCTTTTATGAATGTCTTGCATCCATTGCATCTTACATTGCACCATAAGTCATATGTGTTGCATCACGTATGTGTCGTCATTCTCGTGCACTGTCATTCATGCATCGAGTGTCTATTCTTTATCCTGTTCATTTCATTAAACATTGCATAAACATGATAAAGAGGGGCAGCTGTAGACACCCAATTTTTGCGTTCCCTGTACTAACCATGACAGGAGGGCAAAATCGTCAATTGAATCGGCTTGCGGGAGCGAAGGAATCCCCTTTTTAGTAATCTATCGATTAGGAACGATTTTAGTTTGTGAGCTATCTAGAATTTAGATCTCATTAGCATGATCACCATCATGATTCTAAAAGCATTACTCAAAACTATGGGTTTATCACATTTAATATAACAACACTATGTAGATAATGTAAAATGTCTTTTAAGAAAATCAATTCTTTTATTAATAAATGAATAAGATTATAAAGTATATACTAGATCATATCAAATACGATTGGCTTGTGTGCATACTACTTTCAATATATTCATTTTGTAAGCAGTTATAATGCTAAAATTATTTCATATATTGTAAAAGAAGTCTAATTTATATGCGGTTATGATACTCGAAATAAAACTTAAAAGATTTAATCGTTAAACGCTTATTTGTCTACATAAACTTATAATCGTATAGGATTTACGACGAACGTTTAGACCATTATATTAACTATAAAAGATATACGAGGCAAGTCTCCAAACCTTGTTACATTTATGCAAGTATTATGTGTAGACACCCAATTTTTGCGTTCCCTGTACTAACCATGACAGGAGGGCAAAATCGTCAATTGAACTGGTTTGCGGGAGCGAAGGAATGGGCCCAAGTGCGCTCGTCCAACCCCACCGCAATGATTGGCGACCAAGGCTGACGTGATAATAAGGCCGTCCGAAGCAGGCATTCCCGAATGAGGTGGCACGTCTCCCGGAAATTCCCGGACTGCAGAATACGAGCCTGTAAGAAAAAACCGACGTTACGACACAAAAATCGAGGCATGGCACGAAAAACGAGAAAGTCAAATCGTCCAGCCGCGGATTGATCTGCGGCCAAATAGTGCGCCTTTTGAAAACACGGAACTCGAAACACGGAACTCGAAACCAGGCGAGTGGAAGGCAGGCGGCCAGCCAGCCTATTTCAGCTCAGTTTCGTGCAGCATACAGGGAGTTGAAGGTTTTTGGAAGAAGAAGGGATTCAGCAGCAGCAAGGAGCACGGGAATTGAGAGGAAATAGCTAAATTTTGCAACAAAATAGGAAGAAAAGAGAGAAAAAAGAGAGGATTTATTTTCTTTTGATTTTGATTGTATCTAATACACTCCTTATCCTATTCAAATACACAAGTTCACATCCATTTGAGATCAATTGCAAGGTGAAAATCTCTATTTGTTCTAGCAATTCATATCATATTGATTGGTTAAATTAGATGTAACTTTCATGTATTTTGTTGAACCATCATGGATTAGGGATCATTAGTGAGGGTTCCATTGGAACAAAATTCTTCCTAATAACCCGAGGATATCCGATTGGTGAAGTGTTTTAATTTGTTTATGATGATTTAGTGGATGTAGTTTATTTAGATTGTCATTTTCGGATATCATGGTGTATTAGGTAAATCCGTGTGGATTATTTTTGTAGTATTCATTTTGTGGGTATGTAGCAATATCGGGTGTGAGCCTAGGAACGCGACCCCGTGGTCCAAATCCGATGATGGACGTTTTGATATATGTAATAGATTGAAGGTGCTCGTTTGTAACATGTAATTGTTGGGCCTTAAAACGACGCTAAGGCGAGAATCGGGTTTAAGGCCCCGTATTAGTGAAATATGTGATTGTTGGCGTTCGGGGTATTTTGATGGCTGACATGCCCGTGAATATCCCCCTACGCGTCTTGATGTTTAATTTGTTTTGTAACACCAAACAAAAAGATTTCAAAGCCAAAACAATAAAGATTTTTTCTAAAATCAATTAAAGTAGGATATTAGCATCACGAGGATAAGAATTGGAAATGCTAATGAATGTCGATTCCTATTAAACGAGAAGGCCAAAGAAAATCATTTTCAAACATCACCAAAAATGGCTTTTATGAATGAACGAAATGTTTTATTAAACCTTTGTGCATAGGGTTAAAGATATCCTAGAAATTACCCATCATTTTATGAAAGCAATGTATAGATTTCGATTCCTATTTTGACAAAGATTTAAAAGATTCTTGTTTTTGCCAAAACGACACCTAATGAAAATCTTATAGTTTTTGACAATTGAAATCAAAATCTTTCTCATAAAGAATAAAGCTTTCTCGTATAAGCCGAAGGACATTCTAAAGCACTCCCAAAGCACGATTTTCCTTAAAAAATCCAAATGATTCTTCATGCAAACTCACCACGACATTCACATAGGCACACGTGACACACGCGCGCATACATACACATTTCATGAATTAAAGGATAGGAAAGCATCAAGATTGCGGTAACCGTGTTTCACGAAAGTCGGGGGGTGCCTAACACCTTCCCCTCGCTTAAGCAAGCCCCCGAACTCTATGAATCTCGGTTCGCAGACCAATTAATTCGGAGTCACAGATGAGCCAGCGATTTACGAAAACGAAACTCGGATGAGTTGGTACATCCATTTCAAATATACCAACTGGCGACTCTGGTTAATTGGCTCATCATAGAAAACGATCTTTCAAAAACCCCGTCGACATTAATGCCGACCTTTTCCAAATATCATCTAATAAAAAGGCTAAAATTGGAAAGGGCAACTACCGCGACGATAGCGACATTCCCGGCGTCGACATTATGCATCTTGCTATCAATTATTCTGAAGTTATTGCTTCTTGTTCAACATAACTTAAGAAATGAATCATTATTCATATATTGTTTATTCGAGCATAAATTGTTGTGTCAAACCAAATTGTTTTGGTACGACATCTTATACTGAGAAATGGAACACCTTGATGTAAGGTGAACTGAAATACCTTCATATAAGGTGCCGGTAAATGTTGATTATATATCGACACAAATTGTAGGATGATATGCATACTCCTAGGATATTGGTTAGGCTGATCCTATACCAGATATCCGAAATCAAATGGTCCTAAGTCATTGAAGACTGATAGAACTAATTGAAATATATGGTTCATGTACAGAACCCTCAATTATACATCATTGACATCTTTCAAATCAAACACATTGTGTTTACATTTTCAAATGAACTTGCTAAGCATTTGTAGCTCATTCTTGCATATATCTTCTTTTGCAGTTTTAAATGATAATCCCAGCACTTTTGGGATAGACAAAGGAAACGGACATGTTTACTAGTTTTATTTACTGTTTTTGAATAATTCAAGTCTTTTATAAGGCTTTGTTGTAATACCTTAGTACTGAGAAAGATGTAATCGAACTTAATGATATGTAACCTTTATTATATCGAATGCATTATACTCTGATCTTTACTTTCTTTAGCATATTTGTACTAAGTAAATATAGTATCTATATGAACTATACATCTAAATGAGGGTATTTAAATGATACTGAGAGTTCTGTAAGCGCTAAGGTTACACTTAATGAGCGTCGGTAATGTGCCACCTTTACCGGAATGCGCCCCTCAGTTCCAAGAACAATTTTATCGTTAATACTGTGACTGTCAGATAGATAGGGAATATCGATATGAAAGAGGTATTCGTGAGATATGAATCTATACATCTAAGTGAGGGTATCCAAACACAGATAACGTTCTGGCAGGAATTATCATCTGTTATGGGATACTGTGAACCTTGGATAGATAGAAGTCATATTTTATTGAATATTTATAGTTGTATAGTTTCACGTGAGCACCAGATCTGCTATAGGGAAGTGTAGAGAATTTGGGGGCGTCACACATATGGGGCACTAGGAGTACGATAGCGCTGTGGAGTGCGGCATGCTTGGATAGACTATTTAGTTATGTGTCTAGCAGTACATGATTTTGTATATGTAAATCCCGACCTTTTATATTATGTGTGGGATAAGTTTCGTATACCCCAATCTTTGTTCTTGATAGGGGATAGATGATTACGTTCATGGCATCATGCTATAGAATGATCATATGTGATGTACTGACTATTAACGTATGAAAAAAAACATTCATGTTAAATGTGTTGCATAACTGTCGCACTTATAATAGATAATTATTGGGTATAATGAGACAATGATACTAAGTTTTCTTCCATTAAACAGAAGATACTGCCGCGTAGAATACCAGTTCCATGAACACCCGAGGGATCGGTGAATAATGGAGGGGGCCAAGTAGACCCCATGCAACGGCTAGCAGACCTACTAGAGGGAGTATTCCAGGGTAGGAATGCGGGACTCGGAAACCCTATTCCCCCAACTGTCCCTGTAGCAAATTTTATAGACTTCAAAAGTGTAGGACCCCTATAGTTCAAAGGAGCAAGCGACTCGATCGAGGCCCAGTCTTTGGTTAAAGAAACAGAGAAGGCTTTTACCATCGCACGCATGGGAGAAGACCAAAAAACGGCATTCGCCACCTATATAATGAAGGGAGAGGTGAACTACTGGTGGGAAGCTAATCAACAACAGGCCGAAGAAGGAGTAGTACCATGGGAAAGATTCAAGAAACTGTTCTTCGAGAATTACTTCCCGAAGAGCATGAAAAGTGATGAGTGGGTTTTATACCTACGAATTAGATATCTTTTGAACCCAATTCTTTGCTATCTTTGGGTATTTCTGGTGCCTATTTACTTGTTTTCATGCTTTTGTTATGTAGGAAGCAGCCTTGGACAACCGTGCCAGAGATTAGCACTTTCAGGGGCAAAAGGGTAATTCCAGCAAGAAAGAGGATCTCGCCGCGGCGAGCTCCCCAGGCTAAATTTCTCGTCGGGGCGAGCTCCCCAGGCTAAATTTCTCGCCGGGGCGAGCCCCCCCAGGCTTAATTTCTTGCCGGGGCGAGCTCCCCAGGCCATTTTCCTCGCCGGGGCGAGCCGGTCGTTTTGCAGGTGCGACTGGCTTTGTCTTGTTCTGCAGAAGTGGCGAACCAAGGGAGGATTTTCAGGAACGGTAACATGAGGAGAGAGAAGGAAGTTATCAGGCATACAAGGAGTTATTGTGCTAGGTATGGGCTATCATTCTACATCATTGAACATACCATTGGACATCATTTTGAAACCCTAGTTCTCTTGGGTCCTAAGCAAACGAGGAAGAAGAAGGATTCTATCTGCAATTCACCAACTCAAGGAGGAGAGGAGCACGAAATAGGAAGACAAGAGCTGGAGAAGAGGAACTACACCACACCAATTCGAGAATCTCATCACAAAAGGGGTGTATCTTCATATGTTTTAGTTCTTCATTCTTATTTTGTAATTCCAAACCATGTACTATAATCAGATTATGATGTTATTGAGATTGAATATGAGCTAAACTTTTTATTCTAAGATTGCAATGGAACCCAACTTGTAGTTTAAATTAAATGCTCTCTCTTTGAATGGTAGTTAGTCATTATATGAATTGGAGTTCATAACCTTTGCTTAAGGATTAATTGCTTGGCCCGTAATTACCTTGGTAACTTATATGAAATTGAGAGAGGAAGTATAAGTTGAGACCTAGTTATGAATTCATGTGAAAATTGGATATTCTTGATGGATAATGTATGAGATTATGTGATGTGAGTCTTATGTATTGTTCTTGAGGGTTGATAATTTGATTGTATTTAGGATAGACATATACTTAAATACCACATGTATCCAATTGAGAATCTTTGCTTAATGATTTCTATTGTGAAAGTTGGTAATTGATAGAATGGTTAATGGGATTTTACGTGACATGTGTCTTATTGATTGTTCTTGATATGAGGTTCTTGCTAGTGTGTAGAATAGAAATATATCTATACACCACAATAGGAAATACGTATTTGACCACCGAGAGAGGCTTAGACATACTAGTGACTTCTCGGATAACAATTCTTATGTTCTAATTTACTAAACAAGAGAGAGTATGATGTTTAAATGAAGAGTTGGGGGAAATTATAATCTTAGATCTTCTTACCTTGAATTTTATCCGTGTTTAACAAAACGTTGTTTCTAAATAGTCTTTCTTTAGTTTTAATCAACAACAAAAACAAATCATATTATCATTGTTTAAATTAGATTAATTTTTCATGCGATTGATATTTGGTAATTATTTAACATAATTCCTTGTGGGTTCGGCACTTTACTTATCTTATATTACTTGTGGACCGCGTATACTTGCGTGTGTTTTATTGATTGCGAAATCAATCAACAAGTTTTTGGCGCCATTACCGGGGAATTATTTTACAATAATTTTACTAATATTGATTATAGTCGAATTGATCTTAATTTAGACTTGTATTTAATTTTTTCATTTGATTATGTAGGTACTCTTGATTTGTATGCGCCGATCACAAAGTCTTGAGTTATTTCCGTACGATCCCGAGATCAAGAGAAATACCCGAAGACTAAGAAGAGAAAGAATCAGGGGGTCTAACAATCAAGAAACTATGGCGGTAGAGGAACAAAAAGCATTGAGAGACTATGTAACGCCGCAGATAAGTGATTTACAGTCTAGTATTACAAGGCCGACAATAACTGCAACTGCCTTTGAAATTAAACCGGGAATAATACAAATAGTGCAAAACTCATTACAGGTTGGGGGTTTGGCTAATGACAACCCTAATGAGCATTTGTTGAGCTTTATTGAGATATGTGATACTTTCAAATTTAATGGACTGACGGATGATGCTTTGAGACTTAGACTTTTTCCGTTCACTTTGAGAGACAAAGCTAAGAGTTGGCTTCACTCATTGCCACCGGGATCCATCACTACATGGTTAGACTTAGCACAGAAATTTTTGGCGAAGTTCTTCCCTCCTGCAAAATCTGCTAGATGGAGAAATGAAATTGCAACTTTTGAACAACATCATGGAGAATCATTGTATGAGGCTTGGGAAAGATTTAAAGATTTGATTCGAAGATGCCCACATCATGGATTCCTCCCATGGATGCAATTAAATACCTTCTACAATGGATTGGGATCTCACAATCGATCTTGCATAGATGCAGCTGCGGGAGGATCCTTCTTGGCTAAAAATTATGGAGAAGCACTTGATTTATTGGAGGTCATGGCTGCAAATAACTACCAATGGCTAACTACTAGAATGAGTCAACCAAAGGTAGTCGGAGTATTAGAGGTGGATGCCATCACGTCCTTAGCAGCCCATATGGCAGCAATGCCCAAGAAACTTGATTCCTTGACTGATTCAAAAGTGCAACAGGTGGCTGTTGTTTGTGAATTATGTGCAGGGACACATGCCAATGACCAATGCCCATTTGACCACGAGGCAGTTCAGTTTGTAAGTAGCTATCAGAGACAACCAAATCAGTACCAAAACACTTACAATGCTGGAAATAGGAACCATCCTAACTTTTCATGGAGTAACAATCAAAATTTTCAGCAAGCTCCAAAACCACACCATCCACCAGGGTTCCAAAATCAGCCACAACATCATGCAGCTCAGACTTCACAACCAGAGAGAAAATCAGATTTTGAAGAGTTGATTTTGAAACACATAGCTAACCAGGATGTGATGATAAAGAACCAAGCAGCAACACTCAAAGCTTTAGAAAAAAATTGGGCAAATGGCTAGTTCTATGTCAAATAAAGCCTAGGGATCTCTTCCTAGTAACATAGAAACTAATCCAAGGAGAGATGGGAAAGAGGAATGTCAGGCAGTAACACTCAGAAGTGGAAAACAAACCTTATAGGAGCCTGAATTGCAAAAGGGGGCAGCCCACTCATGCTCTCCTCCGGACTTGAATGATGCAGATTTTTCTAAGGAAATGGACAGCAGTGTACCACCTGAGTCGGAGCAGAGAGATACCACAGATAAACCTAGTGTTGTTCCTACGCCGAAAATGATACCACCAGTGCCTTTCCCTCAAAAATTGCAAAAACAAAAGTTAGATAAACAGTTTGCCAAATTTCTGGAGGTCTTTAAGAAACTACAAATTAACATCCCTTTTGCAGAGGCCTTAGAACAGATGCCAAGTTATGCCAAATTTATGAAGGGTATTCTTCAAGGAAGAAGAGGTTAAATGACTTTGAAACAGTGGCTCTGACGGAGGAATGTAGTGTAGTGTTACAAAGAAAGCTACCTCCCAAATTGAAAGATCCACGCAGCTTCACTATACCGTGTACTATTGGTAGCCTTTCATTCAACAAATGTTTGTGTGACTTAGGTGCCAGCATTAATCTCATGCCATTATCTGTGTATACTCAATTGGGACTGCCTGCACCAAAGCCAACAAACATTTCCCTTCAGCTTGCCGATAGGTCGGTTACGTACCCAAGGGGAATTGTTGAAGAAATTCTTGTTAAGGTGGACAAATTCATCTTCCCGGCTGATTTTAACATCTTAGATTTTGATGAAGATAAAAACATTCCCATTATTCTTGGGAGACCATTTTTAGCCACTAGGAGAACCTTAATCGATGTGCAAAAGGGAGAGCTCACTATGAGGGTTCAGGATCAAGAAGTCACCTTCAATGTATTTAAGGCCATGAAATTCCCTTCGGATGAGGAAGGATGTTTTCAGGTGGATGTGATCGAGGGAGTTGTAAATGATGAGTTTCTGAATGTGTTAAACAATGATCCATTAGAGACTACACTTCCGGGAGAGTTTGACATGGATGATCCGGATTTGGTTGAGTATCTACAGATTTTGGATACAGTGCCACGGGGAAGCAAGTTTCAAATCCCGTTTGAATCTCTAGAACATGCTGAGAATGCTACTGATCGGTTGAGACCATCTCTGGAGATGCCTCCGTCACTTGAGCTCAAACCTTTGCCTAATCATCTCAGTTATGCATTTTTGGGCGAATCAGCTGCTTTACCTGTTATTATTGCATCTGTGCTTAACGAGTTTCAGGAAAGCAAGCTGTTGCGAGTTCTTAGAGAGTACAAATCTGCTATTGAATGGACCATCACCGACATCAACGGAATAAGCCCATCTTACTGTATGCACAAAATATTGATGGAGGATGATAGTAAACCAACTGTAGAACATCAAAGGAGACTCAACCCAATCATGAAAGAGGTGGTGAAGAAAGAGATTTTGAAGTGGTTAGATGCTGGAATAATTTATCCCATTTCTGACAGTGCTTGGGTAAGTCCAGTTCAGTGTGTACCCAAGAAAGGGGGTATGACCGTTGTGGCTAATGAAAATAATGAGTTAATTCCGATAAGGACAGCGACCAGTTAGAGAGTGTGCATGGATTACAGGAGGCTTAACAAAGCAACCCGAAAGGATCACTTTTCATTACCCTTCATTGATCAAATGTTGGATAGGCTGGCTGGGCATGAGTACTATTGCCTGTTGGATGGATATTCGAGATATAATCAGATTGCTATAACTCCAGAGGACCAAGAAAAGACCACTTTCACATGTCCATTTGGCACTTTTGCTTTTAGAAGGGTCTCATTCGGATTGTGTAATGCACCGGCCACTTTTCAAAGGTGCACGATGGCTATTTTCTCGGATTTGGTAGAACGCAATGTAGAAGTTTTCATGGATGACTTCTCAGTGTTTGGTGACTCATTTGATAACTGCTTGGAAAATCTAGTTCTAATACTGAAGAGATGTGTGGAAACTAATCTAGTGCTCAACTAGGAAAAATGTCACTTCATGGTGCAAGAGGGATCATACTTGGGCATAAAGTGTCATCCAAAGGTCTTGAGGTAGATAGAGCAAAACTTGAAATAATTGAAAATTTACCTCCACCAACCTCAGTGAAGGGCATTCGCAGTCTTTTGGGACATGCGGGGTTTTACCAAAGATTCATAAAGGATCTCAAAGCCTTTATGCACTTTACTAGAGAAAGATGTGTTGTTCCAGTTTGATGATGAGTGTTTGATCGCGTTTGAGCTTTTAAAGAAGAAATTGACCACCGCACCAGTGATAGTTGCTCCGGATTGGTCAAAGCCTTTTGAATTGATTTGTGATGCCAGTGATTATGCGGTTGGGGCTGTTTTGGGACAGCGCAAGGAGAAGGTTTTTCATGCTATTTACTACGCCAGCAAAACCTTAACTGATGCACAACTCAACTACACCACTACCGAGAAGGAGTTACTTGCGGTAGTTTATGCTTTTGACAAGTTTTGATCTTACTTGATCGGAACAAGGGTGGTTGTATTCACGGATCATTCAGTTATTCGGTATCTAATTGCAAAGAAAGATGCTAAACCGAGATTGATTAGATGGATCTTATTGCTGCAAGAGTTTGACTTAGAAATTCGGGACAAAAAAGGGACTGAAAACCAAGTTGCCGACCATTTATCTAGATTGGAAAATCCGGGTCATAATAAGGAAGACAAAGTTCTAATCAATGAGTTTTTCCCGGATGAACAACTGTTTGTGGTTCAAGGCGAAATTCCATGGTATGCTGATTTTGCTAACTACTTGGTTAGTAACACACTCCCCCCAGACTTGTCGTGGTAGCAAAAGAAAAAGTTTCTTCATGACGTGAAGAGGTATATGTGGGATGAGCTGTATTTATTCAAACATTATGTGGACCAAATGATTCGAAGGTGTGTTCCACAAAGTGAGGTTTAAAGCATTCTTCATCACTGCCATGATTCGTTATATGGAGGTCATTACGGGGGTGAAAAGACGGCTACTAGGGTGTTACAAGCATGGTTCTTCTGGCCAACTTTGTTTAAAGATGCTCATCAGTTTGTTCTAAGATGTGATAGATGTCAACGAGTGGGGAACATCTCTAAGCGACATGAAATGCCTTTGAACATGATCTTTGAGGTTGAAGTCTTTGATGTTTGGGGTATAGACTTCATGGGACCATTCCCGCCCTCTTTCAACAATCTATACATTCTCTTGGCAGTAAATTATGTATCTAAATGGGTGGAGGCAGCTGCATTGCCTACTAATGACTCCAAGGTAGTGCTGAAATTTCTTCAAAAGAATATCTTCACAAGGTTCGGTACTCTAAGGGCCATGATCAGTGATGAAGGGAGTCATTTTTGCAATAAGCATTTTGCAGCCCTCTTGGAAAAATATGGGGTCAATCATAGAATTGCTACTACATATCACCCCCAG
The DNA here is from genome assembly GCA_034770075.1 of Aralia elata. Lineage (NCBI taxonomy): Eukaryota > Viridiplantae > Streptophyta > Magnoliopsida > Apiales > Araliaceae > Aralia > Aralia elata. Next base: position 52,224,078 of record CM068377.1, read on the forward strand.
ACCAATGAACAAGCTGAGGTTTCTAACAGAGAAGTGAAGAAAATTCTGGAAAAGATCGTCAATCCCACAAGAAACGATTGGTCAACAAAGCTGGATGATGCACTTTGGGCGTACAGCACGGCTTAAAAAACACCCATTGGTATGTCACCATACCAGTTAGTTTATGGCAAGGCATGCCATCTCCCAGTTGAACTTGAGCATAAGGCGTTCTGGGCCATAAGAAAGATGAATTTTGATCTCACAGCTGCAGGAGAGAAAAAGGCTTCTTCAACTCAATGAACTTGATGAGTTCCGTCTGCAGGCTTATGAGAATTCAAAATTGTACAAGGAGAAGGTAAAAAAATGGCATGATAAGAAAATTGTTGACAGAAAATTCAAGCCTGGCCAAGCAGTATTGCTATACAATTCTAGATTGAGGCTTTTTCCAGGGAAGCTCAAGTCACGTTGGTCGGGGCCTTTCTTTGTCAAGCACGCATTTCTTCATGGGGCTGTGGAAGTTTATGGTAATAATCCGGAGGAATCATTCAAAGTCAATGGCCAACGGCTTAAGCATTATTAGGGTGGAGGCTTCGATCGCCAGAAAACCTCAGTCACTCTAGCCGATCAAGCTTGACGCAATGAAAAGTCGGGCTGAGGACTCTAAACCAAGCGCTCGGTGGGAGGCAACCCACCATTTTCCATATCCTTTAAGTTCAGTTTGTGTGTCTTATTTACTGCATTTTTAATAGTAGTTAGTTGTTAAGTTTTTCATATTTTAGTGTGTTGTGTGTTAGTTGAGGATTTTAAGCGTCGAGTCGCTTTCGAGAGTCATTTCTGGACCTATGTTCCTAATATGTGTTTTGTAGGTTGCGAGGATACAGGGGAGTGATATTAAACATGGTCCCTGTCTTAAAATTTCAAACAATCAAAGTTTGCTTCAGCAGGGGAGCTCGCTGCGGCGAGGTTTTTGGCTTGGAATCTCTCGCCCCGGCGAGAAAAACGTGAAGAAATCTCTCGGCCCGGCGAGAGACGCGGAATTGCAGAACCTAAAAAACTCCTTCCCGTTCGAATTTTTCTCCATTCTTCTTCATTCCTACCTTCTGCAACCTAGCATCCAGTACCACCAAACCACCCCAAACCACTCGAAATCCAACCCTAACACAAACCCACTGTCGACTTCAACTTCATAAAGGATTAGCAACTGATGAGTGGGTTTTATACCTACGAATCAGGTCTTGTTAGACTTAATTATTGTCGTCTTTAAGTATTTTGAGTATTGTTTTAGTATTGTTTTATTCGTTTTTGTGTTTGTTTATTGTAGGATGGAGCTAGAGGGGCAAAAGAGTCAATTTGGAGCTTAAAGGATTAAAATTTGACCTGATGGCATTTTTGTAAATCCTGGGGCATGACCTAGCACCTAGTGCGCTAGGAATTACACTAAGGTAGCGCCAGAGGCGCTAGTGCACGGTTTTTGATGCTAAGTTGCGGCTGATTGAGAAAAGAAGAGGCCAATTAGGAAGAGGATTGAAGTTTTTATCAGTTAGAAAAAGAGAAGGAGACTTGGAGAAGGAACTATTAGATTTTCATTCATTCTTCTTCTACTTCTCAAGAGAGATTTGTCAATTTTACTGTGGATTATTATCGTTTGATTGCTGGATTTTGATGTGGGTTTAAGCTTTACTTTGGATTATATTCAACAACTGGGTTTGATTGTTCTATTCTTTCATATTAAGTGTTGCTTTGATCCCATAATGGTTTTTGGTTCAGTCATGAACTAATTTTCATTATGGGATTCTAACGGATTTTAATATGTAATCTAGTTATAAGCTTGATTGTTGGATTGTTTTACACATCATAAGAAATCTCTATCATGGTTGTTTTACATGTATGAATGATTGATCACCATTCGATTTCAGTGCTTGTATGGAATTGAAAAATAACATATGAGTATGGATTGTAATCATGATAGCTTGCGAATATGAGGCTTAATTGGATAGCTTAATATTTTGTGAATCAGATAGAAATATACTGTTTCACCATAAGAGTCAAAATAAGGGCTTGTGCTTTAAATCAGTATAATTGCAATTTCTCATAGAAATATAGTGATTTTGGTTATAGTGGTGATTACATGGTGTCTATTGATTAAGGATACTATGTAAGTAGGTCATAATACATTGACAAATGGTTATGTCTATAACAGTGTCCTTGGCTACTTTTCTGTGATATGTGAACTTTCTAACATGATGGTGGTAATTAGATGAAGTATTCAACGAAGTTAGAATCCCATTAATTCCAATTTTGATTTGTTACATTATTATTTGCATCTTTAGTTGTTAATTTGTTTACAATTAATTTTGTTACCAAAATCAAGTCATAAGTTTAGGCAAATAAATATAGTGATAGAATTGATGCATAGTGATTTAATTTAGCACTTTCTCTGTGGGACGATACTCTACTTCCCCTGTATTACTTGCTGACACATGTATGCTTACATGAGTTAGAACTCTTTTGTTAAAGTCTAAAAAAGAGGCAACAAGTTTTTGGCGCCGTTGCCGGGGAAAGGCGTTTATTTTTTTATTATTATCATCAATTTTAAGCTATATTGTTTGACTTAGACAAATCTAATCTTTTCTCATTTCTATTTTTGTTTTTGTTGTGGTTTCAAGTACTTGTAGAATTTTTATGCACACACTATCATCCAACTCAGAATTGACACCAGCACAGGATAATATTGACGGCAGAGGTTGGAAAGCTAGAGTGCGTAGAAATTTACAAGCACAGTTGGAAGGAACTATACCGAATATGGCGGAAGAACAAAGAGTGGAGCAAAGAGAGGAGCATAAAGCTTTGAGGGACTATTCTATGCCAAACATCAATGGATTGCAGTCTAGCATAGTCAGACCGGCGATAGCAGCAAATACCTTTGAGATAAAATCGGGAACCATTCAAATGGTGCAGAATTCGGTTCAGTTTGGGGGTGTTGCTACAGACGATCCTAATGAGCATCTCTTAAGTTTCATTGAAATATGCGATACATTCAGATACAACGGGGTGAGGGAAGATGCCATCCGACTAAGACTGTTTCCATTCTCATTGAGGGATAGAGCGAGAAGTTGGCTTCATTCTTTGCCTTCAGGATCAATTACTACATGGGAGGACCTAGCACAGAAGTTTTTAGCCAAGTTTTTCCCCATGGCGAAAACTGCAAAAATGAGGACAGCAATCTCTCAGTTTGAGCAATAACAGGGTGAGTCCTTATACGAGGCCTGGGATAGGTACAAGGAGATGCTAAGGAAGTGTCTGCACCGTGGGATGCTATATTGGATGGTGATCAACACATTTTATAATGGATTGGGATGGCAGTCAAGGCAAATGGTAGATGCAGCTACAGGTGGAGCTTTAGAGGCGAAGAGCTATGACGAAGCTTATAACCTTATCGAGACTATGGCAGCAAATGATTTTCAAAATCCTACAGCCAGAATGCCACAGCCCAAAGTTACAGGTTTGTTGGAAGTGGATGCTATTACCCAGTTGTCAGCACAGATGGTAGCCATGGCGAAGAATATTGATTCGTTGTCAGAAAGCAAAGCCAAGTCAGTTGCCTTCATATGTGAGATTTGTGCGGGGTCACATTCGACAGATCAATGTGCTATCAGCTCAGAGTCGGTGCAGTATGTGAACAGTTACAGGAAAGACCAAGGACAGTTTCAGAACACATACAACCCCAACAACCGTAATCATCCAAACTTTAGTTGGCCAAATAATCAAGGAAATCAGCAGCAACAGTTTCAGCAGAATAATCAGTTTCAGTCTCAGCCAGCGCAGTAACAGTTTGTTCCAAGACCACCGTTTCCACCAGGATTTTCTCAACAACAACAACATCCTACTTCATATGCACCTCAGCAAGAAACGAAATCAGAAATGGAGGAGATGATGTTGAAGTACATGGCAAATACAGAGGTTATGATCAAAAGCCAGGCAGTGGCTATTAAAAATCTGGAAACTCAAATGGGACAACTGGTGACTATTCTTAACAACAGACCCCAGGGTTTATTGCCAAGTAATACAGAGACAAATCCACGAAGAGAGGGTAAAGAACAGTGTTAGGCCATTACACTCAGATCGGGAAAGTAATATGCAGGAACTGTACCAGGCACAACAGTACCTAGTTTACAAGGGGGTGACACTGGGCAGAGATTGAGACTGAAATTGAGGCTGAACAGAAAGAGAAGAAGGATGAGTCCGAGTTGCATCAAGTAGAGAAGGATAAGGTGAGTTCAGATAAAAAGCCCGTGAATACAGTGCCATAAGTTCACCCTCAGGTTCCGTATTCGCAAAGATTGAACAAACAGAGGGAAGATAAACATACCCTTCGCGGAGGCATTGGAATAAATGCCAAGTTATGCAAAGTTTATGAAGGGTATACTGTCAAGGAAAAGAAGATTAGACGAGTTTGAGACAGTGGCCTTGACGGAGGAATGCAGTGCAATGCTTCAGCGTAAACTACCTCCAAAGCTAAAAGATCCGGGCTGTTTCACAATTCCATGTACGATCGGAAAGATAAACTTCAATAAATGTTTGTGTGATCTTGGGGCAAGTATTAACCTGATGCCTTTGTCTGTATTTAGTTAGTTGGGATTGCCGGAACCAAGGCCAACAAATATTTCCTTGCAGTTAGCTGACAGATCCATCACGTATCCACGGGGGATAGTAGAAGACGTACCGGTAAAAGTGGACAAATTTATCTTTCCGGTGGACTTCATCATTTTGGACTATGAGGAGGACAAAAGTATACATATTATACTGGGGAGACCATTCCTAGCCACGGGGAGGACTCTGATAGATGTGCAGAAAGGGGAGCTTACAATGCGTGTACATGATCAAGAGGTGACGCTTAATGTTTTCAAGGCAATGAAGCTCCCAACCGATGAAGAGGAATGCTTCAGAGTTGACTTGGTGGATAGTATAGTAAATGATGATGTTGAGAGCTTGTTGAGTTATGAACCACTGCAGAGAGTAATTGCTGAAGATGCAGATCTGGAGGATGAAGAATGTGCCGAGCTAGTATAATATCTAGATACCACTCCCAAATTCGGGAAATTCAGGACACCTGTCGAGTCACTTACGAGAGTTGGAGAAACATCGGTAAAGTTGAAACCATCTCTTGAGACACCTCCCGAACTTGAATTAAAACAACTTCCCGATCATCTCAGGTACGTATTTTTAAATAAAGATTCAAAGCTACCTGTGATTATTTCTTCTGCACTAACATCTTTTCAGGAGGAAAAACTGCTACGAGTGCTTAGAGAGTTCAAATCACCTATTGGATGGACCATAGCAGATATCAAAGGGATAAGCCCTTCTTTTTGCATGCATAAGATCCTGCTGGAAGATGGTAGCAAGCCGACGGTTGAGCAGCAAAGGAGGCTTAATCCTATAATGAAAGAAGTGGTCAAGAAAGAGGTATTGAAATGGCTGGATGCAGGAATAATCTACCCGATTTCAGACAGTTCATGGGTGAGCCCCGTGCAGTGCGTACCAAAGAAGTGTGGTATGACCGTTGTCACCAATGGGAATAACGAGTTGATCCCAACGCGAACAGTAACAGGGTGGAGAATCTGCATGGACTACCGCAAACTTAACAAAGCTACAAGGAAGGACCATTTTCCACTTCCGTTTATCGATCAGATGTTGGACAGACTGGCAGGTCATGAGTATTATTGCCTTCTGGACGGGTATTCAGGCTACAATCAAACTATGATAGCTCCAGAAGACCAGGAAAAGACTACTTTTACATGTCCATACGACACTTTTCCCTTCAAAATGATGTCTTTCGGGTTGTGCAATGCTCCAGCCACCTTTCAGAGATGTATGACAGCAATTTTTTTAGACATGGTCGAACAGAATGTTGAGGTATTCATGGACGATTTCTCGGTATTTGGTGATTCTTTCGATATATTCCTTGAGAATTTGGTGATGGTCTTGAAAAGATGTGTTGAAACGAATCTAGTATTGAATTGGGAGAAGTGCCATTTTATGGTACAAGAATGAGTTATACTGGGACACAAAGTTTCGAAGCAAGGAATGGAGGTGGACAGGGCAAAGCTAGAAACTATTGAGAATTTACCTCCACCTACGTCAGTAATAGGTGTCCGCAGTTTTCTTAGACATACAGGCTTCTACCGCAGATTCATTAAGGACTTCTCCAAGATAACTAAAACATTGTGCAGTTTATTGGAGAAGGATGCACAGTTTAAATTCGGTGAGGCTTGCATGAGGGCATTTGAGCACTTAAAGGGGAAACTAACTTCAGCACCAGTTATCACTGCACCAGATTGGGGTTTGCCGTTTGAGCTAATGTGTGATGCCAGTGATTACGCCGTAGGGGCTGTTTTGGGGCAAAGGAAGGAGAAGATGTTTCATGTGATATATTATGCCAGCAAGACCCTTACAGATGCACAGTTAAATTATACCACCACAGAAAAAGAGTTATTGGCAATGGTGTATGCCTTCGATAAATTTCGGTCATATCTGGTAGGCACAAAAGTGATAGTGTACACGGCTCACTCGGCAATCCGACATTTAGTGGCAAAGAAGGATGCAAAGCCCAAGTTGATCAGGTGGATTTTATTATTGCAGGAGTTTGATTTGGAGATCAAGGACAGCAAGGGTACCGAAAACCAAGTGACAGACCACTTATCTCGACTCGAGAATTCGGAAAGGGAGATAGACGACAAAGTTGCAATTAATGAATCCTTTCCGGATGAGCAGTTGTTTGTGGTGCAAGGGGAAGTGCCATGGTTTGCTGATTACGCGAACTATTTGGTGAGTAAGATGATACCTTCTGACTTGGTGGGGCATCAAAAGAAGAAATTTCTGCATGACGTCAAATGGTATATATGGGATGAGCCGTATTTGTTTAAACAGTGTGCAGATCAAATGATAAGAAGGTGTATCCCGTATAGCGAGACCGAGGGGATTCTACAGGATTGCCATTCTTCTGTATATGGAGGTCACTATGGAGGAGAGAGAACAACGGCTAGAGTACTACAAGCAGGATTTTATTGGCCGATAATTTTTAAGGATGCCTACAGTTTTGGCCAGAGGTGTGATAGATGTCAGAGAGTGGGAAACATTTCAAAGAGGAATGAAATGCCTTTGAATACAATCCTCGAAGTAGAAGTTTTCGATGTATGGGGGATTGATTTCATGGGCCCTTGTGTGTCTTCGTGCGGTAATCTCTACATCTTGCTAGCAGTTGACTATGTGTCGAAATGGGTAGAAGTGGCAGCGCTCCCGACAAATGATGCCAAGGTAGTCCTAAAGTTTTTACATCGAAGTATTTTCACTAGATTTGGGACTCCGAGGGCCATTATTAGTGATGAAGGTACGCACTTCTGCAATAGACAGTTTACAGCTTTGTTGGCTAAGTATGGGGTGAATCATCGTATTGCTACAGCTTATCACCCACAGACGAACGACCAAGCTGAAGTGTCCAATCGGGAAGTCAAAAGAATCCTAAAAAAAATTGTGAATCTGACGAGGAAGGATTGGGCTTTAAAGCTGGATGATGTTGTGTGGGCGTATAGGACTGCTTACAAAACTCCATTGGGCATGTCACCGTTTCAGCTGGTTTATGGAAAAGCTTGTCATCTCCCTATGGAGCTAGAGCACAAGGCGTATTAGGCAATTCGGAAGTTGAACTTTGATTCGACAGCTGCAGGGGAGAAGCGCTTACTCCAAAGCAATGAGTTGGACGAATTCCGATTACGGGCTTATGAAAACTCGAGGCTGTACAAGGAGATGGTGAAGAAATGGCATGATCGTAAGATCATAGAAAGAACATTAGAACCGGGACAAGGGGTTTTACTTTTCAACTCCAGACTTAAACTTTTTCCCGGAAAGCTGAAATCAAGATGGTCAGGACCATTCACAGTGAAGACGGTCTTTTCGCATGGTGCAATTGAAGTATATGATAAATTCCCAGACCAGTCGTTCAAGGTGAATGGACAGCGGTTGAAGCATTATTTCGGGGATGAGGTAGACAGACAGAAAGTCACCTTAATCCTTTTTGCGACATGAGATTTAGAGACAGTCAAGCTAATTGACTATAACTTAGCGCTATCTGGGAGGCAACCCAGCGTTTTAATTTTCTGTTTTTCTTTTGTTTATTCAATTATTTTCTAAAAAAAAGAGAGAGTTTTGCAAGGATGGCTCTCTCTCTAACTTCTTCTCCCTGCCTTCTCTCTAGGGTTTTCCCCACCTGCTTCTTCTCACACCTTCTTCCGGCCTGTTTCCGCCCCCCTTCCGCCTCCTACCTCCGCCCTTCCCTTTCAATTCCTTTTCTTTTGTGTTTCTGAATTTCCGGATCCTACTTCCATGTTTATTTTTAATTGTTTCTTTTTCTTAGGTCCTGTTTATTAATCTTAATATGCATTCCCTTGTTTTAGACAATTCTAGTTTGGTTTTTAATGAATCCGAGGACACTTCCTTACAGATTTCCTCTCCTGCTGGGTTCAATGTTCTTATTGATGCTCCTGCTTTGGATGATACAAGTTCAGATGACGAATCTATTTTCCCCCATGCCGATCTTGCTTCTGATCAAGGCATTCTTGCTCCGGTTAATGCTATTACTACATCCCTTTGCATGCTTGATAATTTGACTGCTACCTCGTGCACACGTCACATCCCTTCGAGTAATCTTTCTTCGCACTGTTATTCGCATACACAGCCTGTCGGTCAGTCTCTTAGTCATGTGCTTGATTCCCATGCTTTTTCTAATACCTTCTCACTTAGTGGACCACCTGCAGCCAATTCCAGTTTGCTTTATTCTACACCGGGTTATCCTATTAAATTGTTAAGTGATTCTGCCCATATTCCACCCGGTCCCCCATACTCTGCTGATTTCCTTAATTCTTTTTCCATAATGTCCACTTCAGCCAGTCATGTCTCGGGCTTCCACCAAGCTGATGTCACTCAAACCCATGCAGCCCATTCCCATATGGTAAATGTTGGTACATCACCCGAGTCCACTCTCCATTATTCCCAACATTTTACTCAGATTATTCCTTTTCCTAATCTTTCCCCACACCAATTATCTGTTCCCAATGACGGTAGGGGTTTTAAAAATGATATCACCTTTGATCAGCAGTCAAAAATCCTTCCCTCTTATTCCACTACTGTCGACCACTCTCTCGATTCCTCTAAATGCTTTATTATTCCTGTTATTCCTCCTGACATTCCTTCCGTTGAGACCAATTCTGCTAGCCACGTGGTCTCTTTCCTTGCACAGCCTGCCCCCCGCCTTGTCGGCCACTCTCCCGATCCAACCCCCGATCTTCTGCATGCCACCAAACCAACCCCCCTTACCATCCCGCTAAGCCATGCATTCGCCCCTCCCGATGCAAAGTCTGCCTCCCATGTCGCTGCTTTACCCACCCAGCTCATTTCCACCCATGTTGTCCCATGCTTCTCTCATGCAATACCATGCTAGACCCATGCTCAACCTCCCCCTTCCCCAATACTTGCCCACTCCAACCACCTCTTCCCTGCCGACCAGGCCCCAAGCCCCATGCATGACTCTTTTTCATCTCTTGGTGGGTCTTTTCTCCATACAAAGCCTGCCACCCATTCAGTCGGCTCTCCTCTCCATGCCCATCCCTTTCCATCTAATGGGTTAAATTATTCACCCCACTCAACGGTGAGACAACCCCTTGTTATTCCTCCCTACCCACGTGCTTCGATTCCTTCCCATGCAGCCCATGCTTCACTTCTGCCTGATGACAGTGTTATTCCCCCACGTTATTATGATAACCCGCCCCTCCATCCCCACTCACCTGCTGATTCTGTGTCTCCTACCCACACTTTAGGTTTTTTAAATCATATCACTACCAAATCTGCAGGTCTTTATTAGAATTCATCTGATTCCCTCGTGGGTTGTAGCCTCGTCTCCCGGTCTGTGTCTCACCCTCACCCCCAGCTGCAGTCTCCTCTTCCCAATAATAATCCACTTACTCATCATCCCTTCTCTCTTGCTGCTTCCCCTCCCCATTATACTGCTCAGAATATTCCTTTGTTTAATAACTCCCAACCAACGTATCCATTATCGGCTGACCCACTTCTTGTAAGTGGAATTGCCCCCCATGCAGTCCGTGGGGCTCCCCATGCTGCCCCTGCCCCTTTAATTCTGCCGCTTTCCACATCCCCCCATACCACCCATTTTGTCGCCCCACCTACCCTTGTTCCCACCACACTTCCCACTTCTGCAGGCCATCCCCCCCATGTAACCCATACAGCCTCCCATATTGCCACGCCTTCACGCGCGCTTTTGGCTGATTCCCTTTCTAATGCTGCTGATGTTTCCCAGGCCGACCGTGCCAACTTTGATACTCCTATCTTTTTTGTGTCTGTCCCATCCCAACCCATGCTTGTCTGCCACCCCTTCTCCCAATCTATTCTGCAGAACTCCCTCTCAGTGCATCCATCCCCTCCTTCGCCTACCCATACCCTTTCAGCCGTTTCCAATTACTCTGACATAGTGCATACCACCCTTTCCCTTTGTGCTAGCATTATTCCTCCTGGTCACTACAATAATTTGATTCCCATATCCTCCTCCCTGTCATCCGCTGAAAACCTACCTGTTAAAGGCATCCTTAAGCATTCTTCTTCTGGTTTTCCAAATCAGTTGCCCATTACTCAAACTGTGCTGCCCATCCTTGGCCCCCCATCCCTGCCTTCCTACCTTCCTTCCCCTCTAACCCCCGCTACCAATCCACCCTCTCCTCCTAACTCTCCCCATCCCATTCACACTTCTACTTCTCCTCTGTCCTCTCCCATCCCAACCCTCTCTCTGCCTGGGCATATTGTCTATTCTCCAAATCATATCTCTGCTACACCAGTTGTCAGGAACTCAGCCCCTACCTCAGGGTTTGGTTCTCTCTCTTGGAGTGAGGTCGTTTCTAGTTCTGGCTCTGGTTCAGGTTCTCCTCATCTTAAACCAAACTTTCGGAAAACCCCTATGACTTACTACCCGCCTGATGAGGAGAAGGGCTCGGTTGTCATCAGCCTCCTTTCGGAAGTTTTTTTGGAAGGTTACAATCGTTGGTCCTCTATTTTGGTTGGCCTTTTTACCTCCAAACTCCCTTTTAAGTTGGTTGAATCTCATACCCTTAAGATTTGGGGTAAACATGGGCTTCAAAAGGTGTATCTCCATGAAAAAGGGCTACTTCATCTTCAAATTTATTTCCTCTGAAGCTAGAGATAATGTCCTAGCCCTGGGACCTTGGTATGTGGCTAATAAGCTGGTTTCTTCGCAACCTTGGCAGGAAGGGGTGGATTTCCACATTGAGCCTCGCTTAAAAATGCCTATATGGGTAAAGTTTAAGCATATACCTTACTCGTTCTGGACTTCTGAGGGCCTCTCTCTCCTGGCTAGTGGCATTGGCAAACCTTTATTTATGGATAAGCATACTGAATATTTAGAGCCTATGCCCTTTGCTCGAATCTGTGTGGAGGTTGGGGTGGACTCTCGACTACGTGCATCTATTATGGTATCTATCCCTAGCCATGAGGGGCGTCCCAGTTCCTTTGCTGAAGTGGTTGTTGAATACCCTAACAAACCCCTTTTATGCATACACTGTAAGACGTTTGGCCATTCCTTGCTCAAATGCCCCCGGGCTAACTACCATTGGAAGAGGAAAAATTCAAACTCCAGGGAGGATTCTCTACCTATTCCTGCCACGGTTTTGTCTAATGCTCCTTGTCTATCCATCTCCCCTGTTATTGAGGCTCAGGTTCCTCCTCCTTTGGGCTGTATTACTCCTAATGATGTCAGCTGGGTTACTGTCACTCCTAATGATGATAGTTGTGCTACTCCTAATGATGATAGCTGGGTCTCTGTTTCCAATTCTTTCACCCCTCTTGCCGAAGACTATTCTTCTGACAAGGAGGTCCCATGCGCTCTAGTTCAGAACCAAAAAGTCACTTTGCCTATTGAGATAAAGGAACCCACCTTAAAGGTAACCTCCAAGAAGGTGACTTCTAAAAAGGTCGTGTCTAATCATAAGGGAAAAGGCCAATCCAAGGGAGTCAGCAAATCTGCTAGGGGTGGAGGAAAATCCTCATCCTAATCTTATGTTTCCTCTTTATGATTAATTTATGTTCTTATAATGTCCGAGGTCTTAATAAAAAGCCAAAGCAGGCTTTTGTTCGTAATCTTCTGCATAATAACCATGTTTCCTTTGTTGGGCTGATTGAAACTAGAGTCAAAGCTCATAAGGCTCCTAGAATCTCAAAAGCTATCTGTAAAAATTGGGAATGGGTTTTCAACTATGACCATCACTACAATGGTAGAATCTGGGTGGGATGGGACCCCAGAGTATGGAAAGTTGATATCCTATTTCGGTGTTCCCAGATTATTCATTGCAAACTACATATGCTTGCTAACAACTCTTCTTCCCTTGTTTCTATTTTCTATGGCATGAATTTTGTTATTGATAGAAGGCACCTTTGGCTTGAATTATCTCTCTGTTCATCTGACAGTTCTTGGTGTCTCCTTGGTGACTTTAATGCTATCAGGGGTACTCATGAAGCAGATGGTGGTGACAATTCTTGGGATAATGGCATGGTTGACTTTAATGATTGCCTTGAAATCCTTGGTGTTGATGATATCAGGGCTGTTGGGCCCATCTTCTCTTGGTGGAATTGTCAGGGTCGGAATCCCATCTACACCAAGGATTAAAATTTGACCTGATGGCATTTTTGTAAATCCTGGGGCATGACCTAGCGCCTAGTGCTCTAGGAATTACACTAAGGTAGCGCTAGAGACGCTAGTGGTCGTCGCCCGGATCGTTTCGAGCAAGTTATGAAGGTGGAACGCTCACAATACCTTAACCCAACGTCTATATTGAGACGAGAACCTTGGTATAATTGCTTTGCGCTAGGAAGCTTGCGTTGAATGGACACCAATGACACCTTGACCCCTCGCTTATATGTAAGCGGTAATCTTGGTACAATCAACGATTGATGGTTCGGTAGAATGGCGTCACAAACAACTATGATATGTTGAATGATAAGTCGATAATTGAATCTTAAGAAGACTAAGAAAATAATCTAGGAATTCTTAAAGAACCAAAAGATGAGAAGAATCTCACAATAATTTCATTAATCAAAAAGTAATCTTAATAATGTTGTGTACATAAGCCATGTATCCTACTTATACTAATAACATAGAAACCCTAATCCTATAAGGAAACAAAAATTTGAATGGAAATAGAAATCCTAACTAAACACCATATGGAAATCAAAACATATCTAATAAATATCCTAATTACAATAGAAATCTAAAAGATATAATGAAATCCCAAAAACTAAAAGAAAGAAATCTGCCAAAAAGCGCGTACCTCAAAAAACGTGTCAACCAATTCTGTGTGTTCTCGCTGGGGCGAGAATGGACAGTAACTTCTTTGTCGGGGCGGATCAATTTGGGCCGGGGCGAGCTTGGACAGTAAGTTTCTCGCCGGGGCAAGAATTTTGGCCTTGGTTTTCTCGCCGGGGCGAGAACTCTGAATCCCAACTTCTGAATTTTTTTTCGTACAATCCAACCTCGTGTTGTCCCATGATATAACATAACCTCTTCAGCTTTCTTGGACATCCATAACGCCGTATGAACGCTAATCCTTCCATTAAATGACAAATATCTTCATTAACGATTAGACGATACAAACGAATATGATGAACACTATCTCGAACGCTTGACTTGCATTGATTTGGTCTTTACTACATAGATCGTATCTAGCAATCCCAAATCACATGAATGGCCCTCTCCTCGATGTTCATATGACTTGAGCTCCAATGTACACATCCTTGAGTAGAATCTATTCCAATTACTCGAATGCGTTTGTTGAACCCTCAAAGCTTGAGCAGAGCCGTTGACGCTTGATGCGAGCCTGGTCAGGATCTCATCTCCCCACCTCTTGAAAAGGATTTGTCCTCAAATCTGTCATCCCCTCCTCTTGAAAAGGATTTACCCACAAATCTGATCCAAAAACTCCAACTCCTGTAAAGAACATAGCAACATCTGGCAACTCCCACGTATCGACATGAACAACTTGTAAACATCTCTTTCCAAGCAGTGATCGAATCAGCATAACACCCTGCAAGCTCCTCGTAACACCACTTCGAAACTTAATCAAAAACCTGTCCACATCAATATGATGTCTCCCACACGTATTACAGATACTTTCAAAGTATTAACTACACCAAAACAAACTAAATAAACAACTAAAACTAACACGCAATCAAAATTTCTACCTAAGAAATCAAACGCAAATATAGTAAAATAAAAGCAAATAAAACTATGAAAAGTCCTATATCCTCCTGGATCAAATATCAGCATGCAGAACTCTTCATGTAGCATAATCTCCCATCCACGAATTCCCGAATCAAAAACTAACGTGATGATCTCGTGCATTCGCAAATACTCCCAACGACGAATTCCCGGATCAAAAGTAAACCTTATGATCTCGATCATTCGGACTAACTTCCATTCCAATGCACCCGGGTCAAATACCAAAATTTGAAATTCAACTCGTTGCAGTCGCAAGTGCTCTTGAATTCCTGGATTAAACACAAAACCAAACAAATTAACAAGTACCTTTTGTGTAATCACAAAGAAATCAAATAAATTAAAATCACATGCAAAGTCTACTAGAACAAAATCCAAAACACTTCCCTTTAGACTTTCCACGCATTGTTCGAATTGATTTGCAAATCGAATTAAACCTTTCTCCTCGATGAGTATGAACCCATCACAAATCTGCAAAACAAATTCAACCTTTTCCTTCCCATTGACATTAACCAATGCAAAATCAAATAACGACATCAATGGAATTGAGAGATCAAAACCAACACCACAAGATAAAAACTCACTAGCATACTTATGATACTCACAATCAAACTCAACATATGCCAAAGAATTTTTCCAAGTGTCAACAAAAGTCGAAGTATCATCATCACAGATAATAGCAAATTTTTCCGTGAAAGAATGTAACACATGATTTAACATGAAAACATTTAATGCAGTAGCTAATCCAAAAGACTTAACTAAACATGCATATAAACCATATCTCACTTCAATTTGATGATAAACACTTTTTAACTTAATACCCCATGATAGTAATTCTTTTCCATTCAAGACAACATTCTCAAAATCATGCAATGATAACAACTCTAATGGAAAGACATTACCAAATGATAACAAATCATGCAATGAAGATTTCTCTACTGAAGAATCATGATCACTACCATTACCAATTAACGACATGCCATGTAAAGATTGATTAAAATCTAATTCAACATGTGAATGAAAAACCCAAGAATGAGTTTCATACAAGTACATACGTTGAAAATGAAAATACCCACAATAATCACTAGAATAAATTCTACGAAGATATGCACTTTGACAATGAGAATTTACCAAATGATAGTAGGAATATTGACAATGAGAATATAACGCATGCTCATAAACTAACTCAACAAATATCAAATACCCTCCATAGTTTATGATAAAGACGATTCTACCATCAAAATAGCCAAACACAAATTTACCAATGGAAGCATGCAAAACATGTTTTAAATAACTCATTAAAATACTAGATGTATTAGTTAATCTAACAGAGATAACTATCCACCTATACAAGTTACATGTAGACACGACTATCCATTCATCACATTCTCTCATGCTAAATTGACTAGGCAATATCATCACATGGTCATCAACACATGTCGATAAAACATAAGTACTATGCAATTTATCAAACATATTATCTAAGCAAAGAAAATAATATCGATACTTGTTTACCAATTCAAAATCAACGAACAAGCTCGGCATTCTATCTTCCTTAGGTACTATGATCTCATGAATAGCACACACACTAATGCTATCTCCCACGATACCCGCTTTGATGAAGTTGGACTCCATCAACTCTCCAACCCGCCTTGGTAACTCCGTTGTCTCCTCGGGAAAACTACAAGCTGGCTGATATGGAATGATAGCTTGGGTATATCATCAACAACCTATACAAGAGACAAAACAGAACTAGACAAAGAAGAGTTAATCTAGTTAGTATTCAAAAGCGCCGTCTTGTACGAATGTACAGTCATTGGCTTTTCAAAATACAACTCACCTTCTAACTCACTCTTCTCTCTTTTTTAACTCTTACTCTCCACTGTTTCTGTCTCTCGTTTATTTTCATTCTCTTTCTTTTTATTCTCTCGTTTCTTTTCATTCTCTTTTTCACACTTTTCTTTTTCACACTCAATCTTTTTTTCAATTTCTTTTTCACTTTCTTTTTGTCGTTTACTTTCACAGGTATTTTCTTTCTTTGAATCACGGACTTCATCTCGAACATCGGAACCTAACAACTCTCCTTGGACCGCATATTCTATTCCATCGTCCACCTCCCTCGGCTGATTTTGCTCCTTTTGTGCCTTAGAGATGTTTTAACGCCGCTTCAAATGATCGTCTCTTATCTCATTATATGTTCTCATGATGTCCTCAATTGATACCGGTTCAATATACACCCTAGAAGTTTCTCTTCGTTGTCTCCACTGCAAATCTTCATTCCTACGAACCTTCTTTTCATTGTCACAAGTTGAACACCTTGAAGGTTGCTCTACATGTTTCGGAGATGCATGTTCATTCCTCCTACTAGGTTATCCTGGAGCATACCGCTTTCTCATCACGGTTTTCAATTCTTCCCACGTCTCGATCAGACGCTCTCCATACTTTTTTCTGCTACGCACAAATTCAGCCCACCATGTAGCTGCATAATCAGAAAAATCTTGAACTGCAAGTTTGAACTTCTTGTACTCGAAAAAATTTTGATAGTCAAACTCTCGTTCCTTCCTTTCCTCCCAACTCAAATAAGCTTCAGGATTGCGCCTTCCTTGAAAAGATCTCTTTTGCCTCTCATAATTATTTTCATAACCATAATTATACATGTTCGCTGCAAAACAAAGGTTAGTAGATAAAGAAAATTTTTCCTCACACACTCCCTTACGTGTTTCGCTCAAATAATATATCCCACAATTATGAAACGCTCGTGTATCACACAATTTAGGCTTTTACCCTCAATTGATCTCACACTCTTGCCTTTTGCCTCTCAAATTCCCTCTTATAGGTTCTTTTTGAAATCACCAACCAAATATCTCAGATTTTTCTATCAATTCAATAAGAACTTATCACAAAACAAAAATATGACAAGTGTGACATACGATAACCACCAAAATTTCACGATCACCAATTAAAATCCTCTTGAGTGAAATCCCAATATCCTCAAAATTCACAAATTCCAATAATAGAATCAAATAATAACTTTTTCAATACGATCCCAATAATCACGAACTTATGAAACCTAAGTAATTGCAACAATAATAATTTTCCTTTTTTTTCACAATTTTTTTTAATATATTTTCAACACGAAAAATAAAGGATAAGTAACCTACTAGGAACTTAGCTTTGATACCAAATGATAGACTCCACAGCACGCTTGCGTGAGGTGGTCGCTGCCCGGATCGTTTCCAGTAAGTTATGAAGGTGGAACGCTCACAATACCTTAACCCAACGTCTATATTGAGACGAGAACCTTGGTATAATTGCTTTGCGCTAGGAAGCTTGCGTTGAATGGACACCAATGACACCTTGACCCCTCGCTTATATGTAAGCGGTAATCTTGGTACAATCGACGATTGATGGTTCGGTAGAATGACGCAACAAACAACTATGATATGTTGAATGATAAGTCGATAATTGAATCTTAAGAAGACTAAGAAAATAATCTAGGAATTCTTAAAGAACCAAAAGATGAGAAGAATCTCCCAATAATTTCATTAATCAAAAAGTAATCTTAATAATGTTGTGTACATAAGCCATGTATCCTGCTTATACTAATAACATAGAAACCCTAATCCTATAAGGAAACAAGAATTTGAATGGAAATAGAAATCCTAACTAAACACCATATGGAAATCAAAACATATCTAATAAATATCCTAATTACAATAGAAATCTAAAAGATATAATGAAATCCCAAAAACTAAAAGAAAGAAATCTGCCAAAAATCGCGTGCCCCGGAAAACGTGTCAACCAATTCTGTGTGTTCTCGCTGGGGCGAGAAAATTGAACTGAGACTTCTCGCCGGGGCGAGAATGGACAGTAACTTCTTTGCCGGGGCGGATCAATTTGGGCCGGGGCGAGAATTTTGGCCTTGGTTTTCTCGCCGGGGCGAGAACTCTGAATCCCAACTTCTGAATTTGTTTTCCGTACAATCAAACCTCGTGTTGTCCCATGATATAACATAACCTTTTCAGCTTTCTTGGACATCCATAACGCTGTATGAACGCTAATCCTTCCATTAAATGACAAATATCTTCATTAACGATTAGACGATACAAACGAATATGATGAACACTATCTCGAACGCTTGACTTGCATTGATTTGGTCTTTACTACATAGATCGTATCTAGCAATCCCAAATCACATGAATGGCCCTCTCCTCGATGTTCATATGACTTGAGCTCCAATGTACACATCCTTGAGTAGAATCTATTCCAATTACTCGAATGCGTTTGTTGAACCCTCAAAGCTTGAGCAGAGCCGTTGACGCTTGATGCGAGCCTGGTCATGATCTCATCACAGGTATTATCCTGATCAATGATATAAATGCTTACGTATTATTTGATTCGGGTGCCACCTATTCGTTCGTGTCTGAAGAATTTGCTAGACAATTAAATTTACCCCAAGAGCGACTAGAAAATCCTTTGAGCGTAGAAATTGCTAATGAGGAGGTAATCCTTATAGAGCTCGTATACCGTAACTGTTGTGCTGAAATTAGGGGTCATAACCTTAATGTAGATTTGATCCCGATTAAATTAAGAGAGTTTTATGTGATATTGGGAATGGACTAGTTGTACGACCATGCAGCAATAATTGATTGTCAGAAGAAAAGTGTGAACCTTCGAACCTCGAACCGGTCGAGCGTCAGACCCCGAACCGGTCGAGGGTAGTGTTTAATAGTAGCACGTCTCTTAGACGATCATGTTATCTTACGATGATGCAGGCCAAAAAGTTACTAAGAAAAGGGTGCCTAGGCTATTTAGCCTATATTGTAGACACTAAGAAAGAGGGGGTAGAAATAATAGATATACGGATAGTGAGGGAATTTCAAGACGTGTTTCCAAGCGATTTACCAGGTCTACCGCCAAACAGAGAAATTGAGTTTGTAATAGATCTAGTGCCAAGGATGGTACCAATTTTAAAAGCCCCGTATCGCATGGCGCCAATGGAAATGAAGGAATTATTGATACAATTGCTGGAAAATGGGTATATTCAGCCAAGTGTGTCTCCATGGGAAGCACCAGTTTTGTTTGTCAAGAAGAAGGACGGAATGATGAGGCTTTGTATCGACTACCGAGAGTTGAACAAGGCAACGATCAAGAACAAGTATCTATTGCCAAGAATCGACAATCTTTTCGATCAGTTACAAGGAGCAAGATATTTCTTGAAGATAGATTTGAGGATTGGCTATCACCAGCTAAAGGTGAGGAAGGAGGATGTGCCAAAGACAACGTTTCGAATGTGGTATGGGCACTATGAATTTTTGGTGATGTTTTCGGTTTGACGAACACGCCAACAACATTTATGGATTTGATGAATCAAATTCTCAAGCCATACTTAGACAAGTTTGTAGTAGTTTTCATCGACGACATCCTAATTTATTCAAAGACCAAAGAGGAGCATGCCGACCATCTAAAGGCGATACTAGAAACACTGAGAAGAGCGAAATTGTACGCGAAATTTTCTAAATGCGAATTTTGGATGGAAAGAGTACAATTTTTAGGGCACGTGATAGACAAAAATAGAATCTTAGTGGATCCTGCGAAGGTGGAGGCGATGAGTAACTAGGAACAACCGAGGACGCCAATGGAGGTACGGAGTTTCTTAGGGTTAGCCGGGTATTATCAAAGATTTATCCAAGATTTTTCTAAGACAACGACCTCGTTGACCAATCTGACGAAGAAGACTGTGAAGTATGTTTGGACAGAAAAGTACGAAGAAAGTTTCAGGGAGTTGAAGAAGAGATCGAGCGAGACGCCTCTATTATCTCTACCGGATGATACGGGAGGTTTTGTAGTGTATGGTGATGCATCGCATCGAGGTCTTGGTTGTGTTCTGATGCAGCATGACAAGGTCATTGCGTATGTGTTACGTCAATTGAAGGACTATGAAAAGCGATACCTTACCCATGACTTGGAGTTAGCCGCAGTAGTTTTTGCATTAAAGATTTGGAGGCACTATCTTTATGGGGAGAAATGTGAGATATATATGGACCACAAAAGTCTGAAATATATCTTCACACAGAAGGAGCTCAACATGCAACAAAGAAGGTGGTTAGAATTAATCAAAGATTACGATTGCGAAATTCTTTATCACCCGGGGAAAGCAAACGTAGTAGCAGATGCGTTGAGTAGAAAAGGAAGGGAGAGCTTGTTCAGGTTGACGACACAGGAGGAGCTAGTGAAGGAAATGACGCGACTGGAGATAGAAGTGAAAAGTCCGAAAGGGGAAGTAGAGCGGTTATTCGTTGCTGAACAAAGTGAAGGAGGCGCAGGAAAATGATGAGGAATGTGAAAGGATAAAGAAAAGAATAGCAGAAAACGATGAAAAAACGTTTAGGTTGGATAAATATGGTATCTTGATATTCGAAGAACGTGTGTGGGTGCCAGCTGTGACCGAACTAAAAGAGGCAATCTTGCATGAGGCACGTAATTCATCATATTCTATTCACCCGGGAAGCACAAAAATGTACAAGGATCTTCGTCAGCACTTTTGGTGGCCAAATTTAAAGCGGGATGTGGCAGAGTGCGTCAGTAAGTGTCTCACATGTCAACGAGTCAAAGCAGAGCATCAAAGACCAGAATGGAAATGGGAGCACATGACAATGGACTTCGTAGTGGGACTTCCAAGCACACAGAAGGGCTATGATGCAATTTGGGTTATTATGGACCGATTAACAAAGTCAGCACATTTGCTACCAATAAAGATCCGATTTAATCTAAATCAGTTAGCAAAGTTGTATATAAAGGAAATTGTTTTGCGACATGGAGTGCCAGTGTCAATTGTTTTAGATCGAGATCCACGCTTAACGTTAAATTTTTGGAAGAGCTTGCAGGAAAGAATGGGAACGCAATTGAGGCTAAGTACTGCTTATCATCCTCAAACTGACGGGCAGAGCGAGCGGACAATACAGACTTTAGAAGACATGCACAGAGCTTGTGTGATGGATATCAAGGAAAACTGGGATGGCCATTTACCCCTCGTCGAATTTTCTTATAACAACAGTTATCACGCAAGTATTGGTATGCCGCCATATGAAGCTATCTACGGAAGAAAGTGTAGGACACCATTATGTTGGGATGAAATCGGAGAACGACGAATGTTGGGACCAGAACTAGTTCAGCAAACGGCAGATATTGTGAAGACAATAAGAGTTAGATTGGTAGCAGCCCAAGATCGGCAGAAGAAATACGCAGATTTACACCGTCAAAGCCGAGATTTTGAAAGTGGTAATTTTGTGTTTTTGAGGGTATCTCCCTGGAAGGGGAAGATCCAATTTGGGAAGAAGGGAAAGTTGAGTCCGAGGTTCATAGGACCGTTTGAAATATTGAGAAGAGTAGGTGAAGTAGCGTACGAGGTAGCTTTACCTCCCGAACTGGAGCATATCCACAATGTGTTCCATGTCTCAGTGCTACGACTATACAAGCCCGATTATAAGCATGTTATATCCTATGAGCCTGTTCAAATAGAGAAAGATCTAACGTATGAGGAAATTCCTATTCAGATAATTGATAGGTAGGAGCAGGTTTTAAGAAATAAAGTTGTACCTTCTGTAAAGGTAGTTTGACGAAACCACAATACCGAGGAGGCTACGTGGGAGTTAGAAGATAGAATGAAAAAGAATTACCCTCCACTTTTTGTTTAACCTTGTATGGTGATTCTAGGGATAGAATCCTTATAAGGGGGAGAGACTGTAACGATCGTGAATTCTGGATAGCCTTGTAATTCGAGCTTATGAATATTTTTGATATAATAAATTTTTATTAATATTATTATGTGCTTCGTGGTTAAGGTTATGTGACAACCTAGGTTAAATGAATGCATGAATTTTATGTGTTGTAGCTTCATATAAGTGAATAAATTGATTTCACATCGCTAAATCTCTAGTCACAAGTTACTATTCACGTAGGTACTATTCACCCAAAGACGTCTTCTCGGTTGATTTCGATTTTCTTAATTATTGTCAACCCATTTAGGTAATGGGTTAATAATCCAAGTGTAGAATTTATGAGAGCCTAATGGGAATCAAATTAGAAGCCCAAAAGGCTAGTAGTAATAGTCTAAATAGAAAGCCCAAGCTTGGCACTAACGGCTCCCAAACCATATGAATGTCCTCAAATACACTTAACTTATTATTACAATTATGACATTTACTTCTTAAATAAATATTTTTCTTTTGCGGTGTGACCCTTTGGGTTCTCCATATTAAACCGGTTGGGAATAAATCAATTAGAACAATTCTAATCTTATTTAAATAAATAAATTAAACTATTTAATTCATTTAAATAAATAACATTATTCTACAGTATGGGTAAGCCCCCTTAGCGATCAACAACTTTCCAGATAATATAGATTTCAACATTAATCACAAAAGAACCTTTCAGTGAAAAGTTACCGTACAATTCAATCCTTCTACAATACAATGTCCCAATTAAATATAAGACATGAAATTACTATCAAGTCTTATTTTATTTAATTATATGTATTTCGATTCCCAAATGCACAACTCCAAAATAATGAAAATTAGAAAATCCTTTCTAATTTCATTCTGCCTTGGCCAATGATTACTGAGTTGTCATTTATCAAATCACATAGGACATTCACATCTTTTACTAGACGTGGTAGATTCTTTGTTGATCATTCACCTATCTCCATGTATAACTTATTATACCCAATCATACCCTTTGATATACCCTAAAGGTCTTAAGGGACATGTTAAAGTATAACTCATCATACATAAGATACTGTGATGATCTCAAATCTAAGGACCAATTATATTACTATTACTAGAGGAATTCTTATTCACAGGCGAGTAAAACTCCATTAGGTATTCCTTAGCGAGTCATGTTCAGTGAACTTATTCTCTAATAAGCACCTACATACTTACTTTAGTGTCTCCACACAAATGATTATGAGATTAACCATCCGCTTCCTAAGAGCAAGCAACGTATGTACTAATCTATCCGGATTCATTAATCTCCTTTTTAGTAATCCAACGATTAGGAATTATTTTAGTTTGTGAGCTATCTAGAATTTAGATCTCATTAGTATGATCAACATCATGATTCTAAAAGCATTGCTCAAAACTATGGGTTTATCACATTTAATATCACAACACAATGTAGATAAAGTAAAATGCCTTTAATAAATAAATTCTTTTATTAATAAATGAATAAGATTACAAAGTATATGCTACAACATATTAAATATGATTGGCTTGTATGCATACTGCTTTCACCGGCGCGGTCGCACCACTTTTGTACTGGGCACAGTGCGGCAGCGCCCGACTGCAGAATCAGTTTCTTCAGTTCGCGATTTGTACTCTGCCTTGTGCAAAAATTCATATATTCTCCATTCCAAAACCAAATTAGGC
This sequence comes from Aralia elata, assembly GCA_034770075.1. Lineage (NCBI taxonomy): Eukaryota > Viridiplantae > Streptophyta > Magnoliopsida > Apiales > Araliaceae > Aralia > Aralia elata. The sequence goes on from CM068377.1 coordinate 52,247,826, forward strand.
AATCTCAGATGCTATAAACTTAATAAACACAAAACTAAACATCTACAAAATCATTTCAACATCTCAGAAACCTCAAATAACTAAATTAAGAACTCAATTTCCATGTTCATGCCAGTTTTTTACTATTTTGACATATTATACGAAATCATTCATCACGGCTTCGATTTTCAACCATTTTAATTCATTCAAGTTGCATTGTTTTCGTATCTCAAAGTATTATAACAATTAACCACCAATTTGGATTATTACCTTTTGATTCTTCTTTAGACTTAGAATAGATGATAAAGAAAGCTTAGATAATCCTCTTCCTCTTCTTTGATTTCTTAGATTTGCTCTCAATTCCACAGAGAATTTTTTCTCTCTCAATTTCTCTCTTTCTCTAAACTCTCTAACACTGCCTTATGCAAACTGATGAAGGTTTTAATGTGGCTTTACTTGGTTGCTCAGTTACACAAACGAAAGGTCTCCACCAGTTACAAATACACAAGGTCACAAGGCCTTGTTTGGCTAGCATTAATCTAGTCCCTTTTTAATTTATTTTTCTAATTTCCTTATAATATGATACACTTGTCACACTCACATTTAATTAAACTTATTTTATCAATAAATCAAATTAAACCTTATTAATAAAATTATAATTTTTATTTAGCCAACCATAATTATAATTTTATTTAATAAATTATTTTATTTAATAAATCATTAATCCTCTAATTTAATTATTTAATTAGATTAAAATATTACCATTACACTCGCGTAATAAAATACGCACCAATTATAAAATGGTTTATCATCAATTTACTTAATATCATCATACTTAAATAAATTATTCCACAATAATTTCCATCAAATATTTATTATTTTATTCAATAAATATCCCAACTAAAATATTTATTTAATTCAATAAATATTTTTAATTATTTACAAAAATCACATTCGTTATAGATAGACTGGTTACGTATTCTTATTGGTCAGAGGAGATTATGTCTTTCAAAGATGTTGATTTGTCGAAGGGTTATAGTTTACAGTCACCGAATTATCGAAGGGTTTTGGGAATTTTTATAAGGATTAGACCACACTACAACTGGTTGCCTATGTACTCCTATAAAAGGAGATCAGGTCTTACGTAGTTCACAAAAGATATCATTGATTGATTTATTTATTTTAAAGACACGATATAACATAGTAATGCTTGGAAAATAAAACAAGACATAAAGCTACGCAAATAGAAACGTCCTAACATCTCCTGGGACTCACAACCGTATCCTCTGACTTTACCCTTTGCTGGTTAGTTGAGGTTCGATAATCCAGTTGTCGGTGGTCATGTTGCCTTCGATGCTGGCAATGGAGGTTACTTCCTTGTTGGGAATATCTTCAATCACCACCATAACTTGATCACCTCCTGATTCGGCACACCACTCGGGGGATGCTCAAACTGGACCCGTTGGTAAAAGGGATGTGCTCTTCATTCTTTGATGGGTTGGCTTCCCCAACACCCTCATTCCCTTTTGATTGGTCTTTTCCCCCATCTTCTTCCAAGGCCCGGGATATTTTAACTTTGAAATTTTTCTCGAACTGTTGTTATATTTCTTATAAGAAACTTTCTATTTTGGCTTTTTCTTCATTGGAATGGATCAGTATTTCCTCCTCATCATCTAGGAGGGTCGAATCGGGAATTTGGTTGCTAACTTCGGGCCACACGATGGCGAAGGAATTTTCTTAGGGGACTTTTCATTTTTCTTTGCCAATCCTTGAATTATAATCGGTCCACCTTGTGTTCCATCAAGATTAGTGATCATATCTACCACTTCCTTTGAACTATCAGTCTTGGGTGGAAATCTCAAGCTCTTCATTTCTTTTTTGCATTTCCTGGTCGTGAGGATTTCTATCTTCAGCTCTCCATTTTCAATGAGATTTTGGATTTTGGTGGGATCATGTCTCTTTGTCCTGGTATCTATAGAAGGCAGCAACTCTGTAATCTTTCCTTCGCTTATTAGAAGATGTAACACTTCTTCCTTCGATTTGTTCAAAGGGGTGAACTTTTGGTCTCTTATGGATGCTATTTGATCTTTCTTCTTTGAGAATTTACATTCTTCCAAGCGATTTTTCCACTGGCGAGATCTTCTAGTAATTTTATTATTCCATTTTTCCTGCCCTTTCGGCCCGCTTTGATCTTCTTTAGTTAGATGGATCATCTTGGAGATATATAGGCTTGAATTCTGGTTAACCTTTTCCTTCTCTTGGTTTCTTGATAGTTGCGTGAAGAGTTGCCTTGTGACCTAATGTTGGTATACTACCACCTCTGCTAACTGATGTACTTAATGCTTGATCATCTCCAATTCTCGTCTTATGCTCTTACTCTCCTCCGGATATTCCCACCCTAGGACATTTATTCTGCTCCTTTTGGGGTACTCTTCAATCCTCCACATGTACTTGCAATTTGGATCCATTTCGATGCTTCCTTACCCGATCATGTTTACCCCTCCGTATTGTGTTGTGGCAGAGGGTTGGTATTGGCATTTGGCTAGTCAGGTTGTGTGACCACAATATCGCAACTTTCGATCAGATTTTAGATTTTATGATTTAAGGACCAATAGTCTTCTGTACCGTGTCCCGGAGATCCTGAATGGTAAGCGCATCTCTTGCTTGGATCGTATCTTTTACTCTTTGGATCCAGAGGTGGAGCCAATTCAGTAGTTTTCTTCTAGTCGATTAATAATGCCAATATGTTCTCGAGGGAATCGGTTAGAGGAGTGAACTCTTGATTTTTTGTTCTTTCAAATTTTCTTTGCCTGTAACGAGGCATGTTGTTAACAAATTATTTCCTTTCATCCAGATAAGGGGACTAATGTTAGGTCTCCTAGAGTGCCCCTATAAAACGAGGGATACATCTTCTTCATTCTTCTTTTGACTTATTTCGCCCGCATTACCATAACTTTTAGCTTGGAATTATTTGGCTATAGTCTCCAAGGTAGTGAAATCTTTGATCTTTCCTGCTTTTAATCCCATTTCTGCCATCTCTTCGTGTTTTATTATTTTTGAAAATGGCTTGCCAATGCCAGCCAACACCCTTTCATAATACGACACTTCTTGAATGTTATGAAAGTCATCACCATTTCGTTCTCATCCATGGGTGGGCTTACTTGAGCTGCCATTCGTCTCCATCTATGGGCGTAATCACGGAATGACTCATTGGGTTACTTCTTGATTTTGGTCATTTGATACTGATCCGGAGTCATCTAAGACTGAAAACTATACTGGTTCAGTAAAGCATGGGCCAACTCTTCCCAACCGTGGATCTTGGTATTGTCCAGTCTAGCATACCAGGTTCTAACATCTCCAGTCAAGCTCTTTTGGAAAAGTTGTATTCTTAAACTTTCATCTTTGGCGTAGGATCTGAGCTCCCTTATGCATACCTTCAAATGAGTGTAGGGGTCTCCTAACCCATTGTACTTCTCAAATTCGGGTATTTAAAATTTATCTGGATATCTGGCACTTAGAAATATGCATAGGTCTAAGTAGTTGACGCTACCATAAGTCCCTACTCCTTTCATTGATCGTACGACGTCTTCCATTTGCCTCGTTTTCTTTTTAAGTTCCCCAGTTTCCTTATCACCTGGGACATTGACTATTTCTTTCGTCTGATCTGCAGAACCCTTTGTATTCTTACTGCCAAACTGGAACACAGGGACATGAATTTATGTGTCTGTAGTTTTGCCAGGGATTTGGTTGCCTCCCTATGCGGAGGATTCAGATTGGTCTTTAGTCATTCTGCACTGTTCTTTCAGTATAGTGGTCATCTCAGTGATCCGTTTCTTAAAATTCTCGAACTTTTCTCGAGAAACGAGAATAGAATTCGGTACGAGAATTTTGGCCATTTGCTAGGCAGTGTTCGGGTCCTTTCAAGCTCGGAGTCTAGTCCTTGGACTAATCTTGCACATGCAACAGGACATAGTTTAGTATGCAAAACTGAAAAAATGGATGCATGCTAATGCAATGTTTATTTTAAAGGTTTTTTTTTTTTTAATCTTTTCTTGCAAGACAATGGTTAGTGGTTTTACGACAAGTTAAGATGTCGGATGATCAATAAAAAGGATCACATCATATATAAGGAGTAATAGGGCATGAAGAGACTTCCCATAACGTTTGGTTTATTTGAGGGTGACCTACCTTAGGGTTACTCTCGCGGGCTTTTCAGCATGAAGGTCCCCAGATCTTCACAACGTACTCAATGGGAATAAATCCGATTTTTCGATTAGAGCAGATCTGAGTGGTGCCTTTAGTGAGCCTTACAAGGGAACGCCCCCTTGAGTCCAGTAATCAGCAACCGACAGGTTCGCCACCTGAAGGAGGAATCACACAATATACATTCGCATACATTCATCGTGCCTCACCGCATGCATATGATGACAATTGTGCGAAGCACTTAAACAAAGCATGTAAGACATTCATCGCAACATTTATTCAAACCTTGATACCACACACAAATAAGAAAGGAAAACAATAAGATTTTACACGGCATAAGCCCTCTAATATCCCTAGCGAAGTTGCCAACTGTCGACGCCGGGATTTTTCCTATTTGTCGCGTTTCTACACTTTTTAAGGTTTTGATTTATTATTTCATTTAAAGGGTGATTTTTTAGGAAAAAACCGACATAAATGTTGACTGGGTTTTGAAAAATTAATTTTAATGATGGGCCAATTAGACAAAGCTGCCACTTGATAAAGATTTAAATGGATGTACCAACTCATCCGGATTTTAGGTTTTTTCCAATCAAGAGGCTCATTATGTGACTCTATAAAATTGGTCTTGAAAACGAGATTCATAGAGTTCGAGGGCTTGCGTAAGCGAGGGGAAGGTGTTAGGCACCCCCCGACTTCCGTGAAAACACGGTTACCGCATCTTAATGTTTTCCTAAGTGGGAAATGTATGGGTGTAATTTTGAAGGAAATCGCTATCTAGCTTTGGGTCGAAATCGTGAAAAGTGTGTTTAGTTTGAAGTCAACTTTAAACCTTTTTGAGCCTATGCACGAGGGATTTGATTTGACGAAAAAGTTCATTTTAGTTTATGATTTTAATAAAAACCTTTTTTGGGTGATGTTTTTGAGAAAACATAATTTTCAAACCCTTCGCCAAATAGGAATCAAGATTCTTCATTACTTTCAATTTTAGCTTAAGGTTGTCTTGCTAACTCGGATCAAATTAGTTTTAAAAGATCATTATCGTTTTTATTTGAAAATTGCTTTTGATGATAAATGGAAAAAATCAAACATCGAAAAGGGATCAGGGCCACTCGTGGGCATGGAAGTCATCTCAATAGCCCTGAACACCCGCAACATAATTTTTCACTATTGTGAGGCCTTAAATCCGATTTTCACGGGATGAAACCTTCGATACCATTTTAAGACGCAAATTTACATGTACAATGATTGGATAGCAATTATTACAGTCAACTATGTCCATCATGAGAATTACATCAACGACTGATTCGAAGACCCCGACTCCATTCCTAGGCTCACATGACTCGGAATTACAAGAAATAACACATCAAAACAAAAACAAAATCTATAAAAAGGGCTCCCAAAGACCCTAATTGTAATGACGCGATTTTCAAACAATATTATTAAGGTCAATATATTAATTTCTGTTATTAAATTCTTTTGCATGGTATTTTAAACCCTTAAATGAATTGGGGTAATTGTGGTTGAATTTAATAGTCCAAAGATTGTGGACTAGCTATGTGTACTATTTTAAACAAGCCCAATGTGAAAATGGTCTTGTAGATGGTTAATGGTCCCACTAAGTGATTCTTAATAGTGGGCTAGCCCACTGTATTATAGTTGATCAAACCCGACCTAAACTAGTGGCATGTGGGTTTGTAAGCGAGTCAGTTATGAAGACCTAAATGAGAAATAATCCAGCCATGTGGTATTACTATGGAAAGACTGATAAAACATTTCCTTGTTGCGTGAAAGTACGATCCGCCGCTTTAGGCCAATGGTCTACTCACCTGCTTTGCCGATTAAGGGCTGAACCGATATGTACTGCGTATGGCTGGCAGACGGTTTGGTAAAAGCTTTTCACCTTACCTTTCCTGACCAGCGGTTAATTAAGTTAGAACAAGTCGGTAGGTTAGGGTAACGACCAATGAGTGGATAAAGGATTCCCTATAAATTGAGACCCTGTTTTCTCTTGAAAAGCTTACTGAGTTTATTAGTCCTAACATTATAGAGATATAGTGAGATAAGAGTAATCCAGAGAAGGAGTTATTGCCGTTCAGAGGGACGAACAGAGTTAAGAGCTAGAGGATTAACAGTCGGACCTTGGAAGAGGTAAGACCCTTTCTTTTAATTCAAGCATGTGTCTTCCTTGATTCAGTTAGATCTATTTACTATTGAGTCAATACTGAACGAGTCGATCACCATAGGTTGTGCGGTTAGAACTGTGTCAAGCTCTGTAATATCAGAGTAGTTGCCTAGCCCTATAAACATGGGTATATTTAGCCAAAGCATGACACAAACCAAAGTCGTGTTAATGACACTATCTAGGTTACTTAGTGTCTGGAGAACCCAAGTTGTGTCCGAGGAGGTTCGTCACCTCACTCCGAACCCATGAACCTCAGTAATAAGTATGTCGAGGCCATCCCGATGGTGTTCGTCACTCTACCCTGAGCTATAAAGAGGATTCCGAAGCGAAGTCCGTAGGCAAATCCGAAGGACTTATAAGCCTCTATAGGTCTAGTTCAGTACTGGACCCGAAGCCAAGAAACTCTTATACCAGCAAGGCTCGAACCTGACTTTCCTAGTCATAACATCCGAAGCCGAAGTCTTAAAATGCCAATGAGACCCAAACCTTTGACTTTCCGAAGCCAAACTCAAAGCACATCCGAGCCCGAAAAGGTTCCCGATCTACAAAAGGTTCCGACCGGGAGCCGAAGTCAAAACCTCGTCGGTCAGCCAGGCCCAAAACCATATTTCCAGGCATGTTTTACCTTAGATTAATCGGCCAAAGAATGTTTCTTGAGCTGAACTTTAAAGTACTACTAAATCCTAGTGAATCGTAAAGAAAACTCTGCGATCGTAGAATGGTCTCACTCCGATCGTAGAGCTCATTTATAAATCATAAAGTGGACTCTACCGAATGTAAAGTTCCACTCGGCAGTCGTAGAGTAAGATAGCCGAACCCCTCGGGCATCATAGAGTGGACTCTGCCGATCATAGAGTTCCACTCGGCATGTCATAGAGTAAGTATGGTCGGTCCCCGAAGGGAACGTAGAGTAAACCCTATGATCGTAGAGTCAATTCTGCCGATCGTAGATTCTCACCCATCAGTCGTAGAATGAACTCTACTGGTCGTAGAGCTTCACTGAACGATCGTAGAGCTTCATAAGTGGGTTGTAGAGTTTAGTTGGGGATCGTAGAGTCACCCCACTGATCGAGGAGTAACTCTAGCGACGGTATTAAAACGCTATCGATCGTAGAGCTGTTCTGTCAGATTGTAGAGTAATGGAGTGAACTATAGGGCAGACCGTATGAGTCACTCGTATAACTTATTTAGTTTGTTATTAATACATGGCTATGTCTGATATGAGAATACAATTATAATTACCATAGGATACTTGTCAAAGCAGAACGTAGAGTAATTATTTAGCAGATCAGGCAAGTTTCCTCTCGCTTTGAGCTTCTGTACAAATTGTTACACTATGGTGTACATCTCTGCATGTTTCTTAAGTTACACAATTTCGTACATTATGCAAGTCCTGTTTTACTCAATCTTTATATTGAGCGAACTCGTAAATTTCTTACATGATGCAAGTTTCTTATATTAAGCTCGAAGTCTATTTCTCAAGCGTATGCTAAGTGGTTTAATTGTTTTAAAATTATTCCACCTCGATATCATTGGAATTCACACCTAGTGCATTTGAATTTAGTACTATTTATGGACTGAATTACCATTTAAGGTTCTAGTATTCAAGAACCTATTGAAGAGAGGTCTAAGCCATTTGTTCGGCTAAGACCTGAGCAAGTTTATAAATTTAAAATCTATCCAAACCCATTGTTAGAATGGATTCTTAGACTGGAATGAACAAACTCTCAAAAAGAAAGAGGGAATTTCCTAAGTACCTGAAATACGGTACAGAGCAGAAGTAAATGGTATGCATATTCATAGGTACAAGACGCCGATCCCCTTGCGTACAAGTTCTGGCGGTTGTAACCTAATAAGGGTCAATTAATGTGACTGATGCCTTAGCGTACGTTCATAGTCTATTTGACTATCGGTAGTAAATAATCAATCTTCATATCTTTGTTTGAACCTTGATTATATCGTTCAATTACTTCATCAATTCTATTTTATTGTTAAACCATGCTATTGTTATTTATATTCATTCATGATATATCTTTTATTCATTTTAAACTTGCTGAGCAAACTCGTTGCTCACCCTTGCTATATCATGAAATACTACAGTTAAGCCCTAGTGTTCGAGCAGAGACAAGGGCAAGGAGAAGATGAAGTTCTAGACTTCGGATGGATATGATATTTATTCTAATGTTCTGTTTAGATATCGGTTATGTACCACGAGTCCTAATAGTTATTATGTAACTTTGTGATGTATTTATTTAAGGTTATGGACCTTGGGACCCTTGCAAACCTTTTGTGATGATCAATATATGATTATTCATCCTGCATTTAGTTATCATATGTTGATTGAAGGTGGTTAAAAGCTGTTTATCGTGAGCACCAAATTTGAGGTATTGGTACCTGAATTTGGGAGTGTCACACTAATCCATAGATCGCATAATGAAGCTAACATATTGAGGGGCTACTACGTATTAACTAGATGTATCGCAAAGATTTAAGATCTAGGATGGGATGTCCATAGATCTAAGATCTAATAGATTTATACAATGACGTAACCGACAATATATCTCAAACTGGCTATCATGTGATTCAATTTGTTAGAATCCCTTGACGGCTAATAGGTGAGATCCCCTCGTCACTAGATATGAATATAGGATTTTTGGGGGCAGACCAAAAATAAACTTAAAAGCAATGAAAATACATAGATCCACACTAGATCCATGTGGAATCTAACATAAAGGTGAAAGCTTTTCACTTTAAAACTGATAATAAGTTAGATCCAAGCTAGATCTTATGTGAATCTAAGGAAAAGATTCAAACTTTAACAACCTACAATCAAAATAATCGGTAAAATAAGCTGAATCTGACTCGAAAGCGGTAAATTGACTCGAGGATATCATCGAATGATTAGGAGGTGATTTTAAAAGTAGAAAAATGCTCTCTAACCATCCATAATCCCATAAAAGAGGATCCCCACACCCTAGATATAGATCTAGGATGCAAGGAGAACCTCAACACAATATTAATCGGAAAACAAACCAAATCCAAGCACAATAACGTATAAAATGAACAAGATATATACTAGATCTAATAGATCTATATCAAATCTATATAAACATTGAATCTTTTGCTAAGTAAACAAGATATATACTACATCTACATTAGATTTATATTGAATCTACATAAACATCAGATCTTTCACCCAAAAAAACGGATCTATGCTAGATCTATGTTAGATCTCTTAGATTTACATTAAATGTACATAAAGATTGAGTCTTTCACCTCGGGAATGGTGAAATCCTCCTCCTTGAGCTTGGATCTTAAAGGTTTGGATCTAAATTGGGGAGAGATTTAATGGAAATAGCTAAATCTTAATGGGAATTAGTGAGGTTTTTTGCTCTTTCTCTCACTAGGTTACACCCTTTCTCTCTCTACCAATGCTATTCTCCTCCAAAAATGCTAAAAATTCGCCCATATATAGGGAGCTAGGGTAGCCATAGGTACATCTACGGCTGGCCTAGGGTGGGCCGCACTTGCTCAATTTTTGTGCCGCGAAGTTGGTTTTTCGTGTTGTGCACTAAAACGTCCATAACTTTCAATCCAGGAAGAGTTAGGAAATATGTTATATGAATATGGAAAGCTCTTTCCGAGAGCTTCGAAATGATATATGATTTGATCAATTCCAAGTTCGAGAAGATAGAGAAAAAGGGGAAAAACCATCCCTTGGTAGATGTGAACTAGTCATTCACTTTACTTTGCGTGGTTGGTTGTTTGGAGGCCTTTGTGGGATCTTCGTATACTTATTCTCAGCCTCTACTATGCAATGACATCTAGCTTAACCAATTCTTGGTCTGGGAAGATGGAGCAAAAAGCAGAAAAGTATCTTCTTGAATACACCAGTTAGTCAACCGTCTTGCCTTGAACAGTCAGCTGCTCAAGAATTGTGGTGATAGCTTTATATACTTGTTTCCAACTTGTGATCTTTGCTCGGTCATCATGGCATTGGAGTAAAATGATGCTTTAGCTCTCCTGCCAAGGTTAGAAAACAAGTGCATAATTTTGGGTGTCTACACAGTTAATAATATTGGATAAGGTGATTCATAGGATTGTAGAAAAATTTTAAATTCGATTTATGCCATGCTTTTGCTTTATTATAATATGATTGTATGTATGTTCTTGTTTCTACAAACAAACATTATGTATGTGTTCCAACTCAGGAGGTAAGGCTACTTCGTAAGCTACCTTTCATACCCTTCTAAACACTTCGAACGGTCCTATAAATCTTGGACTTAACATCCCTTTCTTTCCAAATCGTATATTCCCTTTCCAGGAGACACCTTCAAAAATACATACGACCCAATTTCAAAATCTCTTTTCTGGTGATGTAGATCCACATACTTCTTCTGTCGATCTTGAGCCGTTATTAGCCGTGCGCATATTAACTTAACAATTTTCGCAGTCTGCTGCACCAATTCTGGTCCCAGCAATCGACGTTCCCATACCTCATCCCATCTCAGTGGTGTTCTGCACTTTCTCCTATATAATGCTTTATAAGGCGGCATGTCTATACTTACGTGATAACTACTATTATAAGCGAATTATACTAAAGGTAGGTGGTCGTCCCAACTCCCCTTAAAATCTATTACACATGCCCATAGCATATCTTCTAAGGTCTGTATCGTTCGTTTGCTCTGCCCGTTTGTTTGAGAATGGTACGTTGTACTCAACCGTAGTTGCGTTCCCATTTACTCTTGTAAACTCTTCTAGAAGTTCGACGTGAAATGCGGATCCCGATATGATAAAATCAAAACTGGCACTTCGTGTCTTGAAATGATTTCCTTGACGTAGAGTTTAGCTAATTAGTCTAAATTAAACCAAATTTTGATCACAAGAAATGTGTCGACTTCGTCAAACGATCCACTATAACCCATATAGTGTCGTATCCTTTCTGCGTCGTTGGAAGCCCTACCACGAAATCTATCGTGATATGCTCCTATTTCCACTCTGGAATTTCTAATGGTTATAACAACCCACTTCGTCTCTGATGCTCGACCTTAACTTTCTGACAAGTTAGGCACCTACTGACGAACTCTGCGACTTCTCTCTTCATATTCAACCACCAAACATGTTGTCGAAGGTCTTAATACATCTTAGTGCTACCGGGATGCATTGAGTAGCTCGAACAATAGGCCTCTTGTAAAATTTCTTCTTTTAGCTCCGGTGCTGATGGTACCCAAATTCTTCCTTCAAATCTTATTACTCCCTCATTATCGAGTTTATACTTGCCCTCTTCCTCGTCTAAAACTCTCTTCTTTTTTCTCTCATACTCCTCATCTTCGAGTTGTGCTTCCTTTACTCAGTCTAATATGGTTGGACGAGTCTCCATCGTAAATAATTTTTCCCCCGATTCCTTCGAGAACTTCACTTCTAATATATCACATTTCTCACCGTATAAATAATGCCTCCAAATCTTTAAGGCAAACGCTACTACTGCCAATTCGAGATCATGAGTAGGGTATCCCCTCTCATAATCTTTCAACTGTCACGACGCGTATGCAATGACTTTACCGTGCTGCATAAACACGCATCCAAGTCCCTTGTGTGATGCATCGCTATAAATTATAAAATCACTTGTATTATCAGGTAAGGATAATACTGGCGCCTCACTCAATATCTTCTTTAGCGCTTGAAAGCTCTCTTCGCATTTCTCCGTCCATACATACTTTATCGTCTTCCTCGTCAAATTACTTAACGGGGTAGTTATCTTCGCAAAATCTTGGATAAATCTTCAATAGTAGCCTGCTAACCCTAAGAAACTACGCACTTATGTCAACGTCTTCGGCTGTTCCCATCATAGATACAAAAGATAAGAGTTTAAAGAAGGAAAAAATAAACTCTGATGAATTCTGTCTTCACTCCTTAGCTCCTTCCTTGCCTCTGCAATGTCTTTGATGAAACCCTTATTTTCTACGTACTCAATAATAATAATCTCTCTTTCCCTCCACCTTTTTAACAAACAAATGAATGAATATATATTACTAGTTTTACCCTAACTAACTGATAAGTTTTAACCCATTTAATAGATAAGCGTAAATAAATAAAAATCTTCAGCCTTAAGAGTTTGGAAACCTCCCAACTTCAGTTGTCACGTACTCAGCCCAAGAAGTCAGATTCATTCAATTTAATTCACCCTAGGTAGGAGTTGAACACCGCGACCCATGTATTTGAATGTCGCGGCTCATACCTTTGTTAAGCCACAGCGCCGTGGCTCATATATCTCCGGCCACTTTTTCTGTTTTCCTTTATGCGCCTGTTTTTGACCAATTTCTAATATAAAGTCCTGCTACTTACTTTTTCCACTCGCTTGTGTAATGACCGTGGATTTTTTAAACTCCATTATTAATTAAATATAGATTTAATTTTTAATGAGTTAGTTTCGTATGATTATTTAAAATCTTGTGTATTTAATTGGTTATGTGATTATATGATTTCGCGTAACTGTTAGGATTAATTAAAGGGAGTCACTAATGGTTTAATTAAATTATTGAACTAACCCTACGATTTTTAATGTTGAAAGAATTAATAAAGTGCCGATTAATTAAATATTCAATTTAATTGAATATAGTGTGGGAATAGATATTTAATTAATTTAAAGGGAGTCTCAACAATAGAATTATTAAATTGATGGACTACCCTAGGTTATCTAATATCTAGAAATTTATGAATAATTAAGTATTAAATATTCAGTTATTTTGAATATAGTAAATTAATTAATATTACATATTAATTAATAAAGATAATACAATTAATAATATTTAATAGCTCTGTTAGTAAATAAATAATAAGTGACTAGTTAAATTTATTTAAGTAACTAGTAGCAAAATAATGGGACACGGAGATTGGGACAAGAATTATGGGACATATCCCATTTTATTTTTAATAGTGGTCAGCAAATTAGGAAGAAAGGAATTAAAATAAAATAAGTTGGGATGAACAGTATTAGTCACGTATGGATTTTGCTCGCGGGATTTCTTGCCGGATTTCTACTCCTGCAGATCGCGGCTGAAGATATGGCCATGTGATTAGCGGCGTTGCCCATCGTCTTCTTCATGTTTCCGATGGATAACCAATTTGGGCAAAAGCTTGGCATGGTCACTGGGTTTTCTATAAATTAGGACCTCGGCTTCTTCCTTCGGTGCACTAAGTTTGTAAAGATTCATAGAGAGAGAGAAATTGAGAGTTTAGGAAAATCAGAAGGAGGGAGTGAGCTCGCGAATGACCTCAGATTACATTGTTTACTGCGGAAGGAGGAGGAAAACTGCGTCTAAGTCTACTAGAAGGTAAGCTCTTTCCTGTTACAATAGACATGGATGAAAGCTCTACTTGTATGCTTGGAAATTAATTACTCCAATTGGGTGTATAAAACTTGCAATTAATAGCAATATGTGAATAATATTGAGCTTTGCATGCTTGGTAATTAGTTTTAAGGATTAAAATTGAAGAAAACCATGAAAATGAAACGGAGAAGATGAACTCTGGTTCGCCACGCCGCAGCGCCGGCAAATGGCGCCGCAGCGATGCGATAAAGGGTCTGGCGCCGCAGCGTCAGCGTCGCGCCGCAGTGCCGCACCTAAAGGCCTTGACGCCGTAGTGCCAAGCATATTACTTAAACCCACGCTGCAACGCCAAGCCTGCGTGCTAAGCTAGAATGGTACGGACCTCACGTCGCAGCGTCGGCCTTGCCTTAATGGCCTCTCGTTGCAGCGCCAAGGCCGTGTTTTTGCCAAGTCGGTCCGGATCGGGTCGATTCGGGTCGGGTCGTGCAGTTTGAGAATTAAACACTTTTAATTTAAATTCTTATTTAAGTTACGTTAATTAATAATTAGTTAATTACTATTTAATCAATATTAGATAATAATTATGGATAAATGCAGTTAATTATTTATTATTAGATTTGTATAAAATAATAAATAAGGATAATTAGTTGATTATTACTTGGTTACTATTAGGTAACCATTTAACAACCAAGATTAAATAGTGTTGTCTTAAGGCGAAAATTGATTAACCTAGTTACTGAAAGTAGTATGCACACAAGCCAATCATATTTGATATGATGTAGCATATACTTTGTAATCTTATTCATTTATTAATAAAAGAATTGATTTTCTTAAAAGGCATTTTATATTATCTACATGGTGCTGTTATATTAAATGTGATAAAACCCATAGTTTTGAGCAATGCTTTTAGAATCATGATGGTGATTATGCTAATGAGATCTAAATTCAAGATAGCTCACAAACTAAAATTGTTCCTAATCGTTGGATTACTAAATTGGGGATTAGTGAATCCGGATAGATTAGTACATACGTTGTTTGCTCTTAGGAAGAGGATGATTGATCTCATAATCATTTGTGTGGAGACACTAAAGCAAGTATGTAGGTGCTTATTAGAGAATAAGTTCACTGAACGTGACTCGCTAAGGAATACCTAATGGAGTTTTACTCGCCTGTCAATAGGAATTCCTCTAGTGATAGTAGTACAAGTGATCCTTGGACTTGAGATCATCATAGTATCTTGTGTATGATGAGTTATACTTTGACATGTCCCTTAAGACCTTTGGGGTATATCAAAAGGTATGATTGGGTATAATTAGTTGTACATGGAGATAGGTGAATGATCAATAAAGAATCTACCACGTCTAGTAAAAGATGTGAATGTCCTATGTGATTCGATAAATGACAACTCAGTAGTCATTGGCCAAGGCAGAATGAAATTAGAAAGGAGTTTCTAATTTGCATTATTTAGAGTTGTGCATTTGGGAATCGAAATGCATATAATTAAATAAAATAAGACTTAACAGTAAATCCATGTCTTATATTTAATTGGGACATTGTATGGTAGAAGGATTGAATTGTACGGTAATTATTTACTCAAAGGTTCTTTTGTGATTGATGTTGAAATCTATATTATCTGGAAAGTCGTTGATCGCTAAGGGGGCTTACCCTTATTGTAGAATAAATATTATTTATTTAGATGAATTAAATAGTTTAATTTATTTAATTAAATAAGATTAGAATTGTTCTAATTGATTTATTCACAACCGGTTTAATATGGAGAACCTAAAGGGTCACACCGCAAAAGGAAAATATTTATTTAAGAAGTAAATGGCATAATTGTAATAATAAGTTAAGTGTATTTAATTTAATCTATGGAGATAGAATAAATTAAATAGCTTAAAATTTATTATTTAATATTTTGGAAATATTAAATATAAATTAATAAGAGAAGTCTTATTATTATTATTACTATTACTATTATTTAATTCCTAATAGGGATTGGGAATTAAGTAATAGAACTATTATTTATTTCCTAATAGGGATTGAGAATTAATTAATAGAAGTACTCTCTCACAAATTCCTAATTGGATTAGGAGCATAATTAATTAAAGGAGTTTAATTATAATTGAAACCCTAATCCTAAATAGTTTAGGGAAGGGTTATTCCTACATCTATAAATAAGAGGAGTCTTATCATAGATTAGGGTTACACACTCTTGCATTAGATTGTGGAGAGTACTTACAATTTCTATAGAGATAGAAACTAGGGTTTTGCCAAATATCCAACTTCTTGAATACTTGTTCTTCCTTGGTGGATCACCTCTAGAGGCCAAACACTTGGGTGGATAACGTTGATCAAAGGAAGGAATCACACCGTAGCATTCGAGGAGAACACGAAGGACTAGGAGTTGAACTTGTACCCGAGGAAGCTTTGTTCTACGAGGGTATAAATTCTTATTCTCTTTCTCTTTTATTTATATCATTAATTGAGCACAAGGATTGATCTTGGTGATGGTTTGTATAAAATTTTAAAATCCGTTTTATCGCGCTTCCGCTCTATTTATGTAATTTGATTGCATGCTCGCGTTATATACAAACCTAACAGTGGTATCAGAGCCTAATCTTGTGCTAATTATCGATTTTAATAATTCCATGTATGCTTGATATGCGATTGGATCGAAATTTTTGGGCAAAATAAAAAATTTTGAATCAGTGACACGGCGCAGCTGCGCCGCCTCCAGTTCATTCTGGAGCGCAGCTGTGCCGAAACTCAGAATCGGTTTTTTCTAGGGAGCAGCGCAGCTGCGCCATTGTCTAGCTCATTCTGGGCGCAGCTGCGCCGGCTAGCAGAATCCGAATTTTTTTTTCCTTCAATTGAAATAAATAGTTTATTTAATTGATATAAGTTTAAAATAAAGATGTTTATTTTAGCTGAAATAGGATTTCAGATTGCTAAAATTAAAGGAGTTTAATTTGGATTTGGTTTTTGATTAAAATAAAAGAGTTTATTTTGTTTCAAAAACTAAATATTAGCAAAATGTTTGCCCATTAATTGATATCAATGCATATATGGAATGGATTTGTTATTCATGAGATGAATGTTATTTATTGATATATATATAGATATGTATGATAATAAATAGGGATTGATTATGGACTATTGACCAATGTGTGATTGGATTTATTTTAGTGGATGCTTGAATGTATGGGTTTTTATAAATGGGGTTTGCGTACCTCGTCTTCTCTAATTTTTCTTAATGTAAATTCTATCTCCCTCCTATGTACTTCTCCTTGACTGCTGATCAAGGTTTCTATTTATTGTAAATAGTTCATGTAATAGGAATAATTAGAATTAATTTTGAAGAATTCGAGATAAAGGAGCAAGGAGTGCATGAAGACCCGTTTGTATTGGAGCCCGGGTTTAAATGTAATAGTTATATTTAAATTTAATTCTTGCACCCTAGGTTTGACCTTTTGGTACACTTGGTGGCTCTTGTGAACCAAACTAGAATAAAAGTCCATAATCAATCCAGGTAGAATATAGTATTCTATATGTGTATGCTTACTGTAGACACCCAAATTTTGCACTTCGTATACTAACCCCTGACAGGAGGACAAAATCGTCAAATTAATGAAAGGTGGGCATAAGTACGAACACTCAAAGCCGCCACAACGAGACGAGTTCAAAGCCGACACGTCGACGAGCGGATATCGGGAGTCGACTAATGGTCACTACGCTTACCTGGATGACATGGCACGTTTCCCAGCAGTTCCCGGACTGCAAATTACAACAGGCCTTTCAGTGAAAATCAGCGATACGACACGAGAATCAGGGTGCGGCTCGAAAATCGAGAAAATCAGCCCACCCAGCCGCGGATTGATCTGCGGCCAACGATTAAAATAATTGAAGTGCGCGGCAGACGGCTGAAGTGCGCGGCGGGGGGGGGCGGAGAAACCAAGGCCAGCCGCAGATCAATCTGCGGCTGCCCTTGGCCAGCCTTTATCAGCTCATTTCTTCAATCGAATACATGGGTTGAGATAGTTTGAGAGAAGGAAAAGAGAGGAAGAAGACAGCAGAAACCAGCAGCGAAAATGAGAGAAAAGAGAGAAAAAAAGTGAGGATTTGTACCCCTTTTGTTAGATTGTATCACATATATTTTCCATTCTACTTAATATACGAATTCATACGCATCGTGGTGTCATTTGCAAGGTGAAAAACCTTCTTTTATAGCATTTTTGTTATATCATTTTGTTAAGCTTTTTGTCATTTGGCATACATTAAATGTAATCTTTCTTGTATATTATGGCGAATCCATGGATGGAGGACTATTAGTGAGGGTTCCAAATGGAACAAATTTCTCCCTAATGGCCCGATGATATCCATTTGATGATTTTTAGCTCGTTATAGTAATATAGCAATTTTGGATGTGAGCCTAGGAACGCGACCCTGTGGTCCAAATCCGATGATGGATATTTTTGGGTGTATGTAATAGGGCCGATGCACCCTTTATTGTAAATATGTAATTGTCGGGCCTTAAAACGATATCAAGTTGAAAATCGGGTTTAAGGCCCCGTAATAGTGAAATATGTGCTTGTGGGCGTTCGGGGTTATTTTGATGGCTTACATGCCCATGAATAGCCCCCCACGCATTTTAATGCTTGATTTGATTTATGACACAAATTGATTTCAAAGCTAAACAATAAAGATTTTCATAAAATCAATCAAACTAGGTTATTAGCATCACGAGGATAAGAAATTGGGAGTGCTAATGAATGTCGATTTCTATTTAACGAGAAGGCAAAAGAAAAATCGTTTTCAAACATCACAAAAAATGGTTTTATAAAAATAAGTAACGTTTTATTAAATCTTTGTGCATAGGGTTAAAGAGATCCTAGAAGTTGCCCATCATTTGAGTTACGAAAGCAACGTATAGATCTCGATTCCTATTTTGACGAAGGTTTAGAAAACTCTTGTTTTTTGCCAAAACGACACCTAATGATAATCTCATAGTTTTGACAATTAAAATCAAATCTTTCTCATAAAGCTTTCTCGTATAAGCCGAAGGACATTCTAAAACATTCTCAAAATAAAACACGCCTTTTTCATAAAACACCAAATGTTTCTTTTTCATGCAAACTCACCACAACATTCACATAAACACACACACACACACACGCACACACATTTTAAGAATTAAAGGATAGGAAAAGCATCAAGATTGCGGTAACCGTGTTTCACGGAAGACGGGGGGTGCCTAACACCTTCCCCTCGCTTAAGCAAGCCCCCGAACTCTATGAATCTTGGTTCGCAGACCAATTAATTCGGAGTCACACATATGAGCCAACGATTTACGAAAACGAAAACTCGGATGAGTTGGTACATCCATTTCAAAATCTCTCATCATAAAAAACAATCTTTCAAAACCCCGTCGACATTCATGCCGACCTTTTCCAAAAATCATCTAATGAAAAGGCTAAAATTAGAAAGGATAAAAATCGCCACGGAAGCGATCCCTCCCGCCGTCGACAGTCTTGATGCTGTCCTATCCTTTAAAATTCATGAATGTGTGTGTGCGTGCGATATTTTGACCTGTTGTTGTGTGAATGTGTTTTACTAATGAATGAATGGTCGAATGGAATTGCTTTACTTTAAAGTAATCATTTGCATACGGTGAGGACGATGAATGTGAATGTATGTTGAGAGTGTACCTCCTCTTGAGGCAAACCTGTCGGTTGCTTATTACTGGACTCGAAGGGGCTGCTCCCCGGAGATGGCTCAGGAAACACACCACCCAAATTCGCTCCAATCGAAAGGGTTCAGACGAGTAGATTGCGAAGATTTGGGGACCTTCATGCCGAAAAGCCCGCGAGAGTAACCCTAGGGTAGGTCAGCCTCAGATAAACCTAACGAAAGGGAAGCTTCTTCATGCCCTTTTATTGTTCAGTTAAATAAATAAATGTCATGTAAATGGCACACAACTGTCATACCATCATCATCGTAATAAATATGTCCTGTATCATGTGATTACATCACCTGCACATATAAAGAGAATACTGACATGGTTTTGCAGGAAGGCAATCCATACCACGTACCAAGGTTTTCTAAAACTTCTAAATACTATCCTGTCATCAAATACTGACCTTGTTTTGCAGGATAAGATTAGAGAACCGTGAAAGCGTGGCCTAAAAACCCGGAGTAGGGCATATTCGACCATCAAAAAAAATCTCAAAAATCAAAAATCCCCCAAACCTTTCAACAAGTCAAAGGACCGGATCTTTTGTCAGCCCAGCGAGATACTGATGCAACCAGTACAAGGGAGATCACAAGAAAAGCAACTTAACACTGGGGCATTTGTTAACTACCCAGGAAATGATGACGTGCAAATTGGCACCTATGCAACAATCCCATCAACATGCACCATCATCATCAAATGCTACCTCATGTCAATTCAATATTCAACGATACGATCATCTGCCATTTGTCAAGCATAGTTTTCCCGGGATACGATGAACCGCGTGAAAGGGGATTTTATTTGACTTGATAGGAATGGATTAGTTCTGACAAGCAACCATGGAGCACGATCGTGAGTATGATTAGACGAAGAAAGCTATTCAACCTTTTGATCGGGTACAAAGCCTTAATTCAAAGCAACGTAGGCGACAGAATCGACCTCATATGCCAGTCTTCACTTTGCATTTGTGTGAACTTTCAATTATGGGGTATAAAGCTATGACGACGTTGATGGCAATTAACACGTAGTCAGACAGTCAATAATTATCAAGCAAATATCAAGAAGTCAGACGATAAATGATTATCAAGCTAATGTCTCGAATCGTGGCCTGGGTTATTCGAGTAATTAAGCCCGAGGGGTGTCTCTACACCTGGTGCCCTAAAGCCATCTGGTTTGGGAGTCGCTGGCCCAACACTCGTTACATGGGTAACTCAGAGCTTAAGAAAACGAGCATTACAGTAGAGGAGGCCCGAGCATATTCGAATCGTGGCATGGGCTACTCGAGTAATTAAGCCTAAAGGGTGTCTCTGCATCTAGTGCCCTAAAGCCGTCTAGTTTGGGAGTCACCGGCCTAACACTCGTTACATGGGTAATTCAAGCCTAAGAAAATGAATCGTGCGCAAGGTCAAGCAAAGAATGAATGGTGCAGACCACCAGCTTGTCTCGAACCGTGGCCTTTGTTACTCGAGTAAATAAACCCGAAGGGATGTCTGTACACCTAATGCTCCAAAACCGTCTGGTTTGGGAGTCATTGGTCCAAAACTCGTTAAAAGGGTAACTTTGAATAGCCTAAGAAAACGAGACAAGTGAAGTGGGCTAATAAAGAGAAAAGATAATACGAAAAACTCTCGGCCTTAAACAAAAAGTCATGGAAGAGAAACCCCTACTGAATGCTGCATCGCACAGTGCATTTGGGGACCTTCATGCCGAAAAGCCCGCGAGAGTAACCCTAGGGTAGGTCAGCCTCAGATAAACCTAACGAAAGGGAAGCTTCTTCATGCCCTTTTATTGTTCAGTTAAATAAATAAATGTCATGTAAATGGCACACAACTGTCATACCATCATCATCGTAATAAATATGTCCTGTATCATGTGATTACATCACCTGCACATATAAAGAGAATACTGACATGGTTTTGCAGGAAGGCAATCCATACCACGTACCAAGGTTTTCTAAAACTTCTAAATACTATCCTGTCATCAAATACTGACCTTGTTTTGCAGGATAAGATTAGAGAACCGTGAAAGCGTGGCCTAAAAACCCGGAGTAGGGCATATTCGACCATCAAAAAAAATCTCAAAAATCAAAAATCCCCCAAACCTTTCAACAAGTCAAAGGACCGGATCTTTTGTCAGCCCAGCGAGATACCGATGCAACCAGTACAAGGGAGATCACAAGAAAAGCAACTTAACACTGGGGCATTTGTCAACTACCCAGGAAATGATGACGTGCAAATTGGCACCTATGCAACAATCCCATCAACATGCACCATCATCATCAAATGCTACCTCATGTCAATTCAATATTCAACAATACGATCATCTGCCATTTGTCAAGCATAGTTTTCCCGGGATACGATGAACCGCGTGAAAGGGGATTTTATTTGACTTGATAGGAATGGATTAGTTCTGACAAGCAACCGTGGAGCACGATCGTGAGTATGATTAGACGAAGAAAGCTATTCAACCTTTTGATCGGGTACAAAGCCTTAATTCAAAGCAACGTAGGCGACAGAATCGACCTCATATGCCAGTCTTCACTTTGCATTTGTGTGAACTTTCAATTATGGGGTATAAAGCTATGACGACGTTGATGGCAATTAACACGTAGTCAGACAGTCAATAATTATCAAGCAAATATCAAGAAGTCAGACGATAAATGATTATCAAGCTAATGTCTCGAATCGTGGCCTGGGTTATTCGAGTAATTAAGCCCGAGGGGTGTCTCTACACCTGGTGCCCTAAAGCCATCTGGTTTGGGAGTCGCTGGCCCAACACTCGTTACATGGGTAACTCAGAGCTTAAGAAAACGAGCATTACAGTAGAGGAGGCCCGAGCATATTCGAATCGTGGCATGGGCTACTCGAGTAATTAAGCCTAAAGGGTGTCTCTGCATCTAGTGCCCTAAAGCCGTCTAGTTTGGGAGTCACCGGCCTAACACTCGTTACATGGGTAATTCAAGCCTAAGAAAATGAATCTTGCGCAAGGTCAAGCAAAGAATGAATGGTGCAGACCACCAGCTTGTCTCGAACCGTGGCCTTTGTTACTCGAGTAAATAAACCCGAAGGGATGTCTGTACACCTAATGCTCCAAAACCGTCTGGTTTGGGAGTCATTGGTCCAAAACTCGTTAAAAGGGTAACTTTGAATAGCCTAAGAAAACGAGACAAGTGAAGTGGGCTAATAAAGAGAAAAGATAATACGAAAAACTCTCGGCCTTAAACAAAAAGTCATGGAAGAGAAACCCCTACTGAATGCTGCATCGCACAGTGCATTTGTCATATGACGTCAATCTTGCTAAGAATGTTGTCGAGAATGGAGACAGAATACCTTTGACGAGGGAAGGTAGTTCTTTTGAATTCGACCTTACTCACGTACAATGACCATGAATGCTTGAAGGTGTTCTTGCGATTTCATAACTCGTTAAATAGAAAATCATCAACTCACGAGGGATTGAAAATAACTTCCAATCCGGTACATTCACGGTCCACAACTCGCTAGATTGTGCGATCAACAGATATTCAATTTCATGTGCTTTAACTGCATTTACTATTTTGTCGAGATTATAATATTTTTGTGTTGAACTAACACTAACGGCCCGAGCCTTCAAATTTTGGCATTTGTTAGTCGTTTGATATGTAGGATCTTGCAGAGCTGTGGATAACTCAGCACGGTCAACATCGCGAGTGTTCGATAGAAATTCTTGGTAACAACACGCGCCAAGGCAGGGGCAGTTAAGAATCGTGAAATGGAAGGAAGCTGAGGCTGCACAGAACTTCTCGTCATTGGGCCTCTCCCCAATCCTGACTATCACTGCCTCGACATCCAAATGATCCACGTGCATGAGCATATACAAGGATGATATAATGCGGGACAACAACATATCGGCCGTCAGAAATGATCAAAAGGCCGAGGAGCCCAACATAGCTGTCGATCATCACAGAGAGCGAAACAGACTGCCTTAACTTGATGAAATGAAACAGGCAGAGTACCAAACCAATGTTGAAGTCTAGAAACTACACTTCACGACGAGGCGTGATCCAATCAAATGTTGGCAAGCAACGAGGACTGTCGAATCGTATCATTTGACTGAGCATGGGTCATTTCTATCTAAACATATGTTGTGCACATGCATCTGTCCATAACATATCTGCCACATCATGCATAACATCTTTTGCATGCATACATGTACGATCAAAATGAAAATCTTCAAGGGAAAGTACAAGCACGTCGCTTTTAACCTCACAAATGATCATACCGTGATGGCTTTTGCGGCATGGTACGTGGACGATGTTGGTGGGTCCAGGACAGAAGCCGATCACACATCCCACTTCAAGAAAATCACTCAAATCAAATCAATGACCCCTGTGCAGGGCTAGTATCCAAAACAAACAATGACCCTGGGAAGGGCTGGTATCCAAACAAGAAGTGAACCTGGGAAGGCATCCAAGCAAATCACAACAAGGTGGTGAGCACCCTGGGGAGGCATCCAAGCAAACCACAACAAGGTGGTGAGCACCCTGGGAAGGTATCCAAGCAAACCACAACAAGGTGGTGAGTGAACCTGGGAAGGCATCGAAGCAAATCACAACAAGGTGGTGAGCACCCTGGGAAGGCATCCAAGCAAATCACAACAAGGCGGTGGCACCCTGGGAAGCCATCCAAGCAAACCACAACAAGGTGGTGAGTGAACCTGGGAAGGCATCCAAGCAAATCATAATAAGGTGGTGTGAAAACCTGGGAAGGCATCCAAGCGAACCACAACAAGGTGGTGAACAACCCCTGGGAAGGGCCGATATCCAAAAAAAGTGAGTGATCCTTGGGAAGGGATGAGATCCAAGCAAACCACGACAAATGATGACATCTGTAGAGCAGTATCAAAGGACTGTACAGGGGTCATTTTTCATCAATTTACATGTTGTGTCACATGCATGAATAAATGATAATTCTGTACGTGATCCATGATATAAAAATAAATCGAACAGGTTAGGTGTCAACGTCCTAGCCTATCAGAGTCAAAAGCAATGGCTGCTAAGAACGATGTACGAAGACGATCATCCGGATACGAGACCCGGTGATCACGAGACGAGCGACCGGATACGAGACCCGGCACTCACAGGACAATCAACCGGATACGAGACCCGGTGATTACGAGACGAGCGATCGGATACGAGACCCGATACTCACAAGACGATCATCTGGATACGAGACCCGGTGATCACGAGACGAGCGATCGGATACGAGACCCGGCACTCACAGGACAATCAACCGGATACGAGACCCGGTGATTACGAGGCGAGCGACCGGATACGAGACCCGACACTCATAAGACGATCAACCGGATACGAGACCCGGTGATCACGAGACGAGCGACCGGATACGAGACCCGGCACTCACAAGACGATCATCCGAATACGAGACCCGGTGATCACGAGACGAGCGACCGGATACGAGACCCGGCACTCACAGGACAATCATCCGGATACGAGACCCGGTGATTACGAGGCGAGCGACCGGATACGAGACCCGACACTCACAAGACGATCATCCGGATACGAGACCCGGTGATCACGAGACGAGCGACTGGATACGAGACCCGGCACTCACAGGACAATCAACCGGATACGAGACCTGGTGATTACGAGACGAGCGACCGGATACTAGACCCGGCACTCACAAGACGATCATCCGAATACGAGACCCGGTGATCACGAGACGAGCGACCGGGTACGAGATCCGGCACTCACAGGACAATCAACCGGATACGAGACCCGACACTCACAAGACGATCAACCGGATATGAGACCCGGTGATCACGAGACGAGCGACCGGATACGAGACCCGGCACTCACAGGACAATCAACCGGATACGAGACCTGGTGATTACGAGACGAGCGACTGGATAGGAGACCCGGCACTCACAAGACAATCAACCGGATACGAGACTGGTGATCACGAGATTAGCGACCGGATACGAGACCTGGCGCAGACGAGACGATCAACCGGATACGAGACCCAGTGATTACGAAATGAGCGACCGGATACGAGATCCGGTGCAAAGGAGACGACTGATCGGATACGAGATCTAATGGTTGTGAGACGACGACGATGATTATTGCAGCGATTGAGTGAAAATGTTGAGATCAATGCTCACAATAAATTTACGGTTGCATGATGCATTGACACCTTTGTAAATGTTTTGCATGCCTTACATCTCGTGTTGCATCATAAGCTATATGTGTTGCATCATGTATGTACTGTCATTCTTATTCACTGTCATTCATGCATCGAGTGTCTACTTCTTTATCATGTTCATTTCATTTAACATTTCATAAACATGATAAAGAGGGGCAGCTGTAGACACCCAAATTTTGCACTTCGTATACTAACCCTGACAGGAGGACAAAATCATCAAATTAACGAAAGGTGGGCATAAGTACGAACACTCAAAGCTGCCACAACGAGACGGGTTCAAAGCCGACACGTCGACGAGCGGATATCGGGAGTCGACTAATGGTCACTACGCTTACCTGGATGACATGGCACGTTTTCCAGCGGTTCCTGGACTGCAAATTACAGGCCTTTCAGCGAAAATCAGCGATACGACATGAGAATCAGGGTGCAGCTCGAAAATCGAGAAAATCAGCCCACCCAGCCGCGGATTGATGTGCGGCCAACGATTAGAATAATTGAAGTGCGAAGTGCGCCGCGGGCGCGGAGAAACTAAGGCCAGCCTTTATCAGCTCATTTCTTCATTCGGATACAGGGGTTGAGATAGTTTGAGAGAAGGAAAAGAGAGGAAGAAGACAGCAGAAACCAGCAACAGAAATGAGAGAAAAGAGAGAAAAAAAAGTGAGGATTTGTACCCCTTTTGTTAGATTGTGTCACATATATTTTCCATTCTACTTAATATACGAATTCATACGCATCGTGGTGTCATTTGCAAGGTGAAAAACCTTCTTTTATAGCATTTTTGTTATATTATTTTGTTAAGCTTTTTGTCATTTAGGATACATTAAATGTAATCTTTCTTGTATATTATGGCGAATCCATGGATGGAGGACTATTAGTGAGGGTTCCAAATGGAACGAATTTCTCCCTAATGGCCCGATGATATCCATTTGATAATTTTTAGCTCGTTATAGTAATATAGCAATTTTGGATGTGAGCCTAGGAACGCGGCCCCGTGGTCCAAATCTGATGATGGACATTTTTGGGTGTATGTAATAGGGCCGATGTACCCTTTATTGTAAATATGTAATTGATAGACTCCACAGCACGCTTGTGTGAGGTGGTCGTCGCCCGGATCATTTCCAACAAGTTGATAGGATGGATAGCTTGCAACACCTTAACCCCTCGCCTATATAGACGGTAATCTTGGTACAATTGCTTGCTTAGGAAAGCTGCGTAGGGTGAATACCAACGACACCTCGACCCCTCGCTTATATTGAAGCGGTAACCTCGGTACAATCGACGATTGATGCGGTAGAAGACGCCACACACAACTATGATTGGTTGTATGATAAGTCAATTATGAATCTCAAAGAAGAACCTTAGAACACTTAGGAATTCTCAAAAGAACCACAAGTAGAGAAACAAACTCACAATAATATTAATAATGCTGAAAATTGGTATGAAGTTGGTTGTACAAGCCTAGCATCACTTGGTATTTATAGGAACTCATGGTGTGCTAACCCATCACCATAAGTCAAGATCTAACAACTAATCACATCACATGCATCAGCCATCCAAAGAGTTTATCACCCCAAAAACATGTCCATGTGATGTGCTAAAAAGTCCAAATCTGACAACTAATCTGATCAGCACATTGCAAGCTATTTTTGCATTTAAAAACCACCAAATTTGGACTTGGGCAAAGCATGAAACTTGTAGCCCTAGAAGTGTAAGAAAATTTAGGCTTTTGAATCACCTCATTTGGAGTTTGGAAACTCAAGTTATGGCCAAAATACGAACTGATGTCAAACTAGTCCAAAAGTGCGGAAATGCTGATTCTTTTGTGTCGGTTCGGGTATGCTTGCTTCCAATGTGTTTATGAACTTTGCGTGCTTGTAACCCGTCTCTATAACCTCTATGCTCGATCCAACCTCGGTCCATAATTTATGAATCATCCCATTAAGTCCTTCTTTGAAGCGTTTAGCTCGTGTTCTCGTAATGGGTCCAAGTGGCATATGCAATGGATCCACTTGTGTTTTGTCAAGGGCTTGTGAGCTAAGGATGTCCTCATCATACCTCTCCTCTTGAAAAGGATTTGTCCTCAAATCTTCACCTACGTCAAACGGGCTTAGATTAGAAACATTGAAAGCTGCACTAACATTATACTCACCGGGTAAGTCCAATTTGTAAGCATTGTTGTTAATGCGTTCAAGCACTTGAAATGGTCCATCTCCACTTGGAAGTAATTTCGAACGCCTTTGAGCAGGAAATCTTTCCTTACGCATGTGTAGCCATACCCAATCCCCCGGTTCGAAGATTACTTGACGCCAACCTTTGTTAGCCTGTTTGGCATATTGATCCGTCCTCTTCTCAATGTTGAGTCTTGTCTTCTCATGTATCTGCTTAACAAAATCAGCTTTGTTTTTGCCATCCATTTTAGTATACTCAGAAACAGGTAATGGTGACAAATCCAAGGGTGTTAAAGGATTAAAGCCATACACAATTTCAAAAGGTGAGAATTTAGTAGCAGAGTGGACAGATCTATTATATGCAAACTCAACATGTGGTAGACACTCTTCCCAAAGCTTAATATTCTTTTTAATGATAGCCCTCAATAAAGCAGATAGAGTTCTATTAACTACTTTCGTTTGGCCGTCAGTTTGTGGATGACAAGTAGTTGAAAACAACAGTTTAGTTCCTAGTTTACACCACAAAGTTTTCCAAAAATAGCTTAAGAACATAGCATCTGTATCCGAAATAATTGTTCGGGGCATGCCATGCAAACGTACAATGTCTCTAAAGAATAAATCAGCAACATGGGATGCATCATCAGCTTTGTGGCATGGGATAAAATGTGCCATTTTTGAAAATCTATCCACGACCACAAATATAGAATCATGACCATGCATAGATCTAGGTAAACCCAACACAAAGTCCATAGACAAATCAATCCAAGGTTCACTCGAAATAGGCAATGGTGTGTATAACCCATGGGGTTGAACACGAGATTTAGCCTGACGACATGTAATGCATCTATCACAAATTCTTTCCACATCTCGTTTCATATGGGGCCAATAAAAATGTTCTTTTATCACAGATAAGGTCTTATCAACACCAAAATGTCCCATCAAACCACCTCCATGTGACTCTCGAACCAATAACTCACGCAAAGAACATGCAGGTATACATAATCGATTCTCACGAAACAAGAATCCATCCATCTTGAAGTATTTACCTACAACATTCTTTTCACAATTTTTAAACTCTTCACAGAAATCATGGTCATTATCATATAATTCTTTGATTTGTTCACTAGCAAATCTTTAATTAGAATTACCGAACTATATAATGATGGTAATATAGTTTGATGAAAATAGTGGGAGATACCAATTTAAAATAAAGACCTAATTTATTTTGGTAATTAATAAATTGAATGTATGCTAAAATGTTGTCTATTTCACATGCAGAATTTAAAAATGTCAAACTCACTATCACTGCGTAGCATACTTGATGCTAACAAACTGACCGGACCGAATTACACGGACTGGTTAAGGAATCTGAGAATTGTTCTCACTGCTAAAAAGATTTCTTATGTCTTAAATTCGCCTGTCCCTGCAAGTGTTGCAGAAACAGCCTCTGAGGAAGATATTGCTACTTTCAGAAAGTGGCAAGATGATGCAATCTTGGCTCAATGCATCATGCTCGCATCCATGAGTAACGAGTTTCAGCGTCAGCATGAAACTATGGATGCTCCTATTATATTGTTGCACCTTAAAGAGTTGTATGGTGAGCAAAGTAGGACTGCTAGATATCAGATATCTAAGGAGCTCTTCCGATCTCGTATGACCGAGGGCACTGCTGTTGAGACTCATGTCCTTAAGATGATCAATCTGATTGAACAGCTTGGGTTCGTGATGGATGGGGAGTTAAGTCAAGATTTGATCTTGCAGTCACTCCCGGACACCTTCTTATAATTTGTTGTGAATTTTCACATGAATAAGTTGGACGTCAGCTTGCCTGAGTTACTTAATTAACATGTTGAAAACTGCTGAAGGTCACTTCTCATCCAACAAGAACCAAGTCTTACTAGTGGATGATTCTTCCAAGAAAAGGAAGAGGCCCAAGGTATCTTCTGAAAAGAAGAAAAACAAGAAGGCTTAGGGCAAGGCGAAGAGGAAGGATAAAAAGAAACCTGATCCAGATAGCAAAGGAATTTGCTACCATTGCAATAAGCCGAGACACTTGAAGAGGAACTGCAAGGAGTATCTTGTAGACCAGAAGAAGCTTGGAGAAACTTCGACTTCCGATCTAGGTTTGTTCATGATTGAAATTAATTTTTCTGAAAGTCAAAATTCTACTTGGGTATTGGATACCGACTGTAGTTCTCACATATGTAATAATGTGCCAGCACTAAGCAGAAGTAGAAAGCTGGACAAGGATGAAGTCGTCCTACGAGTGGGAAATGGAGCAAAGGTTACTGCATTAGCTGTATGGACTTATCGTTTAGCACTGCCTTCGGGCAAGTTCATTAGTTTAAATAATTGTTATTATGTTCCGACACTCATTAGAAACATTATTTCAATTTCTGTATTGGATATGGATGGTTTTGATATTATAATAAAGAACAACAGTTGTTCTATTTATAATAAAAATGTTTTATATGGTGTTGGGAACTTACTGAATGGACTGTACATACTTGACTTGCATGAAAATATACTTCAAATTGAACAAACTAAGAAAAGAAAAAGAGATGATGTTAATCATACCTTTATGTGGCACTGTAGACTAGGTCATATCAATGAAACAAGATTATCCAAGTTGCATAAAGATGGGCTTTTAGAGCTATCTGATTACGAATCATATCCAACTTGTGAATCTTGTCTCATGGGTAAGATGATTAAATCTCCTTTTAGTGGAAAAGGAGAAAGAGTTACAGAGTTGTTAGTGTTGGTACACACAGACGTATGTGGACCTATGACAACGAATGCACGAGGAGGGTATTCTTATTTTATTACTTTCACTGATGATCATTCTAGATTTGGATATGTGTATTTAATGAAATACAAATCTGAATCGTTTGAAAAGTTTAAAGAATTCAGAAGTGAAGTAGAGAAGCAAACTGGTAAGAGTATTAAGATTCTTCGATCGGATCGAGGAGGGGAATACTTAACCAATGAGTTTCTCAATTGTCTCAAAGAAAATAGTATAATCTCACAATGGACTCCACCAGGAACGCCACAGTTGAATGGTGTATCTGAAAGGAGAAATCGAACATTGTTGGACATGGTTCGTTCCATGATGAGTTTTACCGACCTTCTAGTATCCTTCTGGGGTTATGCCCTAGAATCGGCTTCATACCTACTTAACAAGGTACCTACCAAATCCGTCCCAAAGACCCCATATGAGATATGGACAGGGAGGAAACCAAATCTTAAGCATGTTAAGACTTAGAGTTGTCCAGCTTATGTCAAAAGGTTTGAGCAAGATAAGTTGAAGACTAGATCCGACAAATATAGATTCGTGGGATACCCTAAAGAAACATCAGGGTATTATTTCTATCATCCTACTGATCAAAAGGTGTTTGTTGCGAAACACGCTGCCCTCTTGGAAAAGGAGTTTATCCTCGAAGGGGTCAGTGGGAGTAAGATATATCTTGAAGAAGTTCAAGAACCACAAAATACTACGGATCAAAGTCAGGTACCTGACCAAGTAGAAGAACCTACTGTACCACAACCTATTCGTAAATCTGGAAGAGTACTGAAGATACCTGAGAGGTATGAATTCATCATAGAGGATGATGATGAGGTACGCATCATAGATGATGATGATCCATTAACTTACGAAGATGCTATGAGTAGTGATGACTCAGAGAAATGGTTAGAAGCCATGAAATCCGAGATGGACTCCATGTATGAAAACCAAGTATGGACTTTGGTTTCACCACCTGAGGGCATTAAGCCTATTGGGTGTAAATGGGTCTTTAAGAGAAAGACTGGAGCAGATGGCAAGGTAGAGACCTATAAGGCCCGACTGGTTGCAAAAGGTTTCAAACAAAGACAAGGAGTTGACTATGATGAAACCTTCTCACCAGTAGCTATGCTCAAGTCCATTCGGATTTTGCTTGCAATTGCAGCTTATTATGACTACGAGATCTGGCAAATGGACGTGAAAACGGCCTTCCTCAATGGAGAGCTTGAGGAGAATGTATATATGATACAGCCAGAGGGTTTTGTTTCAACGGTTGGAACAAACCAAGTCTATAAGCTATAACGATTCATTTATGGATTGAAGCAAGCTTCTCGAAGATGGAACATCCGTTTTGATGAGATAATCAAAAGGTTTGATTTTATCAAAAATGAGGATGAACCATGTGTGTACAAGAAGGTTAGTGGGAGCGCTGTTTCATTCCTTGTATTATATGTTGATGACATATTACTGATAGGGAATGATGTTCCTATGCTACAGTCGATCAAAATTTGGTTATCTAAATACTTCTCCATGAAGGACTTGGGTGAGGCATCCTATATTTTGGGGATAAAGATCTATAGAGATAGATCTAAAAGGATGTTGGGCTTGACCCAAGGAAAGTACATTGACTCGATGCTAAAGAAGTTTAGCATGGAAGATTCCAAGAGAGGTCTCATGCCGATGAGCCATGGAATACATCTCTCCAAGAAACAGGCCCCAAAGACACCTGAGGAGAGAAACCGGATGAGTAAGATTCCTTATACTTCCGCAATAGGATCTATCATGTACGGTATGATATGTACTAGACCAGATGTCACTCATGCACTTAGTGTAACGAGCAGATATCAGTCGAATCCAGGAGAAGAGCACTGGAAGGCAGTGAAGAACATCCTAAAGTACTTGAGAAGAACTAAGGATGTATTTCTTGTCTACGGTGGGTCTGAATTAAAACTAGAGGGCTATACAGACTCAAGTTTTCAAACGGACCAAGATGACCGTAAATCCGTTTCATGGTACGTGTTTACCTTAAACGGTGGCGCAGTGAGTTGGAAAAGTTCCAAGCAGCAAACAGTTGTTGATTCAGTGACAGAGGCAGAGTACATAGCTGCAAGTGAAGCTGCAAAGGAAGCTATTTGGATGAAGAAGTTCATAACTGAACTTGGAGTGGTTCCTAGCATTAGAGGAGCAGTACCTTTATTCTGTGACAATAATGGAGCTGTTGCGCAGGCTAAGGAACCCAGGTCTCATCAGAAATCCAAACACGTGTTGCGGCGGTTTCATTTGATTAGAGAGATCATTGAAAGAGGAGATGTCACCCTGGAGCGTGTGGACTCTCAAGACAACATTGCAGATCCATTTACTAAAGCTTTAACTCAATAGCAGTTTGATCGTCACTTAGAGAAGATGGGTATTAGATACCATGGCGATTGGCTTTAGTGCAAGTGGGAGATTGAAAGTAGTATGCACACAAGTCAATCATATTTGATATGATGTAGCATATACTTTGTAATCTTATTCATTGATTTTCTTAAAAGGCATTTTATATTATCTACATGGTGCTGTTATATTAAATGTGATAAACCCATAGTTTTGAGCAATGCTTTTAGAATCATGATGGTGATCATGCTAATGAGATCTAAATTCTAGATAGCTCACAAACTAAAATTGTTCCTAATCGTTGGATTACTAAATTGGGGATTAGTGAATCCGGATAGATTAGTACATACGTTGCTTGCTCTTAGGAAGAGGATGATTGATCTCATAATCATTTGTGTGGAGACACTAAAGTAAGTATGTAGGTGCTTATTAGAGAATAAGTTCACTGAACGTGACTCACTAAGTAATACCTAATGGAGTTTTACTCGCTTGTCAATAGGAATTCCTCTAGTGATAGTAGTACAAGTGATCCTTGGACTTGAGATCATCATAGTATCTTGTGTATGATGAGTTATACTTTGACATGTCCCTTAAGACCTTTGGGGTATATCAAAGGGTATGATTGGGTATAATTAGTTGTACATGGAGATAGGTGAATGATCAATAAAGAATCTACCACGTCTAGTAAAAGATGTGAATGTCCTATGTGATTCGATAAATGACAACTCAGTAGTCCTTGGCCAAGGCAGAATGAAATTAGAAAGGAGTTTCTAATTTGCATTATTTAGAGTTGTGCATTTGGGAATCGAAATGCATATAATTAAATAAAATAAGACTTGATGGTACCGAGTTGGGTTGTCATGATTGGATTTCCTTCAATCTAAGCTCGTTTGTACTGTTAAATTTTCTTGGCTTAGATTGATTGTGTTTGTCGGTGTGATCCCTGTTCTTGGGGGTCTGTGTCGGCCGTTTGACCTTCATGCTGGCTTTGTCATTGGTTTTTGCTTTGACCGGCTGGTTTGGTTGTGTTCTGGAATTTCCGGCAGTTCGCCGGTATCTGTTTTTGCCGGTGGATGTCCTTTGGTTCCAGCGTCTGGGGCAGAGTTTGCTTGTCTTGGGCTTAGCATCTTGGGCCCACGCCCATTTGAAATTGCTGATGAATCCCCACATGGGCAGATCATGCAGTCTCACGTGGGTTTGTTGGTCATGAGTGTTTTGGGCCCGCGGCTGGCTTTCCTTTTCTGCTGATGGTGAACAAAAAGGGTTGCTGATGATGACTATTCGAGTCCCACGGTTGACTTTATTTTGTTTGATTGTAACTAAATATTTCATCTATGTTACTAGTGCTTTATTTAGTTGTTGACCTGTGCCTAGCCTCGGGCTATGAGGAAGAATTTATTTAGGTTAGGCAATTTGGTTTCCTAGTCTTTCTAGGTGCTCTAGCCTTCTCGGGAGAAGAGGGCTATGTTTTTGATCTTCATTGTAATATCCTCAGTTTTTGCAAATTAATACACAAACAAAATTTAGCAAAAAAAAAAAGGTTCTTTTGTGATTGATGTTGAAATCTATATTATCTGGAAAGTCGTTGATCGCTAAGGGGGCTTACTCTTATTGTAGAATAAATATTATTTACTTAGATGAATTAAATAGTTTAATTTATTTATTTAAATAAGATTAGAATTGTTCTAATTGATTTATTCACAACCGGTTTAATATGGAGAACCTAAAGGGTCACACCGCAAAAGGAAAATATTTATTTAAGAAGTAAATGGCATAATTGTAATAATAAGTTAAGTGTATTTAATTTAATCTATGGAGATAGAATAAATTAAATAGCTTAATATTTATTATTTAATATTTTAGAAATATTAAATATAAATTAATAAGAGGAGTCTTATTATTATTATTACTATTACTATTATTTAATTCCTAATAGGGATTGGGAATTAATTAATAGAACTATTATTTATTTCCTAATAGGGATTGAGAATTAATTAATAGAAGTACTCTCTCACAAATTCCTAATTGGATTAGGAGCACAATTAATTAAAGGAGTTTAATTGTAATTGAAACCCTAATCCTAAATAGTTTAGGGAAGGGTTATTCCTACATCTATAAATAAGAGGAGTCTTATCATAGATTAGGGTTACACACTCTTGCATTAGATTGTGGAGAGTACTTACAATTTCTATAGAGATAGAAACTAGGGTTTTGCCAAATATCCAACTTCTTGAATACTTGTTCTTCCTTGGTGGATCACCTCTAGAGGCCAAACACTTGGGTGGCTAACGTTGATCAAAGGAAGGAATCACACCATAGCATTCGAGGAGAACACGAAGGACTAGGAGTTGAACTTGTACCCGAGGAAGCTTTGTTCTACGAGGGTATAAATTCTTATTCTCTTTCTCTTTTGTTTATATCGTTAATTGAGCACAAGGATTGATCTTGGTGATGGTTTGTATAAAATTTTAAAATTCATTTTATCGCGCTTCCGCTCTATTTATGTAATTTGATTGTATGCTCGCGTTATATACAAACCTAACAGTTACAACTTACATTTGGTTTCCAGGGGGCGCTGCCCCCTTAGACCCTCGCCAGCTCACCGGCGAGCTGGGCCAGCCGCTCGTTCACCGGTTAGCGAGACCTCCGACTGGGTAGTCGTAGTGGCAATCAAAGTGCTTTAATGATGCTACATCAGTTTTGAATCTAGTCTATAAATGACTAATTGTTATACGAATATGTACTTAATTATGTAGGATTTTAAGGAGCGTGTGTTAGTATATTGTAGCAGACGCACCAGGCAAGTTTTCTTTACCCCTACTCTATTTACATTCGAGCGGGATGTGGTGTATTGTACAAGTTCCCTTGACTTCTACTAACTTGTGCAAATATATTATTGTTGTGCAAGTATTATTGAGGACGAGTTCCCTTTTACCGAAAGTTCACTTTGTGCAAGTTCCTAACCTAAAACTTCTTATGTTGTTACAAGTTCCCTGAAACCATTTTTGTATTATTTATTACAAGTTAATATTTAAGCTTGAAT
The DNA here is from genome assembly GCA_034770075.1 of Aralia elata. Taxonomy (NCBI): domain Eukaryota; kingdom Viridiplantae; phylum Streptophyta; class Magnoliopsida; order Apiales; family Araliaceae; genus Aralia; species Aralia elata. Next base: position 52,283,812 of record CM068377.1, read on the forward strand.
CTTTAATTCCTCAAGCATACTCTAAGTGGATTAATTACTTAACAATTATTCCACATCGTTGTTATTGGCACTCGCACATCGTGCAATTGTTTTCGCACATACATTGACTTGTATTTTATTTAAAGTTCTATTATAGATGAACTGTTATAGTTAAGTCTTAGCCATTTTTCGGCTAGACATTTGCAGTATAGATTTTAGAAGCTATCCAAACCATTTGATGGTGCGAAATCTTGGACTATATGAACACCCCTAAAAATATAGGGGAGTACCCCACGTATCGGAATATAAGATACAAAGAACAGAAGTTAAATGTTATGCATACACATCGGGTGCTAGAGGTTGATCCCCTCGAGTACTTATTTATGAGCCAGTAACCAAAGGGTCAACTAGCTATTGACTCCCTTGGACGTTTATTGTTCAAAGTCTACTTGACTAGCATTCGTTTTAAAAGCAATTATTATTCTTGCTTCCGATATTCATATTGTTGAATTCCTCTATTTACATTCCGTTCATCATGATATATATCATTTCTTACTATTATTTAAACTCGCTGAGCAAACTAGTTGCTCACCCTTGCTATATTATGAACCTTATTGCAGTTAAGCCCGAGACTTCAGGAAAAGACAAGGGCAAGAAAAAGATGAAGTATTAGTCTTTTAATGTCTCTAGTTTGATTCAGGCATAGTTAAGAAACTTCTATTGTTATTTAAACCCTAAAGTACTGTATTAGGGTATATTTGTATTTTTGTATTAAGGTTATCGAATCTTGGGACTAGTAACACCTTTTAAATGAACAACATATGTTTATTATATTCCGCACTTAGTTATTGTATGTTGTTTGGAGGTGGATGTTTGTATTGGATCGTGATGACCAAATTCGAGTGTTTGACACCCGAATTTGGGGGCATCACAGCTTGACTTTTGCCAAACACTTTCTTATTACCTGTAACTTTGTTTTAAGGCTAAACTTGCAATAATTCTCATTATTTACTCTAAAATAGGTTGAAATCAATTATTGACATAAAATTACTAAAATGTACTCAAATAATACTAAACACTTAAGAATAAACTAAATAATTAAGCTAAGAATACCAAATTAGTAGATATAACATCTACTCATCAAATACCCCCCAACTTAACTCTTTGCTTGCCCTCAAGCGAAACCACAAAGTAATTCTAAAAATCTACTATGCAACCTACTAATGAAATATGAATTCATTTGTAGCCTCCAAGATCATACAGTAATAACTCTTATAATAATTAAATTATGTAATAGCTTCTCAATCAATTCAGTTGTTGAACCATAATAGTTATGATCCCACAGTGTACGTGTGTGTGTGTGTGCAATCTCCACCTGTAACGATCGGGAATTTTGTATTTCCTTGTAACCCGAGTTTATGTGAATAAATTGAATTTTTATTTTTATTCATATTATTATGTGTTAAGTGCTTAAAAGTTGTGTTATAACCTAGAATATGTGTATGTGTTGAATTTTGTGTATTATTGTGTCGTTGGGGTGAATATATTAATTTCGCGAGATGTCGCAAAATCACTATTCACGTGGCACGTTTATCGAGGCACTATTCACGCCATAATATTTTTGCGTCTTTTCGACCTTAATAAATTTTAGTAATACACGTGTCCGAAGAGATAATTTTTCCATGTGTCAGATTTTCATTTTGAGCCCATTCGTGTTCCATTCAATATCCGAAATGTATTATATGACCGTTCCGAATAACTGGACAAACCCCGTAGTAATTATGTTTATGCGTCCTAATAATTTATGGGGATACTCATTTTAATTTTGGGTAGAGTTATTTACCCAATTGGGTACAAAAGTGGGAGTATTCGAATATATTTTTGTCTATTTGGGTATTTATTTTTGCTTGTTACTCTAAGAGGGGACCAAGCTAAATTCATGGACCAATCAAATGAGGGAGAGGGGTGTATTGCCGGCAACATGCTTCTATTTGGTAGGCTCAATGCCTCAAATGCTGAACATTTATTGAGCCATTCCCCTTCATCTTCCCAAAGCCCTAGCTGCCATTTTCGTTCAAGCTTTTCTCTCCCATTTTCGCCTTCCTTGTTGCTGGTACAACTGAAGATAGAGAGAGATTGAGAGAGAGAGCTGCAGATATTGAGAGGGAGAGAGAGCAACCATTGAACAAGAACAAGAAGAAGAACAAGAACAAGAACAAGAGAAGAAGAGGAAGAAGAACAAGAAGGAAAGTGAACAAGAAGAAGAAAAGAGGAGCTCAACAATCGAGCCTAGCCAATTCCTTAGCACCTAGAAAACATTTACAAGGTAAACAATCAACCAAAGAGTTCATTCCATTTGATTTTGATAAGAAATTTTCGAGTTTGGTGTTCTTGAGCTCAAACCGTTGGGTTTGAGCATTTCTTGCTATTTTTGTTGTTTTTGTTGGTTGTGGTTGATTCTTAGTATTACCAGGACATCATATAAGCCATTAACACCATTAAAGTGGAACAAACATGAAAGGAATCCATACCTATGCATAAGGAGGAAGAACATGGACAAAAATGGACTATGGACTGTTTTGGACGAAATTAGAGGACTTTGTAGCTATGATTTTATGTTTATATAAATTGTTTGTTGTTTGATGTTATACTTCCATGGGTTAGGGGAATAACCCAGTTGGAATGGATTAAAATAGTGTTAAAATGAATTTATACAAAGAGTTTTGGTAAAATGTGTTTAGAAAATGAAGAGCAGTTGAGTAATGGTCATTATGTCGATTTCTGGTATTAATGTGTTGTTTGTTAAGCTTTGATTCTTGTGTTTAGTCATAGTACATTGAGTTACAAAGCCATGGGCTTTGGAATCACCTCATTTCATTCACGGATGAGGGAGTTATGATGATTTTGGTGAAGAACACCAAGAACACCAAGAACACGAAAATATAACATGAGTTGATACTTTGGCCTAAGATTTGGCCATGTTAATGTTAATGGATAACTCTGAATTTTTGATATGTTGTAGCCCTATGTCTTAGGAGTCCATAGAGTCCGGAATGGACCAATTTGAATGTATATTGAGGGAGTTATGGTGGTTGGAAGCAAGATAGGTCTAGAACATCAAAACAGAGCATTTTGGGAAGCAAAACGAGTTGGGGACTCAGGCCTAGCGCCAACGGCGCTTGGCTGGGCGCTGTAGGCGCTGGCCACGGAGTCCAGCTACTGCATAGAAGCGCTGTAGGCGCTGGCCATAGGCCATTGTGAGCGCCAACGGCGCTGGTAAGGTAACTGTGCAAAACTGCTCCAACGTCCTTTAGTAAAATGGGCATAACTTTGTCATACGAACTCGGATTGAGGTGATTCAAGATGATTCGGAAAGAGAACGAGTAGCCCTACAACTTTCGTTCTTTAAGTTTTTCAATTTGAGGTCTGTAGCATGGCCTAAATTGGTCATTTATAGGACTGATATGTAATTGGGGGCAATCGGAGGGTGTCAAGCATGCGCGTAAGCGCATGTAATGCTCCCGACAATGTAAAATGACGTTCTAAGTTCTAAAACATGAATGTTATGATTTATAATGATACTTAGTATTAACCAATGAGTATTAGATAAATCGAACGGGCGTGTTAGGCGTACGCAATTGCGTGTCGCTTGGGCATTCGAATAGGCAAATTGGGCGTATAGACGTGCAAGCGTCGTAACGCCGTAACTAGTGGGCATAACCTTGTTTTATATTTTATTTCTTACATGAATGAGACATTATAGAGTAGTGTAAGACATTATTTGATATCCGGTATGTGACTAATTGTTATGTGGATATGTACCTAATTGTGTAGGATATTAAGGAGCGTGTGTTGTAATATTGTAGCAGCGCTTCAGGCAAGTTCCCTAACTTCATTCTTTCTACATATTGAATGCAAGTTTCCTTAACCCTTGTCTAACCCTTGTGTTGGGCAAGTCCTATTGTGCGAGTTAATTATTGATTGAGCGATCATTTTATGTTGTTGCAAGTTCTTCTGTAACCCTTGTTTAACCCTTGGGTTGGGCAAGTTTCTAAACCTTATGCACTACTTTTATTTCGTGCAAACAGGTACATTGTTGCAAGTTTCATGACTTAAATCAAGTTACTACTTTCAATTATTTTGGTGGACTAATTATTGCCAATTACTTCACATCAAAGATAAATTATTGATATTCACCGCTTATGCATTTGAATTCATTATCTGTTGTTGGATTGTGAAACATTTAGTTCTTCATTCATGAACTGTTTAAGGAAATAGTTTACGCCACTTGTTTCGGCTAGACGTATGTTTAATCATCATTGTTTTTAAGTAAAGCTATCCGATCAAATTGTTTGATTTGGATTCCTATGTAAAGCTGAGATGAACAACCCTCATAGCAGGGGAAACAGTATGTATGTCGGGGAAACCGACACGCGCGCGAACAGTATGTAAAAGGGGTTATGCATAACACCGGGTACATTAGGCTGATCACCTATTGTATTAGTATGTTGGATTATCGGATGAATTTCTGGTGATTCTAGTAAAAGTTCAGTGTCAAGATGACCACTCAGTATAGAATATTTCCTCCATTTGGAAACATTGAAATCATTCGGTCTTTAGAGGCCCTACAATTGTGTTAATGAGATCATTCGTTGAGATTTTGCAAATTCTTGAGCTATCTTTTAATCTCTCGATTCGTGTAAGTTATAAAGTATTCCTTTGATGATTCATGATTATTGTTATTATACTTGCTGAGCAAATTTGTTGCTCACCCTTGCTTTCCTTAAAATATTTCAGTTAGTGGAGCTCGTGGTGAAAGCTCAGGGAAGGATAAAGGCAAAGGCATAGCTACTGATTAGCTTTGTACCGTTAAGATTACCATTTTGATTATGTACTAAGACTCGTTGACTTTTGTGATGTATTAAGACTTAATTACCCTTATGTATTAAATTACGTTTTGTAGAAATTTTGGTTTCGAGACTTGGGACAGGATTATTTATGTTATATCAATATAAATATTCCTTTATTTCCGCTGTAAGTTATCAATAGTATGTGCAGGTATGAGAAAGTGACGAACCAGGTCCGCGGTCCGGGTGACCCGGATTTGGGGGCGTCACAGGTTGGTATCAGAGCCTTAGGTTATAAACCTTTAGAAAGAGGTCTTTAGGCTATAACCTTAGGAAATGTATAGAGGATAAGAGTAGATAAAACTCATGTAGAGTTTTGGACGATCTTAGGAAGACGCGTCCTAGGGGTTGTGAAAGGTATTTTCATTCCTTACAATGACGCTATATTTCATTACGAGTTGCTAATAGAGTATGTCTCTTTGTGGTCTGCTTGTAGTACTCATGATAGATATTCTCGTAGTATAATGAGATGATGACATTAAGCTTTCTTACATTTAGCAGAAAATGAGGCCCAGACGCAACGTACCAACCCCCAGTAACACCTGAGGGATCGGTTAACAATGGAGGAGGTCCGACGGACCCCATGCAGAGGTTAGCGGATATACTAGAGAGAATGGAAAGGAGAAATGTGATACCCGTGAATCCCAACCTAACCGACAGTACTCATAACAAGTTTCAAAGACTTCAAAAGCGTAGGACCCCCAGAGTTCAGGGGAACGACTGATCCGATTGAAGCCCAGTCTTGGGTGAAGGAAATGGAGAAGGCTTTCGTTATCGCACGTGTGGGGGATGACCAGAAAACATCATTTGCAACCTATATGATGAAAGGGGAAGCAAATTATTGGTGGGAAGCTAACCAACCGCGAGCTGGCGAAGGAGTGATACCGTGGGACAAGTTCAAGGAGTTATTTTTCGAGAATTATTTCCCAAAGAGCATGGAAAGGCAAATGGTACTAAAATTCTTGGAGCTGAAGCAGGGAGACATGACGGTGACTCAGTACGCCGCCAAATTCAATGAACTTTCACGTTTTGCACCGCTTCAAGTAAGTACTGAAGAGCTGAAGGCGCAAAGGTTTGAACAAGGGCTGAAACCGTGGATATATAACAAGGTAGCCGTTCTTCAGATTGAAACTTTTAGTGCACTACTGGAAAAAGCCATCATCGCAGAAGGAGGGATTGAGGCCCTGAATCAACACAAGAAGAATAAGAAAGGTGGAGGAGACTACCGTGGAGGTGGCAGTAGTGGTGGAAGCTACTCGGGGAAAAGAAAATGGGATGGTGGCAACAGCACCAACACTAATCAGATGGGGAATAATCAAGGGGGATTTAAGAAGAGGGTTGAAGCGTGTTCCAAATGTGGGAAGAATCACAAGGGAGAGTGCTGGAAAGGGCGCAATATCTGTTACAATTGTGGCCAGGAGGGGCACATGGCACCAAACTGCACAAACCCGAACAAGAACCGTGGGTGTTATTCTTGTGGATCGGTGGAGCATCAGATCAAAGACTGCCCAAAGAAAGGAAGTACTAGTGGAAATGGCAACAGAGGAGGAGGTAGCAAATTGGCAATTGGAGGACCGACTCCGCCAAACCGAACCCCTGCCCGAACCTTCAACATGACCGTCCAGGATGCAGTGATTGCTAAGGACGTGGTGTCAGGTATTATCCCAATCAATAATATAAATGCTTGCGTATTATTTGATTCGGGTGCTACCCGTTCTTTTGTATCTGAAGATTTTGCTAAACGGTTAAATTTACCCCAAGAGCGGTTAGAAAATCCTTTGAGTATAGAAATTGCGAATAATGAGGTTATTCCAGTAGAGTTTATTCTTCGTAATTGTTGCGTTGCGATTAGGGGATATAACTTTTGTGTGGATTTGATCCCAATAAGGTTGGGAGAGTTCGATATAATATTGGGAATGGACTGGTTGTACGATCATGCGGCGATGATTGACTGTCAGAAGGAAAGTGTGAACCTTCGGACCCCTAACAGGTCGAGGGTAGTGTTTAATGGTAGCACATCGATGAGACGTTCTTGTTGTCTTACGATGATGCAGGCCAAGAAATTGTTAAAGAAAGGATGTGAAGGCTACTTAGCCTATATTATCAATACAAAGAAAGAAAGTGTAGAAATTAAGGATATACCGATAGTAAGGGAGTTTTCGGATGTTGTTTCCAAGCGAGTTACCTGGTCTTCCGCCAGATAGGGAGATTGAATTTTGCAATAGACTTAGTACCAGAGACTGCACCAATTTCAAAGGCCCCGTATCGTATGGCGCCAGTGGAGATTGAAAAGAATTATTAATACAAACTTCAGGAATTGCTGGACAATGGGTATATTCAGCCAAGTGTGTCCCCAATGGGGAGCTCCAGTTTTGTTTGTCAAGAAGAAGGATGGATCGATGAGGCTCTGCATCGACTATCGGGAATTGAACAAATTCAACGATCAAGAATAAGTATCCATTGCCAAGGCATCGACGACTTATTCGATCAACTAAAAAGGAGCCAGACACTTCTCAAAGATAGATTTGAGGACGCCGGTATATCATCAGCTAAAAGTAAGGAAGGAAGATGTACCTAAAACTGCGTTTCGGACAAGATATGGTCATTACGAGTTTTTGGTGATGTCTTTCGGTTTGACTAACGCGCCGACAGCATTCATGGACTTGATGAACCGAGTTCTGAAGCCGTACCTAGACAAGTTTGTAGTAGTTTTCATCGATGACATTTTAATTTATTCAAAGACTGAAGAAGAGCATGCTGATCATCTGAACAAAGTACTGGAGACACTAAGGAGAGAGAAGTTATACGCGAAATTATCCAAGTGCGAATTCTGGATGGAAAAGGTGCAATTTTTAGGGCATATGATCGACAAAGACGGTCTCTCAGTGGACCCTGCAAAGGTGGAAGCAGTTAGTAACTGGGAACAACCGAAGACGCCGATAGAAGTGCGAAGTTTCTTAGGGTTAGCCAGGTACTATCGAAGATTTATCAAAGATTTTTCGAAGATAGCAACCCCACTAACCAATCTGACGAGAAAGACGGTGAAGTTTGTATGGTCTGAAAAGTGTGAAGACAGTTTTCAGGAGTTGAAGAAGAGATTAAGCGAGGCGCCTGTATTGTCCTTGCCAGATGATACGGGAGGTTTTGTAGTGTATAGTGATGCGTCACACAAAGGTCTTGGTTGTGTGTTAATGCAACACGGCAAGGTCATTGCGTATGCATCACGACAATTGAAGGATTACGAGAAGCGATACCCTACCCATGACTTGGAATTAGCAGCTGTCGTCTTTGCACTGAAAATTTGGAGGCATTACCTTTATGGGGAGAAATGTGAGATATACACGGATCATAAGAGTCTAAAATATATCTTCACACAGAAGGAGTTGAACATGCGACAAAGGAGGTGGTTGGAATTAATCAAGGATTACGACTGCGAAATTCTTTATCACCCGGGAAAAAGCAAAACGTAGTAGCAGATGCATTGAGTAGAAAGGGGAATGAGAAATTGTTTATGTTGACAACTCACGAGGAGTTAATATTTGAAATGACAAGATTGGAAATTGAGGTGAAATGTCCGGCAGAGGCAGCAGAGAAGTTTATTTGTAATCGAAGCTCGTCCGACGTTACTCGACAAAGTGAAAGAAGCACAGGAAAAAGATGAGGAATGTGAAAGGATACAGAAAAGGGTCGCAGAAAATGAGGAAGAGAAATTCAGAAATGGATAAGGATGGTATCTTAAGATACGAGGAGCGAGTGTGGGTGCCAGCCGTGACTGAAATTAAAGAGATGAGATCTTACATGAGGCACATAATTCAGCATATTCTGTTCACCCAGGAAGTACGAAAATGTACCGTGATCTTCGTCAATAATTTTTGGTGGCCCAACATTGAAGCGGGACGTAGCAGAGTACGTCAGCAAGTGTGTCACTTGTCAACAAGTTCAAAGCGGAACATCAGAGACCGAGTGGATTACTTCAGCCACTGACTATACCGGAATGGAAGTGGGAGCATATCACTATGGGACTTCGTGGTAGGACTTCCAGTCACCACAAAAGGGCTATGATGCCATTTGGGTTATCGTGGATCGGTTGACAAAATCAGCACACTTCTCTACCGATAAGGATCCGATTTAATTTGAACCAATTAGCCAAGTTGTACATTAAGGAAATTGTTTCGACGACATGGAGTGCCGGTGTCAATTGTCTCAGATCGAGACCCGCGCTTCACATCAAATTTTTGGAGAAGCTTGCAAGAGAGAATGGGAACACAATTGCGGACTAAGTACTGCTTACCATCCTCAAACTGACGGACAGAGCGAAACGAACAATTCAGACACTAGAAGACATGTTGAGAGCTTGTGTGATGGATTTCAAGGGAAATTGGGATGACCATTTACCACTTGTGGAATTTGCTTTATAAACAATAGCTATCATGCAAGTATCGGTAATGCCACCTTATGAAGCCCTCTACGGAAGAAAGTGCAGGACACCATTAAAGCTGGGATGAGGTTGGTGAACGACGACTGTTGGGTCCAAGAATTGGTGCAGCAGACAGCAGAAGTGGTCCAAAGTGATTAGGGCAAGATTAGTTGCAGCCCAAGACAGACAAAAAGAAGTATGCAGATCAACATCGCCAGACGAGAGGACTTCGACGTCGGCAGTTACGTGTTTCTGAAGGTATCTCCCTGGAAAGGGAAGATACGATTTTGGAAAGAAGGGAAAGTTGAGCCCGAGGTTTCGTAGGACCGTTCGAAGTATTGAGAAGAAGTGGGTGAAGTGGCGTACGAGGTAGCCTTGCCTCCTGAACTAGAGCATATCCACAATGTGTTCCATGTCTCAGTGTTACGACCATACAAGCCCGACTATAAAACATGTGATATCCTATGAGCCCGTCCAAATAGAGAAAGATCTTACGTATGAGGAACTCCCTATTCAGATAATCGATAGGAAAGAGCAAGTACTTAAGAAATAAGGTCATACCTTCTGTGAAAGTAGTTTGGCGAAACCACAATGCCGAAGAGGCTACGTGGGAATTAGAAGATAAGATGAAGGAGAATTACCCTCAACTTTTTGCTTAACCTTGTATTGTGATTCTGGGGACAGAATCCTTATAAGGAGGGGAGAATGTAACGATCGGGAATTTTGTATTTCCTTGTAACCCGAGTTTATGTGAATAAATTGAATTTTTATTTTTATTCATATTATTATGTGTTAAGTGCTTAAAAGTTGTGTTATAACCTAGAATATGTGTATGTGTTGAATTTTGTGTATTATTGTGTCGTTGGGGTGAATATATTAATTTCGCGAGATGTCGCAAAATCACTATTCACGTGGCACGTTTATCGAGGCACTATTCACGCCATAATAATTTTTGCGTCTTTTCGACCTTAATAAATTTTAGTAATACAACGTGTCCGAAGAGATAATTTTTCCATGTGTCAGATTTTCATTTTGAGCCCATTCGTGTTCCATTCAATATCCGAAATGTATTATATGACCGTTCCGAATAACTGGACAAACCCCGTAGTAATTTATGTTTATGCGTCCTAATAATTTATGGGGATACTCATTTTAATTTTGGGGTAGAGTTATTTTACCCAAATTGGGTAACAAAAGTGGGAGTATTCGAATATATTTTTTGTCTATTTGGGTATTTATTTTTGCTTGTTACTCTAAGAGGGGACCAAGCTAAATTTCATGGACCAATCAAATGAGGGAGAGGGGTGTATTGCCCGGCAACATGCTTCTATTTGGTAGGCTCAATGCCTCAAATGCTGAACATTTATTGAAGCCATTCCCCTTCATCCTTCCCAAAGCCCTAGCTGCCATTTTCGTTCAAGCTTTTCTCTCTCCCATTTTCCCGCCTTCCTTGTTGCTGGTACAACTGAAGATAGAGAGAGATTGAGAGAGAGAGTCTGCAGATATTGAGAGGGAGAGAGAGCAACCAATTGAACAAGAACAAGAAGAAGAACAAGAACAAGAACAAGAGAAGAAGAGGAAGAAGAACAAGAAGGAAAGTGAACAAGAAGAAGAAAAGAGGAGCTCAACAATCGAGCCTAGCCAATTCCTTAGCACCTAGAAAACATTTACAAGGTAAACAATCAACCAAAGAGTTCATATCCATTTGATTTTGATAAGAAATTTTCGAGTTTGGTGTTCTTGAGCTCAAACCGTTGGGTTTGAGCATTTCTTGCTATTTGCTATTTTTGTTGTTTTTGTTGGTTGTGGTTGATTCTTAGTATTACCAGGACATCATATAAGCCATTAACACCATTAAAGTGGAAACAAACATGAAAAGGAATCCATACCTATGCATAAGGAGGAAGAACATGGACAAAAATGGACTATGGACTGTTTTGGACGAAATTAGAGGACTTTGTAGCTATGATTTTATGTTTATTATAAATTGTTTTGTTTGTTTGATGTTATACTTCCATGAGTTAGGGGAATAACCCAGTTGGAATGGATTAAAATAGTGTTAAAATGAATTTATACAAAGAGTTTTGGTAAAATGTGTTTAGAAAATGAAGAGCAGTTGAGTAATGGTCATTATGTCGATTTCTGGTATTAATGTGTTGTTTGTTAAGCTTTGATTCTTGTGTTTAGTCATAGTACATTGAGTTACAAAGCCATGGGCTTTGGAATCACCTCATTTCATTCACGGATGAGGGAGTTATGATGATTTTGGTGAAGAACACCAAGAACACCAAGAACACGAAAAATATAACATGAGTTGATTACTTTGGCCTAAGATTTGGCCATGTTAATGTTAATGGATAACTCTGAATTTTTGATATGTTGTAGCCCTATGTCTTAGGAGTCCATAGAGTCCGGAATGGACCAATTTGAATGTATATTGAGGGAGTTATGGTGGTTGGAAGCAAGATAGGTCTAGAAACATCAAAACAGAGCATTTTGGGAAGCAAAACGAGTTGGGGACTCAGGCCTAGCGCCAACGGCGCTTGGCTGGGCGCTGTAGGCGCTGGCCACGGAGTCCAGCTACTGCATAGAAGCGCTGTAGGCGCTGGCCATAGGCCATTGTGAGCGCCAACGGCGCTGGTAAGGTAACTGTGCAAAAACTGCTCCAAACGTCCTTTAGTAAAATGGGCATAAACTTTGTCATAACGAACTCGGATTGAGGTGATTCAAGATGATTCGGAAAGAGAACGAGTAGCCCTACAACTTTCGTTTCTTTAAGTTTTTTCAATTTGAGGTCTGTAGCATGGCCTAAATTGGTCATTTATAGGGACTGATATGTAATTGGGGGCAATCGGAGGGTGTCAAAGCATGCGCGTAAGCGCATGTAATGCTCCCGACAATGTAAAATGACGTTCTAAGTTCTAAAACATGAATGTTATGAATTTATAATGATACTTAGTATTAACCAATGAGTATTAGATAAATCGACACGGGCCGTGTTAGGCGTTACGCAATTGCGTGTCGCTTGGGCATTCGAATAGGCAAATTGGGCGTATAGACGTGCAAGCGTCGTAACGCCGTAACTAGTGGGCATAACCTTGTTTTATATTTTATTTCTTACATGAATGAGACATTATAGAGTAGTGTAAGACATTATTTGATATCCGGTATGTGACTAATTGTTATGTGGATATGTACCTAATTGTGTAGGATATTAAGGAGCGTGTGTTGTAATATTGTAGCAGCGCTTCAGGCAAGTTCCCTAACTTCATTCTTTCTACATATTGAATGCAAGTTTCCTTAACCCTTGTCTAACCCTTGTGTTGGGCAAGTCCTATTGTGCGAGTTAATTATTGATTGAGCGATCATTTTATGTTGTTGCAAGTTCTTCTGTAACCCTTGTTTAACCCTTGGGTTGGGCAAGTTTCTAAACCTTATGCACTACTTTTATTTCGTGCAAACAGGTACATTGTTGCAAGTTTCATGACTTAAATCAAGTTACTACTTTCAATTATTTTGGTGGACTAATTATTGCCAATTACTTCACATCAAAGATAAATTATTGATATTCACCGCTTATGCATTTGAATTCATTATCTGTTGTTGGATTGTGAAACATTTAGTTCTTCATTCATGAACTGTTTAAGGAAATAGTTTACGCCACTTGTTTCGGCTAGACGTATGTTTAATCATCATTGTTTTTAAGTAAAGCTATCCGATCAAATTGTTTGATTTGGATTCCTATGTAAAGCTGAGATGAACAACCCTCATAGCAGGGGAAACAGTATGTATGTCGGGGAACCGACACGCGCGCGAACAGTATGTAAAAGGGGTTATGCATAACACCGGGTACATTAGGCTGATCACCTATTGTATTAGTATGTTGGATTATCGGATGAATTTCTGGTGATTCTAGTAAAAGTTCAGTGTCAAGATGACCACTCAGTATAGAATATTTCCTCCATTTGGAAACATTGAAATCATTCGGTCTTTAGAGGCCCTACAATTGTGTTAATGAGATCATTCGTTGAGATTTTGCAAATTCTTGAGCTATCTTTTAATCTCTCGATTCGTGTAAGTTATAAAGTATTCCTTTGATGATTCATGATTATTGTTATTATACTTGCTGAGCAAATTTGTTGCTCACCCTTGCTTTCCTTAAAATATTTCAGTTAGTGGAGCTCGTGGTGAAAGCTCAGGGAAGGATAAAGGCAAAGGCATAGCTACTGATTAGCTTTGTACCGTTAAGATTACCATTTTGATTATGTACTAAGACTCGTTGACTTTTGTGATGTATTAAGACTTAATTACCCTTATGTATTAAATTACGTTTTGTAGAAATTTTGGTTTCGAGACTTGGGACAGGATTATTTATGTTATATCAATATAAATATTCCTTTATTTCCGCTGTAAGTTATCAATAGTATGTGCAGGTATGAGAAAGTGACGAACCAGGTCCGCGGTCCGGGTGACCCGGATTTGGGGGCGTCACACCACCTCAATCAATCATACCTTAAAAGGATTATAGAATGAACACATGGTACAAAGAGATCATCAATCCCTTGGAATATATCACAATAGTAATTTTAGCTAGAGTAAACATCATTCAAGTCAAGAGAATACAGTTCTTTCCAATACTATGTTATTCCTCCTAGATGCATTTTCATTTTTAATTCACATGGTGAGTGCGTTTTACGCTCCTTCTCACATTTGCCTGAATGAGTGCATTTTACACTCCATCTCGTCTTTATTTTTACCAAGGAGTATTCTTTTAAGCTCAATTCACTCCCCCATATATTATAATTCTAGGAAGCACATCATTTTCTTTCTTTTTATTCAACCATAATTCCCCCCAAACTTGAACAACTCACTACCCCTACTTCAATTAAAACTGAAATATAATCCTAACTCTTGACAATATTTAATACCAAGGTTTTGAACTATAATCGCCCCGAAATACAATTACTCGGTGGGATATAAGTGCTCAAAGTAAATAGGGATCATAACTACGCAAAATCGACTTCTAACTCGATATTTAAGCTTAGCACAAAGTTCAATAGTTCGCTAACTTCCCAAAACAAATGCAATCATCTCTTATCATCGGCTATTCTTAAATTCACAAATCTTTTTTTTAGAATTAAAACGTACCTAATCATGCAATATACAAAATACTTATATGCAATAATTAACAGCTAAAGCATGCAATGATTATATTCTAATTAACAAAACAATTAAACCAAAATCTACTTAACATGCAATTAATACTAATTAAGCAAACCATCCTAAAAAATTAAGTCTTAAAACCAACTATCAAACCAAACAAATTAATTCAAAAGTCTCAGGCATCCCCCCAAACTTAAATATTACATTGCCCTCAATGTAATACATAAATACCTCCTTGGAAAAAATTCATTTATGTTCATCGGTGAGATTGTCTGACTCCTCCCTAGTCTCAAAAGTTGTATCTTGGAACAGTGATAGTGGCGAAAATGAATTGGATCTACCCCATCCACATTGAAGCGATTAGCGAATGAAGTGATCACGTCATTCGTATAATCCACGAATGTGTCCACTCGTTCCGCGATCTGATCCACCCGACGTGACTATTAGCGATTTAGACTTAAAAGTTGCTCCTGTCCGCATTCCAAGTTTGTTTATGTCATTCGTATTGCTCGGACCTCAATAAGAATTAAATCCAATGTGACACCTGATGGAGAAGTTGTGACCGAACCTCTTCTCGCCCGTCTCGCACCAAGAGATGTACCAGCGCCTTCCTCTTGTCTTCCAGTAGCAGCAGCATCACCCTCCACTCTATAGCCAGCACCCCACATGTCAGGAAGGCTACCTACCATTTCCTTGAACTGTTCGATGGTGCTACTGTCTAACACTGATTTCGGCTACTCGAATATCTCATCTGAACTCCAAACTATGCCAGCGTTCCTGCACAACCCACATATGAGAGATGGGTGCGGAAGTCCACCAATGGAACCACTACGTAACGCATGGAGTATTGAGCTATATATGACTTTTCCCATGTCAATGTTTTTCCCCGTGACAATAGCATAGAGAAGTTGATAGACTCCACGGCACGCTTGCGTGAGCTGGTCGTCACCCGGATCGTTTCTAACAAGTTGATAGGATGGATAGCTTGCAACACCTTAACCCCTCGCCTATATGTAGACGGTAATCTTGGTACAATTGCTTACTTAGGAAGTTTGCGTAGGATGGACACCAACGACACCTCGACCCCTCGCTTATGTTGAAGCGGTAATCTTGGTACAATCGACGATTGATGTGGTAGAAGACGCCACACACAACTATGATTGGTTGTATGATAAGTCAAATTATGAATCTTCAAAGAGAACTAAGGAACACTTAGGAATTTTTCAAAGAACCACAAGTAGAGAAACAAACTCACAATAATATTGATAATCTGAAAATTGGTTATGAATTCAAGTTTACAATAGCACCTATTTATACTAGTTTTAGAAACAAACTAGAAGCTTCTAGAAGCACACACTAGTTGAAATACAAGCTCACAAATGTTGAAAAATAGCAATCATACAATATGTAATTGAACCTAAATACTGATATCATGTTTTGGGTGAAAGAAGGTTCGAAAATCAAGAAAGTCAAAAAATGACAAATTGCATCCAGGAGGTTCTCGCCGGGGCGAGAAAAATGAACTGGAGTTTCTCGCCGGGGCGAGAAAATTGAACTGCAATTTCTCGCTGGGGCGAGAAAATTGGCCTGGAAAACCTCGCCGGGGCGAGCTAGCCTGTTCCATGCAAACTGTTTTCTTTCATCGTTTTGACTGCCACGTCCATTCGTAACATGTTTACGGGCTTCATACGTTTGGACTCCATCTCCATAACTTCTATACTTGATCCAACCTCCTTCCATAGTTCATGGATCATTCCATTAAGTCCGTCTTTGAAGGTTTTAGCTCGAGCTCTAGTAACGGGTCCAAGTGGCAATTGTAATGGGTCTTCTCGGGTTATGTCACGGGTTTCTGGATTATGGATGTCCTCATCAGAAGTGCTGCCCTGGCCTTAAGTACATCTGAAACATGTGACGAATGCATTAACTTTGCACAACTAAAATAATACCAAGCCTTACCATATTTGCTTAATTCATCACGGGGGAATGAACCTGCTGAATCGGCTCGAATTGTCTATTCCGCTCTAGGCTTACATAAGCTTTGAATCACTTCGTCCCAGTTTGGTCTGTCCTGTACATACTGTGTGTAATCATCATTCTCGATAAGGTCCAGGTTATAGTATGCATTGATAGCAACGCTTTCGAATGGCACTAACTTGCCCTGCACCATGGCCACCTTATGTTCAGCCTCTACCGCTTTGGCATAGAATTCTATCACGATTGCTATTACAGTGGCCTTCAGTTGGGCTATCAAAGCTCTCCATTTATGTTCATTAATGATTGTATGGATTCCAAGCCCATTAGCTTCCTGTGGCACTAAGCCACGTTCCTGTATTAAATTTTTGTTGACTAAGAATGCATGAAATCTTTTCAACGTGGCTTCACTAACAAACTTCGTATGGTTGTATGTGGTGGAAGAAGACCTCACAGTGCGTTGTCGCTTGGGTGTCATTTGAATGCCTAACAAAGCTTTGAAACTCAAGAAAGTGTTGAACTTTATAGTTGGAGCAAGTTATCGAACACCTTATGGGCGCTTTATATTTTGCCCAAATTCAAACCCTTTAAATGCTTGAATTCCTCCCAATTGATGTATCAACCCCAAACAATGTATCCAATGATTAACTAAGAACCTCAAGGATGAATGAGAATGCTTGCATGTATTGATTACCTTGTTAAATTAAAGAAGATAAATCTTTGATGATTTTGAACTTTTCCTTCTCCAATTATATCACCTTGAATTTTCCTTGCAATCCTCTAAGTTGATGTTATGTGGGATTTATAATGCGGAAGTTTATAGCAATTGGAAGTTCTTGATAGTTGTTATTAGAAGTGGGTAGGAATTTGGGTGTGTGGGGGTGTTTGAGGAGAGTTTGTGTTTGAATAGGGGAGGGAGTGGGCGAGTTGTGGGGGAGAATGGGAAAAATGGGCGCTAAGTGCTGCTTTTGATTTTCTGATCCATGTATGCGCGCCGCGGCATAGCCCTTGAGCGTCGTGGCTCATAAGCGAATGTCGCGGCCCTTGAATTTGTGCGCCGTGACCCATATCTTTCTGTTTGGTTTTCGTACGACTACTTATTTTGAGTGTTGAATAGTATTTGAATGTCGTGGGCCTTAGGCTTCAATGTCGCGGCTCATGCTAGAATGTCGTGGCCCTTAATTTGTTACACCGCGGCCCATGATCTCCTGATTGATAATGTGCTATTTATCTAATTCCTTGCATTCTCACCACCCCTTAGTTATTTTCATGCCAATGATTTGCTTATGTCTCCTTCCCCTTCATTTCTCAATTTCTCACATTTGATTCATGTGTCTCCTAAAATTAATTGCCATCAAAATGAAATAAATTATGAAAATTTCATGACTAAAAATTGAACTAAAACTTAATTAAAATTCAATAAATTATATCTAATTCTAATTTAACCTGTGGGTTCCCTCCTAGTAGCACTTATTTTTAAGTCATCAGCCTGACTTCTTCCTTTCGATTACTCGGGCTTGTCTGACGTGGTTGAAATGTTGTTAGATGCGCATTCCATGTCATGCATCACTTGACCGTCCATGTCCACATCGTCCTTCCTTCATTTGTGTATCTATCATCCACTCCATACTCCTGCACGAGCTGTCACCTATGCTCTCTTTTGCCAAGTAACATTCCTCTAATTCATCTGGGAATTTAATGGTGTTAAACACGTTGAATTTGATTTCTTAATCATTGACTTTCATTATAAGCTCCTCATTCTGTACATCTATTAGGGTCCGTCCCGTTGCTAAGAATGGTCTACCCAAGATGAGTGGGACCTCTTGATCTTCTGCACAATCAAGAATAACAAAATCAACTGGAAAAACAAATGTATCAACTTACACCAATATGTCTTCAATCACTCCTCTCGGACGTGTAATTGATCGATCCGCCAATTGCAGCGTAATGTTTGTCGGTTTTAGTCCTTTCAATCCGAGTTTCTCATAAATAGAAAGCGACATCAGATTGATACTTGCACCAAGATCGCATAGAGTCTTCCCAATAAATTACTCCCCGATGGTATATGGTATTGTAAAGATCCAGGGTCTTACAGTTTAGCTGGCAATTTCTTCTGAATAATGGCACTGCATTCTTCTGTTAAAGCTACCATCTCACATTCCCTTATTCTTCTCTTCTTTGAAAGAATATCTTTCATAAACTTCACATAGCTCGACATTTGTTCCAAAGCCTTAGCAAAAGGTATGTTGATTTGTAACTTCTTGAAAACCTCCAAAAATCTTAAAAATTGATGATTGAGTTTCTGATTCCTCAAACATTGTGGAATTGGAACCGAAGGTGTCTTTACATCTTGCTTAACCCCATTCTTCTTCGAATTGGCTCCCTCGTTCTTATTCTCTTCAGACTTGTTCAAGTCATTTTCAAACTCTTCTTCCTTCTCGGTGTTCCGTATACTTGCTGGCTGATAAGTAGGTTTTATACCTATTATTTGGGTACTTTTAGGCTTAATAATTTGTATGTTTTTAAGTATTTTATGTCATTTTATAGAATTTGTACTCAATTTATGGCTTTTGTTCATTTGTAGGAATAAAGGAGTTACGTGGTAAAAATCGCAATATTTGAAGCAATTGGGCGAGCAAGGAAGAAAATCATATAGGGATTAAGAGCCGCGATGCGGATCATGGGTCGTAGCGCCTGATTCTGTGGGTCGCGGCGCCCGGAGCATTTTCCCTCGCGCGTATGGCGCGTGTGCGTGGCAAAATTAGGTTTTTCCTGTAACTTTTATATATGAAGCGATGCCAAGGAGAAGAGAGAGAGAGGATAATTTACGTAAAAAGGAAAAAAAACACTTCTGAATCAATTCCATATAAGGGTAGGGAAAAGAGGATTAAAGATCAAGATCTGAAGAACTCTAGCGGGAGCTGTCCATCAGATTCTTTTCTTTATTACTGATGAGATGTTGTTTATTTCTTTATTCATGAACTAAAGTCTATTTTCAAGATTGCAATGGAACCCGATGATTGGTTTATATTAATCTATTGACTATTTAACTTCTATCAGATATTTGCAAGATTGTTTATTATATTTTAGTTTTCACTCAATAGTTGTTTGGCCAACAATTAATCTGTTGATCTAGATGAGATGGAAACGTTGATTCTCGATTAGATGTGGAATATGATACATGTGTTGGATTAATTCATGTTAGGAATTATTATTCAATTTGCATAAAGGATAGAAATATACCCAAGTGTCGCATTAACTTGTTAAGAATTGGTATCTATTGCATCATTGTTGATTATTCACATAGAAATATAGTGTTCTAGTTAAGAATGATGACACTTATCTAATCTTGGAATAAGTTAGATAAATACTTATGAATTCTTGGTTAGCAATCTGCAACGTTTGACTGGTTAAATAGGGAGTGGAAGAATAGGAAACATCATCGGGGGAAATTGTAATCTTGATAATTTCATTTCTGTTACATTATTCATAATTGTTTCTCTTATTAGTTTAACTATTAGTGATTACGAAACACTTGTTTCTTGTTTAAATAGAATTCGGTTAATTTAAAGTTAGTTATTGGGAATATTAATTGGTTTATTAGATTATTTCTCATGGGTTCGACACTCTACTTCTACTTTATTACTTGATTGATCATGTATACTTGCTCGTAAAATTGTTGGTTTAGATTTAGCCCATTAAGTTTTTGGCGCCGTTGCCGGTGAATAATTCTAGTAATTAATTTTCTTATTTCTAATATCAATTACAATTAATTTGATTCTAATTTAAACACAAATTTTTATTCTTTTGCAGGTACTCTCGTTACTGTTTCAAAATGCAAGATTTAGAGAATATGGCTGCAGAAGAATAGAAAACATTATAGGAGTATGCTACACCATTGGTAATGGATGTTCAATCCAGTATTAGAAGACCTGCAATACAAGCTAGTAGTTTTGAAATTCAACCAAGCATGATACAGATGATTCAAAGTTCGGTACAATTTGGAGGGTACCCTAATGATGATCCGAATGAGCATTTGATCAATTTCTTTGAAATATGTGATACATGTAAATATGAAGGAGTTTCTGAGGATGCACTTAGATTGCGACTTTTCCCTTTCACACTTCGTGGTAAGGCAAAAAGTTGGTTACATTCGCTACCAGCATGCTCGATATCTACATGGAGTGATCTTGTACAGAAATTCTTGGCTAAGTTTTTTCCACAAGCTAAAATCGCAAGATTAAGGTCAGATAGCGCAGCATTTGCTTAAGAAGACTCAGAATCTCTGTATGAAGCTTGGGAGAGGTTTAAGGAATTACTCAGGAGATGTCTACATCATGGCATTCCTATGTGGTTGCAGATTCAGACTTTTTACAAGGGTTTGAATGTTACAATGCGATCTAATATCGATGCAGCCACATGTAGGTCTTTAATGGAGAAAAATTATGATGAGGCATATGAATTGTTGGAGATCATGGCAAACAATAATTATCAATGGTCCGCAACAAGAAATACGCGAATTGGAACTGTGGTAGTAAATCAGAAAGATGTAATTTCGGTACTAGTAGAGCAGGTGGCGGCTTTAGTAAGGAAATTGGATTCTGGTGGATATTAATCTATGCAGTGGGATACGTTGGTATGTGATATTTGTGCAGGAAATCATGCAAGGAGTCAATGCGCAATTAAGGTCGAGTCAGTGCAGTTTGTTGAAGGATCCAATTATCAAAGTAATCAAAATCTCAATACCGAGGATCATATTCAGAAGAAGAAGCAAGATCAAGAGCAACAGGCTTTTCAGAAAGAACAAATGGTAATGATGGAGGAGTTGTTGTCAAAATATCAGGCGGAAAATAATGCAAGAATTGCTAAAATGGAAAAATTATTTGAACATTTTGCTACCAACATCAATAGCCAAATTCAAAAATTTTCAAGTAACGCAATGAAGGAAGTGCACAACCTATATGAAAGTTGCAATGTTATTTTACGAAGTGGTAAGGAATTACCGAAGGCAAATAGCAAGAATGCAATTGATGATGTATGTATGGATGAAAAATTAGCAGTGGGTGAAGTCAACGAGGAAAAGAAGTAAGAAAAGAAGGAAGATAATCCACAAGTCAAAGAAGAATTAGGGAAACAGGTGCAATTTGTGCCTCTAGTCCCTTTTCCGCAAAGATTGCAAAATCAAAAAGTGGATAATCAGTTTACAAAGCTTCTTGAGGTACTTAAAAAGCTCCACATTAACATACCATTTGCAGAAGCTTTGGAGCAAATGTCAAGCTACGCAAAATTCATGAAAGACATTTTATCCAAGAAAAGGAGATTAGGTGATTTTGAAATCGTGGCATTGACTGAAGAATGTAGTGTAATCTTACAGAAAAAGTTACCACCAAAGCTAAAGGATCCGGAGAGTTTCACTATCCCGTGTACGATCGGTAATCAATTTTTAGGGAGAGCATTATGTGATTTGGGAGCTAGCATCAACTTGATGCCACTTTCTATTTACACTCAATTAGGATTGAAGGCACCAAGGCCGAAAAACATAACCTTACAGTTTGTAGATACATCTGTGACATATCCAAGAGGTATTGTTGAAGATATTTTAGTGAAGGTTTGATAAGTTCATCTTTCTGGCAGATTTTATAATTTTTGGATTTCGAGGAAGACAAGGAAATACCAATTATACTTGGGAAGGCCCTTCTTAGCAACAGGAAAACGTTGAATTGATGTGCAGAAAGGTGAGTTTGACCATGCGGGTTCAAGATCAAGGGGTTACATTTAGTGTTTTAAAGTTTATGAAGTTTCTGAAAGAAGAGGAAGAATGTTTTCAAGTTGATCTAAGCAGTGAATGAGGTATTCTTAGAAACATATCTTCCAGACTCACTTGAATCAGTATTGGTAAGCCCGACAGTTCCAGAATCTTGGGAGTCTCAAGAATACTTGGAGATATTAGATTCAGCTCCAGAGTTTGTTAGTTACATTCAACAGTATGAAGCTTCGAATAATTCAAGAGACTCTTCATCACGTGAAAAACCATATTTGGAGGAACCACCTAAATTGGAATTAAAGGCTTTACCTAAGTATTTACGGTATGCGTATTTAGGGGATTCTAGCACTCTGCCTGTTATTATATCTACTTCACTTAATCAATTTCAGGAAGAAAAGCTTTTGCGAGTATTGCGCGAATACAAGTCAGCAATTGGTTAGACATTAGCAGTTATCAAGGGAATCAACCCCTCATTTTGTATGCAAAAAATTTTAATGGAGGATGAAGCGAAGCTAGTTAGCGAGTAGTAACGTTGGCTGAATCCTATCGTGAAGGAGGTGGTGAAAAAGCAGATTATTAAATGGTTAGACGCTGGTATTATTTATCCAATTTTTGATAGTTCGTGGGTAAGTCGGGTTCATTGTGTACCGAAAAAAGGAGGAATGACAGTAGTCACAAATGAGAACAATGAACTCATTCCTACAAGAACAGTGACCGGGTGGCGAGTTTGCATTGATTATAGAAGGTTGAACAAGGCAACTCGTAAAGATCACTTTCCCTTGCCATTCATTAATCAGATGTTAGATAGATTGGTTGGACACCAATTCTATTGCCTTCTAGATGGATATTCACTTTCCCTTGCCGTTCATTGATCAGATGTTAGATGTAGATTGGCTGGACCACCAATTCTATTGCCTTCTAGATGGATATTCAGGATACAACCAAATTGCTATTGCTCCAGAAGATTCAAGAGAAGACCACTTTTACATGCCCATATAGAACTTTTTGCATTTAGAAGGAAAATGTCTTTTGGTCTCTGTAAATGCACCAGCACACATTTTTAAAGATGTGTGACGGCTATTTTTCTAGCTTAATTAAACGAAATTTAGAGGTGTTCATGGATGACTTCTCTGTTTTTGGAGATAGTTTTGATCTTTGCTTAGACAAATTTGACATTGGCTTTGAAGCGATGTGTGGAGACGAATTTGGTGCTCAATTGGGAGAAATGGCATTTTATGGTGAGAGAAGGAATAATTTTAGGGCACAAAGTTTCAGCTAAACGACTTGAGGTAGACAGGGCAAAGATTGAGACTGTAGAGAACCTTCCACCACTAACATCTGTTAAAGGAATAAGAAGCTTTCGTGGGCATGCAGGATTTTATCGGCGCTTTATCAAGGACTTCTCCAAAATTTCTAAACCATTGTGTAGTCTTTTAGAGAAAGATGTTCCTTTTAACTTTGATAAAGACTGTCTTGAAGCATTCGAGTTGTTAAAGCAGAAGTTAATTTCTATTGTCAGATTTCACAATCAACAATTACGTGCAAGTATACACGATCAACAAGTAATAAAGTGATAAGATAGAGTGTCGAACCCACAGGGAATCTCTTGTTCCAATAATTTTTGGACTACTAGTCTTATATCAATTCAATTTTATTTAAACAATTACAATTTGTATAACGATTTAAAGCTAATTAAATTAAAACTACTAAGAATAAGAACTAACACAAAGGTTGAAATTCAGATTTTTAAAGGTTTAAGACTACAAAATCCCCATTTATGTATTACAAACTAATTATCCAATTCATCCAATTATTAACTTCAACAGAGTTGTTAACAGGAATTCAAAGTTATTCATAAGCCCTTTCCCAAGTGATCAAATAAAATTATCTAACTCAATTAATTCTGCAATATTCTTATGCAAAACTAAAGAATTAAATTCATTAAACACCAATTCCCAATTGTTACATGCAGTGAAGAGATATCCCTATTCACTTCACAACCCCAATTATTCATCCCATGCAAATAATTAAGAATACATGCTATCACCTTCAGATCTAACCCTAGATTTCATCTTCCGAATTCATCTAAAGTATCCCGCTAATTGATGATCAGTCAATTATTCAATAAACACAAAATATGATAGACAACCCATTATTAGATAATAACTAGAATCAAATAGATAACTAATCCATAAACATAAAAGATTCAATTGTAGCCTTAATTGCAAATTTAGTTCATACTGAAAATAGAAATCATGAATCCCAAATAAGTCATCACAATTAAATTACAAATCTATGATAGAGGATAAGAAAAACTCAGTAGAAGTTCTTCAATCTTCAAATCTCTAATCTGAATTCCTTGTTATGCTTTCTCTAGTCTCCAATCTCTAACTTCAGCTCTGTATCTCAATCCTTGCGTAAGTGTGCAACTATGAATGTATCATGTATATGTATGTATATGTATGCCTCCCTATTTCCATCTCTCTCTATCTCTTTTATAGTTTCTGAATCAAATCAGTAGAAAGAATCCAATTCCAAATCGATTTCCCAAAAGAACTGAATTACAATTCCTTTTTGCGCATTCTCGCCCCGGCGAGAAATTTAAGCTTGAGATTCTCGCCCCGGCGAGAACTCCGGTCCAGAATTTACAGAAATGCCATTAAGCTCCAATTTTCCTCTTTTGACCCTCTGAAGCTGTTTCCTACAAAACCAATGCATAAACAAATAAAATGACACTAAAAATACTCAAGGATAGTAAAGAAATAAGCCTAAGATATATCTAATTCACAGGTATAAACCCTACTTATCAATTTCCACCCTAGTGATTGTTGCACCGGATTGGACTAAACCGTTTAAATTAATGTGTGACGCTAGTGATTACGCAATTGGCGCAGTATTGGGACAAAGAAAAGAGAAGATATTTCAGTCCATCTATTATGCTAGTAAAACATTGACGGGTGCACAATTAAATTATACGACCACGGAAAAAGAGCTACTGGCAATTGTGTAAGCATTTGATAAGTTCAGAGCTTACATAGTGGGAACAAAAGTAATTGTGTTCACTGATCATGCAGCTATTAAATATTTGGTCGTAAAGAAAGATGCCAAACCACGGTTGATAAGGTGGGTTCTCTTGCTTCAAGAGTTCGATCTAGAGATTCAAGATTGAAAAGGTACAGAATATCAAGTTGCAGATCATCTTTCTAGACTTGAACATCCGGAATCTCAAAGTGGGGAAGATACTGAGATTAATGAGTCCTTTCCTGATGAACAATTGTTTGCAGTAACAAATGAAATACCATGGCATGCAGACTATGTTAATTACATCGTTAGCCATGTGCTTCCCCCAAATTTGAGTTATCAGCAACACAAGAAGTTTTTACATGATATAAAAAACTATGTATTGGATGAACCCTACCTATTTAAAGAATGCCCAGATCAAATGTTGAGAAGGTGTATTCCATGAGAAGAAACTGAAGACATTTTGCACAAGTGCCACTCGTCAATTTATGGAGGGCACTATAGGGGCGAACGGACTGCTGCAAAGATACTTCAATCAGGCTTTTACTGGCCCACTCTCTTCAAGGATGCACATAGTTTTGTGGCAAAGTGTGACAGTTGTAATGCCAATGAACACCATACTCGAGGTAGAAGTATTTGACGTGTGTGGAATTGATTTTATGGTCCCGTTTCCAGTATCTCTAAACAAGTAATACATATTATTAGCCGTGGATTATGTGTCCAAATGGGTTGAAGCTACTGTGTTGCCAACAAATGATGCAAAGGTTGTGCTGAACTTTTTCCGAAAAAATATCTTTACAAGATTTGGTACACCACGGGCAATTATTAGCGACGAAGGTACGCATTTCTGTAATAAACCGTTTACCGCTCTTCTTGCTCAGTATGGGGTATCTCACAAAGTGGCTACAACTTATCATCCACAAACGAACGGGCAAGCCGAGATTTCAAACAGAGATGTAAAAAGGATCTTAGAAAAGATTGTTAATCCAAACCGGAAAGATTGGTCTTTGAAACTTGATGATGCTTTATGGCCGTATATGATAGCATATAGAACTCCAATCGGGATGTCACCATACCGATTGGTATTCGAAAAGTCATGCCATCTACTAGTGGAGTTAGAGCATAAAGCATATTGGGCCATAAAAAAATTAAATTTTGATTTACAAGCAGTAGGAGAAAAGAGATTGTTACAGTTAAATGAGATGGATGAATTTTGTCTTCATGCTTACGAGATTGCAAAGCTCTATAAAGAAATCAAACGTTGGTATGACAAGAAAATAATTGAGAGGAAGTTCGAGCTAGGGCAAGCAGTTCTCTTATTCAATTCACGACTTAGACTGTTTCCAAGAAAGCTGAAATCCAGATGGTCGGGACTATTTATCATCTAGAAAGTATTTCCACATAGAGCGGTAGAAGTAGCACCATTCCAATCTGATAGATCATTTATAGTTAACGGTCAGCGCCTCAAACACTACTATAGAGGAGATATCGATCGGCAAAGGATCTCCATTTCATTAGCTGATCCAGATTAACGAAGGAAAGTAGTCGGGCTGAGACTATAAATTAAGCACTAATTGGGAGCAACCCAATAATTTTTATGTTATAAGTAATTTATTCTTTTATTAGTCTATTAAAATATATATATATATATATATATATATATTTTAGTCTAAGTAATTTTTCATAAGTTTTGTAAGATTATAATTCCAAGCAATGGAATAAGCAAGGAGAAATGAGAAGGAAAAATGGGGCAGCTGGACAGGGAATGCGCGCCGCGGCTTGCATAACTTCGCGCTGCGGCCGTCAATCACGAGCCCTGGCTCTTACATTGAGCGTCGCGACACCTGAGCGAAATCTAGCGCGCGATTTGTATTCTTATTTGGAAAGGAAATCCAGCATAGTTTAATTTAATTGTGATTCTATTTTCTTCTTTCCTTTTACAAGTCAATTTCTAACTTTTCCAGTTCAGCTATAAATCCAGGGCCAAATACAATTGCAACATCAGGTCCTCATTGCACCATATTATGAGAAGAAATAGACTTGTGAAGCAAGAAGTTTTCAGTTCAGGCTACATTCATAATGGCAGGGAAACGTCAAAGGCAAGATAATGGCAGTTATTCTCCAATCAAGGTTTTCGTTGGTGATGAGTATGATATAGAGAAGTTTGTCAGTCGAGAAGCATCAATTTTTTATGAATTATCATTGGCACACTCGAAAGGAATTCTTGAACGTGGCTTTTATCCAGATGAACATTTTGATAGCAGTGTTTTTGCGCTGATCAAGGCTAATAAATGGGAAGCCTTAACCGAGTAACCTGGTGCCCCAGTTTCGGATTTGGTCAGGGAGTTCTACGTTAACGCAATTGAAGCATAGGCAAACATAGTGCAAGTGCGTGGTAAACTAGTGTGATACTCGCCATCAACAATCAATTCATATTTTCGTCTACCTGATTTGACTGGCGAGGAACATGAGAAATATAGAGCTGGTAGAAATTAATGGCATAAGGCATTGCAATGTTTATGTAGACCAGGGTGCAGTTTAGGAAACAAATATGAGCAACGAGTTATATATTTCAACGACCGAATTGAGTCAATATGGCTTAGCTTGGTTTTACTTCATTTGTGCTCGCTTGCTTCCATCCACAACACTCACGAAGTTAAATCATGATCAACCGTCTCTATTGTATGTCATTGTAAACGAAAAGCTAATAGACGTATGACTCATAATCTATAATTCCATTTGCCAGGATATACAAGGAAATTTTGTGAATGGTATGCCGCATCCATCATTAATTCACGGGCTGTGTCTGGAAGCTGGCATCCGTGTAGGATTTGACGAAGAGCGCCAATTGCCACATGCACCAATTATGACAGAAGTGATGAAGAATTTTTGAATTTGGACTGGAGCAGATTCTCACCCTACTGGCGCTGGATTCACTACTAAGCAAGGATTAAGGCGAAAATTGTCGACCTCGGCCGCTTTGATTGATCAACTACTTACACGAGTTAGTGAGCTTGAGAAATTTCGGTTGGTAGCTCGTCGTCACTTACATAGGGTTGATAAATTAATGCATAAAATGGACGAGCAACTGGACGAAACTAAGGAAGTCAACTTTGTTCTAACTCAGCTGCTCGAAGAAGGAAGGTTCAATGATATCATGCATTCTCCGCCTTTATCTCAGCAGAGCATTCATAATAATCCAATGGTCGAGGACGTCTCCTCCAATTCACAATGAAGAAGTTCAGGGAAGTCCTCGTGCTTTAATTCTTTCTATTTATTACATTGAGGACAATGTTTGTTTCAAGCTTGGGGGGATAGTTTAGTTGTTATTTTTGTTATTCTATTTTAGTAGTTTCAATTGAATAAGTTCATTAGTAATTTAATTTTGTTGCTTGATGGCCAGTGATAGTGTCTTGAATGTGATGCATGCAATTTGATTTTTAATTCGTTTGTGGTTATACTTGATTGTAGTCCTTACACAATGATGTGTGGATCCCATAAGTTGAATA
This sequence comes from Aralia elata, assembly GCA_034770075.1. Taxonomy (NCBI): domain Eukaryota; kingdom Viridiplantae; phylum Streptophyta; class Magnoliopsida; order Apiales; family Araliaceae; genus Aralia; species Aralia elata. The sequence continues at coordinate 52,312,543 of CM068377.1, forward strand.
GGTTAGAAAAATGTGAAACGATATTTGTAAAATATGTGGAAGAAACTTATGCAATCATGTGTCCACGGTAATTTTGTTGAGACCGGAGAATACTTGATTGAATGATTGGTTGAAACTAAAATGGGGCATGTCATAAGTTTGGGGGAGAAGCGAGATTAGTTTGGAGGTAAGATTATTTGCTTATTGTTGAAGAAATGTATGGTTGAGATGGAGCGTAAAACGCACTCAATCAGATATATGTGAGGATGAGAAGGAGCATGTGACAATGCGAAAATTCATAAGATTTATTGATAAAATCTTGAATGATTAATTAAAGGTTAAAGAATAAAACCTATATGGGAATTTGTGGATTTATTTAAAATTTTTAAGAAAAACCTATATGGATTACTCTTTGAAAAAGAATAGAGAAAATATGGGTTATAAAATTTCAAAACCCTAGAAATGAATTTATATGTACTTGAAGGGATATTATGGATAAGGTATTACAATACCTATAAATTTGATATGAACTAAATGGTGTAAGAAATTCTATAATGATACAAGTGAAAATTTTATTAAGAAAATAAATTTTCAATTGAAGGGATGCTATAAGGTTAAAGAAAATGTGTATTGGTACACATATATATACTTAGTGATGTGCTATATATATTATAGCAAGAGGAGTGATGATGATAAATAGGTATATTTATTGCGCATAAATAAATTGTTATGAAACAATTTATATTGCGAAGCGAAATCATTAGTTTAGTATACGAAATGTTGTATACTTTAAATAAAGGATATTAAAATAAATTCTAGTATTGAATTATTTTAATAAAAAGGGAATATTATTTTAATTGTAATATCTTATTTATTGAATAAATGTCTATTTGTAAGGGAATATGAGTGAATATGTGTTATGTGAATTAAATAAGTTAGTTAATTTATTTAATTTGAGTAAGCAAAGAAATGGAAAGGAAAACTATGTAATATATTTATAAATATTATGAATATGAGGAGCTAATAAACTTAAGTATTATATTAATAGTCCAAGTAGTAAATAAATACTAGTGGACTAGTCCAATTGGTTAACGAACCAAGCCCACTCGTTTAATTGATTATGGACTTGGATAATTAATATGTAGACTTACTAACTTAACCCAATTGAAATGTTTAGTAAAAGATTTAATAAACTAGTAGCCCAAGAGATGGTCTAATAGTGCTTGAGTATTAGTGACCTAAACAATTTTAAATGAAAGTCCAATTAATGGCCTATTTGGTGTAGACTTTCTAGTAAGTTAATTATTCTAATAATAAAAGAGAATTAAAGAAAGTTTGGTAGCCTAATATTATAAATTAGGCATTGCAATTAAATAACCTAAAGGGTTATGATATGGGAGAATAATAGTACTTAAAATAAATACTAAATCTAAGAGATTTATTTTATATATCTCAACTAATTAATTTTATAACCTAATTAAAGTAAGTCTAATTGGGTTAAGAAATTAAATGTACATGAGTAAGGATTTAAATTACAAAGGAGGGGAATGAAAACCCTAATTAAATATTAGGGTAGAATAAAAAACTAAAAATATTGGGCTATGCTAATTTACATGGCCCCAAATAATAACATTAATTTTTGGAGGCCCAAATTCATTTTAATTAGTAGCCCAATCTAATTAATTTCAAGCTCAAAAGAATTAAAGGAATGGCCCAATCTTAACCCAATGGAAGAGGGACATTTAAGTCATTTGACGAAGTAAATTTGGCAATTAAAATAAATCCAAAATGGGGCAAAAAGCCATGAGAGAGAAAAAGAGAGCAATTATTTCATTTTTTTTATCTTATCTCTTTAAACTTATGTGTTACTCTTTTACTTGACCACCTTATTCTTATCCAAGATTGCAAGATAAGATTTGATAAGAGAGAGGGAAGGGAAAGATATTGGGAGAAGTATTGGGTGATGACAATTAGATATACCAAATATATCTAGTAACAATTAAAAAAAACTATTTCATTTCTCTCTCATCCTAATACTTCTTATTAGCTAGCAAAATAAGTCCAAGAGATAGAGAAGGGGGGGGTAGCTTCAGATAAGAGGAAGAGGAGGTGAAGGAATTTTGAAGCTTATGTATCTTTAGTGTATATCCTATTTTGGAAGATCAAGAAAGGATAGCACATAAATAGGTAAAATCAAAACTAGTTAATTACTTTTAAGTTTTGTTTGATTTTTGTGATGTAAAAATCTATAATCTTGTGGTCTAAAACCCTTGATCTATATGTTTTCTAAGGTTTTATGTTTAGATCTTATAAGATTGGGTGTTCATTTGTTGAAAAGAAAAGAAAAGAAAACTAGTTCGTTTTAAAATAAATTAGAAAACCCTAGTTTTCTTTCACTTTATATAGTTACCATTTAAAATCTATACACTCTTTTTGCGATACGTCAAAGAGGGGTGTTAGATATGTAAGTTAAATGTTAAACCCAAGTGGTAGAACTAAAAAATAATGAGTACAAAATTTGTAGGGACTGTTTTAGTAAAAAAAACAGTCCAGATTTTTCAAAAAGGGAAAAAGGGCTACTACAGGTCAGTTACTTCCAGGGGCAGTTTCATCATTTTTTTTGTGCTCTAAAACTTCTAGGTATATTGAGAGTGATAATGTGACGCCCCCAAATTCTCTACACTTCCCTGTAGTAGATTTTGTGCTCACGTGAAACTATACAACTATACATATTCAATAAAATATAACTTCTATCTATCCAAGGTTCACAGTATTCCATAACAGATGATAATTCCAAGGTTATCTGTGTTTGAATACCCTCACTTGGATGTATAGATTCCTATCTCATGAATACCTCTTTCATATCGATATTCCCTATGTATCTGACATTTACAGTATTAACAATAAGATTGTCCATAGAACTGAGGGGCGCAATCCGGTAAAGATGGCACCTTACCGGCACTCATTAAGTATAACCTCAGAGCTTATAGGACTCTCAATATCATTTAAATACCCTCATTCAGATGTATAGTTCGTATAGATACTGTGTTTAACTTAGTACAACTCTGCTGAACAAAATAAAGATCAGAGTATAACGCATTCTATGTAACAAAGGATGATAATATATTACATATCATTAAGTTCGATTACATAGTTCTCATTACTAAGTTATTACAACAAAAGCTTATAAAAGACTTGAATTATTCAAAAACATTAAGTAAAACTAATTAACATTTCCTTTCCCTTTATCTGACCCAGAGGTTCCAGAGATATCATTTAAAGCTGCGAAAGAAGATATATGCAAGAATGAGCTACAAATGCTCAGCAAGTTCATTTGAAAACTTAAACATAATGTGTTTGATTTGAAAGATGTCAATGATGTATACTGAGGGTTCTGTACATGAACTATATATTTCATTTAGTTCTGTCAGTCTTTAATGACTTAGAACCATTTGAGTTTTGGATATCTAGTAGGGGATCAGCCTAACCAATATCCTAGGAGTATGCATATCATCCTACAATTTGTGGTCAATATATAATCGATATTTTCTGGCCTTCCTATGAAGGCATTTCCATTTTCTCAGTATAAGATGTCTTATCAAACAATTTGGTTTGACACAACAATTTAAGCTCGAACAAGCAATATACGAATAATAATTGATTTTGTAAGTTATGCTGAACAAGAAGCAATAACTTCACATTAATTGATAGCAAGATATAAAAGACTTGCATAAAGTTAACAAAGTTTGGAGACTTGCCTTAGCGTAGTTCGTTTAACACAATTTCACACAAGATGTCAGCGTATGTGTAACGAATGCGATTTTTGTGAATAAATAAAAAATTTATTGAGTTATATAAATATTTTTATTAATTTATTTATTGAGTAAAAAAAATTGTATATAAAGTTATGGTGAGCGAATTTATGTTAAATGTTATTCAATTGTGATTTGACGTGATTATTCTAATTTAATTTAATAACTAAATTAGATGATTAAATGATTTATTTGAATAAAGGATTTATTTGAGTAGGGTAATTTATTTGGTGTTGTTGTAATTGGTTAAATAGAATTGTTAATTGATCTAGTAAGGTTTAATTGAATTTATTTAATAATAAGTTTAATCAAATTAAAAGTGTGACAATTAAAACTATATAATATAATGATTTATTAAAATAAATGGAAAGGGTTTTATTTCTGTTTAACAAACAGGGCCTTACGACCTATGGTTGGAAAAAAAATGGATTATTTTCTTTGGCTCAACCAAACAAAGCCTAGCCTTTGGAATTCCATTATTTTTACTTGGTTTGCCAAACAAGGCCTAACCTTTTATTTTCTTAAACTGATAAATTTAAATGTACGTTAAAGGTTCATCAGTTTAAAAAAGAAAAAGAAAAGAAAACAGAGCTTGAGAGTTCAGAGAAAAGAAAGAGCAAGAGTAGAGAGAAATTGAGAAAAGAGCTTGTGATTGAAGAGAATTCACCAAGTTCTTAAAACAATAGAAGGTATAATTCCTTTTCCTCTTTGTTTTACTTTACTCTATATAGTTTTAGTTCCTCGTTATGAATTCAAATGCTAAAATACATGAATTATTTGATATACTTGTTGGTAAGCATGCATTAGTTGATTATATGGTGTTTATAAGCTAATTTGAAAGATTTAGTCCATGAAAGCATGTCTAGAATAGAATTTTGGGTTTTACAGAGTTTTATTTCATGTATGGCATATATGTATGAAAATTGATGTTCAATTTGGTTATTAACCGGTAAATTGACATTTGATTATGATTATATAATGAAAAATGAAAAGAATGCAAGTGGAATGGATTAAAATGGTTGAAAGATGAGTTTACAGTGGTTAATTTTATTAAAATGGCTAAAACATGAATATTTGGTTTAAACAGAGAATTTTTGGTTCAATTTGGTTGGTTATGTGTATTATAATGGTTAGAATGTTTAGATACATGTTGGGTAATTGTTTTATAACATGTATATCGTTTGGGTGTGTTTAAATTATGTATTGGATGGTAGAATTTGGAAAATTTTGGCCTAAGTTTTCACTGGTTCGCGAACTGTAGGGGGTGACAGCCGAGTCTCTCGCCCCGGCGAGAAAAATGAATTGTAAATCTTCGCCCCAGCGAAGTCTCGCCCCGACGAGCTTTTTGTTCAGTAAATCCTCGCCCCGGCGAAGGAACAGTACTGAAATTTTATTTTTTTTATTGTCTTTGTGATTTTACTATGATGCTATAAACAAGTTTAAAATTTATATTAAGGTATAAAGCGACTTATAAGACACCACGATGGTTGCTAAGCCAGTACTTAATGATTATCGAATGACAATCGAGATGTTATAATGAAATAAGATAAGATCGAATCCTAAAGTGTATGTTGTTCTGTAACTAATTATTGTTACCATTTTATAATCGAAATGTATAGGTCGATTAAAGAACGTGAATTATTTAATCTGTAATCTGCGCACGAGGCAAGTTTTCTTCCTTAAACTTGTTATTTCCTTTAAATTAAGTTTACTTTCATTGAGCAAGCTTAGTAACCTTAGCTTATTATTGTTCGAGCAAGGTAGTTATCATGGCAAGTGTTTATATTTACTTCAGCCATTTGTTGTTCGATCATTGATCGTTATTCAAACTTTGAATATAATTTCTATTGTACAAACTCTATTGATGAATCAAATGTTTAGAGACTAGCAAACCCTTATTGATTCAGCTAGTCCTTAGTTGATGAGCGTTCTAAAGACTGAGAATATTTTAAAAAAAAAATTGTTCCAAACCAAGTTCCTTTTGGTACGGATTCTGGTGCTAAACTGAGATGAACAACCCTAATATAGGGGATTAATTACGCGACAACGTTAAAATATTTGTGCACAATATATTGTACAAAGGGCTGATCCCCCTGAGTACGAGATGGATGATCCATAGTCTATAAGACTGTTAAAGGTTGCGGTAGAAATACTTGATAACCTAGGACATAGTTCGAGGTCTTGTGACCCTCAGATACACTTTTAATCCTGAATCCATATTCAGTTCTTGAGCTAAGCTTTCTATTGAGTTTTCAGATCTTGACTAGTTATTGATTGAATTCAGAAAAACTATTATACCTCAGTTGAAATCTACTTCATTGGTTATTCAATTGTTATTGTTATCACACTTGTGGGCAATTGTTTGCTCACTTTTGCACTAAAACATTGCAGCTAAGGCAGAGAAATCGGACGAGCCGTCCACGAGCAAAGACAAGGGCAAGATGCCGAAATAGCGAAAGACCTGTTATCCATTGAGTGTTATGTGTAACAAAACTTATTTAATTTGATGTTTTTATTTCGCATTGATGTAATAGAGGTTAGATAACCTGGGATTTGTGTGATTAAAAGATTGGAGATGTAACCCCTTTTGTGGGAAGATGTTTTATTCAGTTTGATTATATTATCTTAATCATGAGTAGTTAGTAATGAATGTATGCTATAGTGAACAACAAATCTGTGGAGTTGAAGTACCCGGATTTGGGGGTGTCACAGGTTGGTATCAAAGCTGATAGGTTATGAACCTTTAGGTGGGGAAAACCTTAGGGTAGTAGCCTTTTAGAAGATAGAAAATATAGTGGTGATAAACTCTTATCGAGTTCTAAGGAATGGATTACGGAAATTCATAAAAGACAATGAAATGATTATGTGTTATATGCTTATTTGATAACAAACTTATGTGCTCGCGAGTATTATCGAGTAGTAATTAAAACTTAAAATTTTGTTGTTAGGATGACTGATAGAGAAGAACCCAGCCGGGCTAGGGAGGAGGAGCCCCGGGATATTCATGTAGTTCGGGAGCAGCTGGTGCAGAGGGAGCCATCCCCATTGATCACAGTTGCAGGTCCCAAGTATGAGCCTGAGACTGATCCTGAGGAGGATCCGGAGGGGGTTGAGGAGGAGGAAGAAGACCCTGAGGAGATACCACTAACTTCCTTAGGTGTTCAGATGTACGAGCAGGTGTATGATCGCAACATAGAGTTGCAAGATAGAGTGGAGGAGTTAGAGAGGCAGCTGGCTGAGCGACAGACTGTCTTGGAGCAGAAGAACAGTGAGATTGAGGAGCTAGATATACGTCTTGGGGACGTGGAGTGGAAGCTGGTTCATGTTGAGAGTGAAAAGGAGGAGTTAGGAGAACAGGTTATGGAATGGCAAACCGCTCTAGAGCAGAAGGATGTCGAGATTCAGGACTTATCATCACGTCTTGCGGAGGTCGAGCAGAGACTAGCTCAGTCTGAGTACAGGCGAGGACAGTTATTGGCTAGAAACGAAATTGTACGAGAAGAATTGAAAGAGGAGTCAGCTAAGCGGGTTAGAGCTGAAAACGCTTGGCTGAGGGAGGCTAATCGCGCAGATCGTGTTGAATGTGAGGTGCGGTCAAAGAAGGCCAATATTAATGAGATGGAGTATATTTTTCACACCACAGTAGATAGAGCTCAGGATCGAGTTCATCGTCATCCAGATATAATGGGTCGAAGGATGGTGACTCGTATTATGGAGCAGCAACGCGAGGAAGCTGTGCGCCGTGGGATGTCATCATAGATTGGGATTAGAGGTGCTAGTATGAAAATCTATAAAGATTAATAAGTTGTAAATCCCAGTTTTATATAATGGGATAGAGTAATGATGTAGTCCTGGAACCTTATGATTTCAGGATAGATGATTTGATGTAAATAACTATGACGTTATTTTTATTATGTTTTAAAGCAGTAAATGAATAAAATGCGAAAGTTTATCAGATGTGCTATGTGTTAAGTGTTGTTTATAAATGTTTAAGTTAAGACTTAAATGTTTAAGTAATTGAGTAATAATCTAATAACGCGAATTCTTGACAGTAAAATGCCGCCAAGAAGACAAACCCGTCAACAGACCCCTGAGGGATCCATCAATAACAATGAAGAAGCCAACGTTAATCCAATACAGCAGCTGGTGAATCTGCTAACGGGAGCATTTGCGAATCAACCCCAAGCTCAGGCCACGACCTTTAAAGATTTCAAGGCTGTTGGACCCCCAGAATTTTAAGGGACTATGAATCCGATTGAGGCACAAACCTGGGTCATGGAGATGGAGAAAGTGTTTGATGTCGCTAAGGTCAACGAGGACCAGAAGACTGCATTTGCAACATCTATGCTCAAATCAGAAGCAAGTTACTGGTCGCAAGCTAATAAAACCCGAGGCGGGCAAGGGATAATACCGTGGGAGCGATTTAAGGAAATATTTTTCGAGACCTATTTTCCGGCAAGCACGCAAAATCAAATGGAGGTGCAATTTCTAGAGTTGAAGAAAGGTACGATGACGGTATCTGAGTATGCTGCAAAATTCAATGAGTTGGCGAGGTTTGCGCCATATCAGGTCAACACGGATGAGCGAAAGGCTAGAAGGTTTGAGCAGGGACTGAGGCCCTGGCTGTATAGCCGAGTTTCAATGTTTCAACTAAATTCATTTGCGGCAGTGTTAGAAAAGGCGATTATCGCTGAAGGAGGGAGTGATGCTCTGTCTAGATACAATCAAGAGCAGAAGAAAAAGAAGAGTGAGAATGATAATAAAGCAAGTGCTAGCCAGGGTGGCAGCAATCAAAAGAGAAAGTGGAGTGATAGTAACTCTGGTGACAGCCAACAGGGAAGTCAGAAAAAGAAGGTGGAGGTATGCAGTAACTGCGGAAAGAGCTATGTGGGTGTTTGCTTGAAGGGTAAAAGAGTGTGCTTTAACTGCGGACAGGAGGGTCATATCGCACTGAATTGCCCTAGTCCGAAGAAGGTCGCATGTTTTATTTACGGGTCGAAGGATCACTTTGCTCGGGATTGCCCTAAGAAAGCTACAGGTGGAGCTAGTGCAGGAAAGGGGAACAACAGTGGTGGCAATCTGACTATCACAGGACCGACGCAGCCTAATCGACCTACCGCTCGAACATTCAACATGATGGTGCAAAATGCTGTGTAGTCAAAGGATGTGGTGTCAGGTATCATTCCGGTCAATAGTGTAAATTCTTACGTATTATTTGATTCGGGTGCTACTTGTTCATTTATATCCGATGATTTTGCTAGAAAATTAGAGTTACCTCAGGAAGAATTAGATTACCCTATGAATATAGAAATTGCGAATAGGGAAGTGATTCCTGTTAAGTTTATCCACAAAAACTATCAAGTAGACATTAAGGGTCATGTGATGACAATAAACTTAATCCCAATTCGTCTTGGGGAGTTTGATGTCATTTTGGGAATGGATTGGTTGTTCAACCATGGGGCAGTTATTGACTGTCAAAGGAAGTGTGTGAATCTTAAGACTCCGTCGAAGGTAGTATTTTATGGCAGCAAGTCACCTAGACAAACGAGTTGTCTGACAGTGATGCAGGCCAGAAAGATGTTGAGACAAGGATGTGTAGGATATCTAGCCTACATAGTCGATACCCGAAGGGTGGGTGCAAAGCTGGAGGAGATACCGGTAGTTAGGGATTTTGCGGACGTGTTTCCTGATGATTTGCCAGGATTACCACCAGATAGGGAAATTGAGTTTGTAATTAATTTAGCACCGGGTACAGCCCCTATATCAAAAGCCCCATACCGAATGGCTCCGGTAGAAATGGAGTTGATGGTGCAGTTGCAAGAGTTGCTGGATAAAAAGTATATTTAACCGAGCGTTTCGCCGTGGGGAGTGCCGGTGTTATTCGTCAAGAAGAAGGACGGATCAATGCGTCTTTGCATTGATTATAGAGAGTTGAATAAGGTCACAATTAAAAACAAGTATCCGTTGCCAAGGATCGATGACCTGTTTGACCAATTGAAGGGAGCAAGATATTTTTCAAAGATAGATCTGCGAAGTGGGTACCATCAGTTAAAGGTGAGAAAGGAAGACATACCAAAGACGGCATTTCGAACTAGATATGGTCACTATGAGTTTTTGGTTATGTCATTTGGTTTAACAAACGCACCTGCAACATTTATGGATTTAATGAATATAGTCTTTAAACCATTCTTGGATAAGTTTGTGGTGGTATTCATAGACGACATTCTGGTGTACTCCAAAACTCAGGAAGAACACGTGGAGCATTTGAGGGTGACACTGGAGGTGTTAAGGAAAGAGAAGTTGTATGCAAAATTTTCAAAATGCAAATTTTGGTTAGAGCGTGTGCAATTTCTTGGGCATGTGATTGATAAGGATGGCATATCGGTGGATCCATCAAAAGTGGAAGCTGTGATGAACTGGGATCAGCCGAAAACACCATCAGAAGTGAGGAGTTTCCTAGGTTTAGCAGGTTATTATAGGCATTTTATTCAAGACTACTCCAGGATCGCCACTCCATTGACGAATTTAACAAGAAAATCAGTGAAGTTCGTTTGGACGGAGAAGTGCGAAGAGAGTTTTCAAGAACTAAAGAAGAGACTAAGTTCAGCACCTGTGTTGTCTTTGCCAGATGATACAGAAAATTTTATGGTATATAGCGACGCATCGCATAAAGGACTTGGTTGTGTGCTGATGCAAAACGGTAAGGTTATTGCATATGCATCGCGCCAACTAAAAGATTATGAAAAAGGGTATCCGACCCATGATTTGGAGTTAGCAGCCGTGGTGTTTGCTTTGAAAATCTGGAGGCACTATCTCTATGGGGAGAAGTGTGAAATATATACAGACCATAAAAGTCTGAAATATATTTTCACACGGAAAGATTTAAATATGCGGCAGAGGAGATGGATAGAATTGATCAAAGACTATGATTGTGAAATTCTATACCATCCCGGGAAGGCTAATGTGGTTGCCGATGCTTTAAGTAAAAAAGGTCGGGAAAAACTATTTTTGTTAACTGCTCAAGAGAAGCTTGTAGCGGAAATGGCTAAATTGGAGTTAGAGGTGAAGGGTCTGGCAGAGCCTAATGAAAAATTGTTCTAGATGGAAACCCAACCAACTTTGGTGGAAAAGGTGAAGGAAGCGCAACTTCAGGATGAGGAATGTGTTAAGATACGGAAAAGAGTGCTTGAGGGAGAAGAACTCAAATACAAAATCGACACCGAAGGGTTGCTGAGATTTGAAGGCAGAATCTGGGTTCCGTCAGTGCTGGAGATCAGAGAAGAGATTTTGAACGAAGCTCATAGCTCAAGATTTTTGATACACCCGGGAAGTACAAAGATGTATCAGGATCTTCGCCAACATTTTTGGTGGCCAAACATGAAAAGAGAGGTTGCTGAGTGTGTTGAGAAGTGTCTCACTTGTCAGAGAGTCAAAGTAGAGCATCAAAGACCGAATGGTTTGTTACAGTCCTTGGAGATACCAGAATGTAAGTGGGAGCATATCACGATGGATTTTGTTGTAGGGCTTCCAACTACTCAAAAGGGTTATGACGCAATATGGGTTATAGATCTGCGAAGTGGGTACCATCAATTAAAGGTGAGAAAGGAAGACATACCAAAGACGGCATTTTGAACTAGATATGGTCACTATGAGTTTTTGGTTATGTCATTTGGTTTAACAAACGCACCGGCCGCATTTATGGATTTAATGAATAGAGTGTTTAAACCATTCTTGGATAAGTTTGTGGTGGTATTCATAGACGATATTCTGGTCTACTCCAAAACTCAAGAAGAACACGTGGAGCATTTGAGGGTGACACTGGATGTGTTAAGGAAAGAGAAGTTGTATGCAAAATTTTCAAAATGCGAATTTTGGTTAGAGCGTGTGCAATTTCTTGGGCATGTGATTGATAAGGACGGCATATCGGTGGATCCATCAAAAGTGGAAGTTGTGATGAACTGGGATCAGTCCAAAACACCGTCAGAAGTGAGGAGTTTCCTAGGTTTGGTAGATTATTACAGGCGTTTTATTCAAGACTTCTCCAGGATCGCCACTCCGTTGACGAATTTAACAAGAAAATTAGTGAAGTTCATTTGGACGGAGAAGTGCGAAGAGAGTTTCCAAGAACTAAAGAAGAGACTAAGTTCAGCACCTGTGTTGTCTTTGCCAGATGATACAGAAAATTTTGTGGTATATAGCGACGCATCGCATAAAGGACTTGGTTGTGTGCTGATGCAAAACGGTAAGGTTATTGCATATGCATCGCGCCAACTAAAAGACTATGAAAATGGGTATCCGACCCATGATTTGGAGTTAGCAGCCGTGGTGTTTGCTTTGAAAATCTGGAGGCACTATCTCTATGGGGAGAAGTGTGAAATATATACAGACCATAAAAGTCTGAAGTATATTTTCACACAGAAAGATTTAAATATGCGGCAGAGGAGATGGATAGAATTGATCAAAGACTATGATTGTGAAATTCTATACCATCCGGGGAAGGCTAATGTGGTTGCCGATGCTTTAAGTAGAAAAGGTCGGGAAAAACTATTTTTGTTAACTGCTCAAGAGAAGCTTGTAGCGGAAATGGCTAAATTGGAGTTAGAGGTGAAGGGTCTGGCAGAGCCTAATGAAAAATTGTTCTAGATGGAAACCCAACCAACTTTGGTGGAAAAGGTGAAGGAAGCGCAACTTCAGGATGAGGAATGTGTTAAGATACGGAAAAGAGTGCTTGAGGGAGAAGAACTCAAATACAAAATCAACACCGAAGGGTTGCTGAGATTTGAAGGCAGAATCTGGGTTCCGTCAGTTCTGGAGATCAGAGAAGAGATTTTGAACGAAGCTCATAGCTCAAGATTTTCGATACACCTGGGAAGTACAAAGATGTATCAGGATCTTCGCCAATATTTTTGGTGGCCAAACATGAAAAGAGAGGTTGCTGAGTGTGTTGCGAAGTGTCTCACTTGTTAGAGAGTCAAAGCAGAGCATCAACGACCAAGTAGTTTGTTACAGCCCTTGGAGATACCAGAATGGAAGTGGGAGAATATCACGATGGATTTTGTGATAGGGCTTCCAACTACTCAAAAGGGTTATGACGCAATATGGGTTATAGTGGACAGATTGACAAAATCAGCGCATTTCTTGTTTGGGGATTAACTGGCTAAATTATACGTCAAGGAGATTATTTCGAGGCATGGTGTTCCAGTATCAATTGTGTCAGACGGAGATCCACGTTTCACATCAAAATTTTGGAGGAGTCTGCAAACTTGTTTGGGGACGCAGTTGAGAATGAGTACTGCGTATCATCCTCAAACCGATGGTCAGAGTGAAAGAACGATTCAAACATTAGAAGATATGTTAAGGGCGTGCGTCATGGATTTTAAAGGCAATTGAGATGATCATTTACCTCTGGTCGAGTTTGTGTATAATAATAGTCATCACGCAAGTATCGGCATGCCGCCCTATGAAGCATTGTACGGAAGGAAGTGCAGAACTCCGTTATGTTGGGATGAGGTTGGAGAATGTCGACTATTGGGACCCGAGCTGGTATAATAAACTGCTGAAATTGTCAAGGTGATAAGAGCCAGATTGTTAGCTGCTCAAGACAGGCAGAAGAAATATGCGGATCAACATCGTCAAAATCGTGAATTTGAAGTCGGAAGTTTTGTGTTTCTCAAAGTATCTCCCTGGAAAGGAAAAACCAGATTTGGTAAAAAGGGTAAACTCAGTCCGCGGTTTATTGGACCCTTCGAAATGCTGAAACGAGTGGGTGAGGTAGCTTATGAGGTAGCTTTACCTCCCGAGTTAGATCACATTTACAATGTTTTCCACGTATCGGTGTTACGACCGTATAAGCCTGATTATAAATATGTAATACAATATGAACCAATACAGTTTGAGAAAGATTTATCCTATGAAGAGATACATGTACAGATAGTAGACAGGAAAGAGCAGGTTCTCAGAAATAAAGTAATACCTTCTGTTAAGGTAATATGGAGGAACCACAGTGCTGAAGAAGCTACGTGGGAACTCGAAGAGAAAATGATGCAGAGTTATCCTCAATTATTTGTTTAATCTTTGTATCGCGATTCTAGGGACAGAATCTTTGCAAGGAGGGGAGAATGTAACGGCCGAATTTATTGCGTTGTGATTCTGCGGACAGAATCCTTTTAAGGAGGGAAGGTTGTAACGAATGCGATTTTTGTGAATAAATAAAAATATTTATTGAGTTATATAAATATTTTTATTAATTTATTTATTGAGTAAAAAAAATAGTATATAAAGTTATGGTGAGGGAATTTATGTTAAATGTTATTCAATTGTGATTTGATGTGATTATTCTAATTTAATTTAATAATTAAATTAGATGATTAAATGATTTATTTGAATAAAGGATTTATTTGAGTAGGGTAATTTATTTGGTGTTGTTGTAATTGGTTAAATAGAATTGTTAATTGATCTAGTAAGGTTTAATTGAATTTATTTAATAATAAGTTTAATCAAATTAAAAGTGTGACAATTAAAACTATATAATATAATGATTTATTAAAATAAATGGAAAGGGTTTTATTTCTGTTTAACAAACAGGGCCTTACGACCTTTGGTTGGAAAAAAAATGGATTATTTTCTTTGGCTCAACCAAACAAAGCCTAGCCTTTGGAATTCCATTATTTTTACTTGGTTTGCCAAACAAGGCCTAACCTTTTATTTTCTTAAACTGATAAATTTAAAAGTACGTTAAAGGTTCATCAATTTTAAAAAAAAGAAGAAAAGAAAACAGAGCTTGAGAGTTCAAAGAAAAGAGAGAGCAAAAGTAGAGAGAAATTTTGAAAAGAGCTTGTGATTGAAGAGAATTCGCCAAGTTCTTAAAACAATAGAAGGTATAATTCCTTTTTTTTTTTGCTAAATTTTTGTTTGTATATAAATATGCAAAAAACTAAGGATATTATAATGAATGTCAAAACATAGTCCTCATCTCCCGAGAGGACTAAAGCACCTAGAAAAAACTAGGAAACCAATTACCTAACCTAATTATATTATACCTCACAATCCGAGGCTAGGCAAAGGAAAAAAACTAAAAAGACCCAAACTAATGAGATATTTAGCAACAACAAATAGGACTCCAAAGCTGAATGCAAAGTTAGAAAATATGCCTAAAAAGGCAGAAAATTTTCAACAAATTGCTCCAAACAGATGCGGGATCCATTTGCTAACAATCATTTCAGATTTTTCGACAAGGTGAAATCAGCAATACAAACCCACAAAGTCCAACAAGGGACAAGTGGGGCATGCAAAATCAGCAAACATGGAGTAATCAAATCAGCCATGTGTAAACAAAATAGCCCCACGTGGTAAACCATCACACCAATTGCAGGCACTAGAAATGAAACATGAGCAGACCCACCACGATACTGTGGGGAAAAACCCAAATTAATCAGCAGCATAGCCCCATGAATTAGTAGGAATACAGCAGCCCAAATCAATAACAAACAGCCCACGTGACTTGAAGTTAATCAGCAAATGTGAAAGCCAGTGCCAGCAGAACCGCAACCACGGTTGTCGGCCACAACAAGCCAGAACCACTACAGAACAGCAGCGACAATGCGCCAAACAACCACCCACCGACAACAGTACCGGCGAACCACCATGCAAGCCGTCCGCAATATCTCCGGTGAACCAGACCATGAAAAGGCAGCACTAGTAGCCAACCCGCTTGAGGACAAAATCAAACAGAGCAACAATGCTTCAGCTGGTGAAAATAAAAAAACTAAACATCCAAGACCCCGAGTGCTCCAAAGCAGCACCACAAAACAAAGCCCAGAACAGAGATTGAATGGTATAATTCCTTTTCCTCTTTGTTTTACTTTACTGTATATAGTTTTAGTTCCTATATGTGAATTCAATTGCTAAAATGCATGAATTATTTGATATACTTATTGGTAAGCATGCATTGGTTGATTTTATGGTGTTTATAAGCTAATTTGAAAGATTTAGTCCATGAAAGCATGTATAGAATAGAATTTTGGGTTTGACAGAGTTTTATTTCATGTATGGCATATATGTATGAAAATTGATGTTCAATTTGGTTATTAACCGGTAAATTGTCATTTGATTATGATTATATAATGAAAAATGAAAAGAATGCAAGTGGAATGGATTAAAATGGTTGAAAGATGAGTTTACAGTGGTTAATTTTATTAAAATGGCTAAAACATGAATATTTGGTTTAAACAGAGAATTTTTGGTTCAATTTGGTTGGTTATGTGTATTATAATGGTTAGAATGTTTAGATATATGTTGGGTAATTGTTTTATAACATGTATGACGTTTGGGTGTGTTTAAATTATGTATTGGATGGTAGAATTTGGAAAATTTTGGCCTAAGTTTTCACTGGTTCGCGAACTGTAGGGGGTGACTGCCGAGTCTCTCGCCCCGGCGAGAAAAATGAACTGTAAATCTTCGCCCCAGCGAGAATTTTGTTAAGGAAAACCTCGCCCCGGCGAGCTTTTTGTTCAGTAAATCCTCGCCCCGGCGAAGGAACAATACTGAAATTTTATTTTTTTTATTTTCTTTGTGATTTTACTATGATGCTATAAATAAGTTTAAAATTTATATTAAGGTATAAAGCGACTTATAAGACACCACGATGGTTGCTAAGCCAGTACTTAATGATTATCGAATGACAATCGAGATGTTATAATGAAATAAGATAAGATCGAATCCTAAAGTGTATGTTGTTCTGTAACTAATTATTGTTACCATTTTATAATCGAAATGTATAGGTCGATTAAAGAATGTGAATTATTTAATCTGTAATCCGCGCACGAGACAAGTTTTCTTCCTTAAACTTGTTATTTCCTTTAAAGCAAGTTTACTTTCATTGAGCAAGCTTAGTAACCTTAGCTTATTATTGTTCGAGCAAGGTAGTTATCATGGCAAGTGTTTATATTTACTTCAGGATCATTGATCGTTATTCAAACTTTGAACAAAATTTCTATTGTACAAACTCTATTGATGAATAAAATGTTTAGAGACTAGCAAACCCTTATTGATTCAGCTAGTCCTTAGTTGATCAGCGTTCTAAAGACTGAGAATATTTAAAAAAATAAATTGTTCCAAACCAAGTTCCTTTTGGTACGGATTCTGGTGATAAACTGAGATGAACAACCCTAATATAGGGGTTTAATTACGCGACAACGTTAAAATGTTTGTGCACAATATATTGTACAAAGGGCTAATCCCCCTGAGTACGGGATGGATGGTCCATAGTCTATAAGACTGTTAAAGGTTGCGGTAGAAATACTTGATAACCTAGGACATAGTTCGAGGTCTTGTGACCCTCAGATACACTTTTAATCCTGAATCCATATTCAGTTCTTGAGCTAAGCTTTCTATTGAGTTTTCAGATCATGACTAGTTATTGATTGAATTCAGAAAAACTATTATATCTCAGTTGAAATCTACTTCATTGGTTATTCAATTGTTATTGTTATCACACTTGTGGGCAATTATTTGCTCACTCTTGCACTAAGACATTGCAGCTAAGGCAGAGAAATCGGACGAGCCGTCCACGAGCAAAGGCAAGGGCAAGATGCCGAAATAGCGAAAGACCTGTTATCCATTGAGTGTTTACTTGTAACAAAACTTATTTAATTTTATGTTTTTATTCCGCATTGATGTAATAGAGGTTAGATAACCTGGGATTTGTTTGATTAAAAGATTGGGGATGTAACCCCTTTTGTGGGAAGATGTTTTATTCAGTTTGATTATATTATCTTAATCATGGGTAGTTAGTAATGAATGTATGCTATAGTGAACACCAAATCTGTGGAGTTGAAGTACCCAGATTTGGGGGTGTCACAGTATGTGGTCTACGTTGTTAAATATAAGTGTTAGAACTTATATTAACATGTATTACGCTAATCTAGACAAGTTTCGTTAAGGTCCGACGTTGATTCAATATCTCGGTCGCGACTTTAGACAACTAAACACATAGGTTATTCGATAAAACTTCATTTGGAAGCTTAAATATTAGTTTAGATAATGTAATTATCATTTATAATATTTTTATAAGCTTAATATTATTTTTAAATAATTTTTTATAAGCTTGGAAGTATTTTTAAATAATTTTGCAAGCTTAGGAATAATTTTAAATGATTTAATTATTATTGAGAATAATTTTTAAAATTTTAATATGTTCTTTAAATAATTTATTTATTATTTAGAATATTTTTAGACACCTAAAATATTATTTAAATAATTTATTTATCATTTATAATATTTTTAGAAAGATAAAATATCATTTAAATGATTTATTTTATCATTAATAATATTTTTAGAATTTATTTTATTATTATAATAATTTTATTATTATTTATAATAATTTCCAAAGCTTAGTTTAATATTTTAAATGATTTAATTATCATTTAGAATATTTTTAAATACTTAATATATTATTTAAATAATTTATTTATCATTAATAGTATTTAAATAGTTAATATTTTATTTAATTATTACATATAAGAATTTTATTTAATTTAATATTATTTTTAAATAATTAATATAATTATTAAATGATTTAATATCATTTTTAAATAATTAAAATAATTATTAAATGATTTATTATAATTATTATTTATTATTTAATTAAATTAAATAATAAATCAGATTTATATTAAAAATATTAAAAATAAATTTTAATAATTAAAAAATGAATTTTCGAATATAATTATTGATTATTAATAATTATTTAATATTTATTTATTATTTTATAATTTATTTAATTAATTTTTATTGAAAACCGTCGCAAAAGGGTTTTAGCGACAGTCTTCATAGGGTTTCTAGTTTCTAGGTTTGAGTATGAATTTCATCGCTAAAGGTGTTCTTCATGAAGAACACTTGGTCATGGTCGAACAGTGACTTTTGACCTCAAATTAATCTCAGTTGGGTTATTGTTTGTTCTTGATTTCTGTTTGTTGTTATATCCAACATGATAGTGTACAACGACATGTTAAATTTCATCTCAAACAACATCAATTGATGCTCTAAAAATTATGGTCAAACTAGCCGGTTCATCACTGTTCTTGAGTTTCTGGGTTAGAAACTCATTCAGTCATAACGGTCAACGCAGTTTGACCATTAATAACTTTGATTATATGTTGGATTAATGTGTTTTGATGGTTCAAAGTTATAGTTTATATACTAGAGATCATGTTCATATCAAGAAACAACATATTAAATATCATCTAGGCATGATCTGGGTTGCTCAAAAGTCTGTCAGTAAACTGTCAGACATTCATATGATTTCTGGGTTACCCAGAAATCAGTCTCCCATGGTCGGTCAACGCATTTTGACCACCTACAACTTTCATCCTAGAGATAAGTTTAACATTCTACCAATTAGATATTACAGCTAACATGGCATACTATTGATTCATATTTTAAAACACATCAAACATGCAGTTTAGGTCGATCAAAAGTTCTGACAAAAAGGCTTGTTAGACTGTTCTTGGCTGCCAAGAACAGTTAGCTATTTTTGCCTAATTTTGATATCTAGATGTTATGGAAATATGATTTAACCGCCCAAATCACTTAATAACATGTTAATAAGTATTCCTAAACACTAAAACATAACATCTAATTCAATCTTAAAGATCTAGCATAAAATTAGGGTTTATGCACCTTTTTCTTCAAATTTTGATCTCTGACTTTTGATTCTGAGCTTGTGGTTGCAGAGGCTTGTTATGGTATGTTTGTAAGTGTTTAGGCTTTGAAAATTTCATAGGTTAAATGGCCAGCTTGATGTTCTATTTATAGTAACTTTGAAATTAGAGTTTCTTGGTCATTTTTACTAACTTGCCCCTATAAATATCTTGACCACTTAACTTGTGCTACTTGAAATCTGATCTATATCACCTACTTGTGTTGGAGTGTGTTAAGCACAAGCTTGCACACTCCTAGCTCAATTTCTATTGGTTTAAATTTTATTTTTGATTTATTTACTAACTAATTAAACCTAGATTTTTGTTAATCATGATTAGGATGTTTAATCATGTTTAGTAATATCTTAATTAAACTATTATATTATAATTAAAGTTTATCATTTCATAATTTAGTGTTATTAAATCAATTTAGAGTTTTTAGGGTTCCAAATTAGGGTTTAGGGTTTTCAATTCTATAATTAGGGTTTTAATCTTGAATTAAGGTTTTAATATAAGTTTAATGATTCATTATTAATATTATGATTCATTACTTAGATCCTAATTATATCAATTAAGATTCTTATATGACAATTAGGGTTTTAATTGACCAATTCGGACAACTTTTACCAATTAAGGTTTCTTAATTAGGGTTTCTAATTCAGTTTTTTTTAAACCCTAGTTAACTTATTTTATCAGTTAATATAATATTATATTAACTCCGAAGTACGACAAATCACTTTGTCATTTCGAAGCACGACACAGCAGCTTATAAAAATAATTTGTCGAGACGCTTCTCGGTGAATTCTGTGACACCCCAAAATCCGGGTTTCCTAACCTCGAATTCGGTGTTCACGATACTCAACAACAAACATATTTTCTAACTAATGCGGAATAATAAACATACAATGTCTATCGAAATAGTAATAAAGTCTTACAATCATGGTCCCAAGGTTCTTTAACCTTAACTTAAAACATACCATTAATACAATAAGAGTTCACATAACCGAATAACATTTAAGATAAACTAATACATAAGCCATATTAGGCAACTACTCTTGCACCTTCCCTTTTCCTTTGTCCCCTTTAGACGTTTCTGCCTTAGCTGAAATAAAGATCATGATATAGCAAGGGTAAGCAACTAATTTGCTTAGCAAGTTTATACACAAGGGAGATATACCATGAATAGAAGGAAGTTTCGCTTTCAATGTTCAACGACAATATAAAATTGTGAAGAAACATGAATTAATAGTCAACAATTGAATATTCGAATAATTGAATGACAATTACTGAGTGGTTGGAAATAACCATAGACATTTGCCAAGGTCCTCAGCATTTAAACTGGACCTCTTAAAAAGTTTTGGTAATCAAGGGGATCAGCCTTTCATACCCCGTGATTTATGCATAAACACTTAATAACCAGCATTGATATCATGCCTTAATCAAATTTATCCTTTTCTCAGCCAAGAGTTCTTACCATAACGATTTAATAAGAACATCTTTTAAAATACATTTGATTTCACAAATTTAGACATGCTTGATCTAACTGATACAAATAGCATAGATCTATCTCATAAACAGTTCATGCTTGAAAGAACTTTAATCTAATTCACAGTTCAATAACAATAGAATAGGAATTCAATTGCACAAGGTGAGAATCTCAATAACCAGTATAGATGTGAATAATCAACAATAATTATTCACTAACATGCTTCGAAAATAATAACTCGAGTTTGAGTTAGGGAACTTGCCTGTCTGCTCAGCTACAAATAATCTAGCTTTAACTAATTGGCCTTGAAGAACCTAACACTGATAATGTCGATCTATCAATTAGTACTGCGTAGTTGTATATCGACACGCTTACTTATGCTATTTATTTAACAATTAAGCCAATCACATAGCACACATAAGCAAATAGACTATCGTAAATCCTATAAGACACTTAATATTATCAATCCTGATAATATTTAATTCACCTATTGGTATTATTAGTCCACTAATAACACTTTTATTCGTTTACTAATGTTATTAACATCTCAATAATATTTTAATCATCCAATAATACTTTAATCTAATATTATTAATCTCTTAATAATATTTTAATTCTCATATCATTAATAATATTTTAATCTAATATTATTAGTCATTTTAATAATATCTTAATCATTTATTAATGCTTAAAACAAATATTATTACCCATTCAATAATATTTCCATAAAGTTTTAATCTTAATATTTCTTTGTTTACTTAAAAATATCGAATTCTTATATTACAAATATCATAGTAATATTTTAATAAGTTATTAGGCGAATAAACAATTTATTCTAATTGTTTTACCCTTTATTAAACAACTCCTTTACTACCCATAAAAGGTCATAAATATTATTTCTCATTAAATATTATCAAAATACCCCTCAATAGTCATAATATATAATATTAGGAGTATCCAAGCTTTAAAATCACATTTTCCTTATTTATGACATCATTTAACCATTTATTTTCTTTTAACCATCACTATAACATTATTATGAAAAATAGCAAATAGGTTCTAAAAATTATTATCCTCTGGATCTGGATAGTATATGGTCCAACAATGATCCACAAATTTTTCTGAAATTTTAGAAAGTGATTTACTATTTTTAAAGTACTCAAAACCTCTAAATCTTGTTACATTTTTCATAAATCAAGTTTTGCTCAGACAATTCTGAAATTTTCAGGGTATACTCTCATAAACATGCATAAACATATCTTTTTGCTACTTGTAGATAACTTCTTAAGGTACCTCTGTGATTTTTCCTAGATTTTTACCAGATCCATAACTGGCCGAAACAACCTTTGGAAAAACGAGGACAACAAGCTTTTAGGGTTTTAAAGCTTTAAGTTTTATAGCTGGACTGTTTTGGGAAAATAGCCCCCAAGGCTTCAAAAATTATTGGATTTGTGTTCTACCACTTGGGTTTACTAGCTAACTCATGTACCTAGCACCCCGTTTCAACGGATCACAAATCCAAGTTGTAGATCTCAAGTTATGGGTGATCCAAGTGAAGAAAAGCTAGGGTTTTTACCCTTTAAGAACATAAGTTCCTTTTCTTCCTTTGAATCTCCATTCTAACACTCAAGAGGATTAGATCTATACATGAAGCATGAATATCTAATGATCTTGAGTCTTAGAACAAAATCTCTCAAAAACTATGAAAATAAAACAAAGTAAGAAAGAAGGAAATGGTTTAGGGTTTCACCTTGATTTTGTAGCTACTCTCCTTGATCTACCAAAGTATGTGATGAACTTGAGATGCATGAACTATGCTAATCTCACTTTCTTTTTCTCTCTAAGCTCTTACTCTCTATACTTGGTGAATAATAAATGAACCAACCCCTACTATAATTGGTGAGGGGTCCTATTTATAGGAAAGTAGAGACCATGGGCAAAATAGTCATTAATCATGACTAGGCAAGGGCAATTTGATCACTTCATCAATAATAGGAAGCTTCCTAGCAACTTCCTCAAGGGTATTTTAATCATTACCCAACTTCTTTTAAGGTTAAAATAGTCTTTTCGCAAAATCTTAATTATCCATTAGTTATTAACCATTCTTCATTGGTTATTAGACATTGGTTATTATCTTGCCATAATTACATTGTTTAAACACAATGGTTATTATCCTGCCATAATTACATTGGTTATTAACCACTTGGATATACAATGGTTATTGCCCCTTCATAATTACCTTGGTTATTAACCACTCTTGGCCATTTTAGGCATTACACACCAATTCCTACACTTGACTCACATATGGTTATTTCTTAACCATAGTTATATCATACCTGCCAACACAAGTATAGACACATCTTATACATCTCCCACCAATTAACCCAAGTTGGTTTAAATAGAACACAACGTTAACTCATTAAATTAAATTAGATTTAATTAATAAGGACGTTCAAAATTCACGGGCATTACAAATTCACTGGAAGCACGATAAATCATTTTGTCCGTGTAAGCACGACACAACTGCTTGGCGAAAATTTTTTATTTGACCTAATTCTTAAATAAAATACACAATCACATATTACCAAGTCAGAACATGAAATTTCATTTATTAAACACATAATTTACATATACAAATCTTATTAGGGTTCGGAATATTACATTCACCCCCACTAATAAGAATTTCGTCCTCGAAATTACAGCACAGATTATAAAAACAAGTGTGGGTAATTATCTCGCATTTTACTCTCGAGCTCCCACGTAGCTTCCTCTATGTTTTGATTTCTCCAGACAACTTTGACTAAAGGTATCATTTTTTTTTTTGCTAAATTTGTTGATGAATAAAAAACCATAAATACAATGGCAAAGGGGCATACCCTAGAAAAAGAAAGTCATCATGAGACAGGCCCCATGAGGAACAAACAAACAAAACTATTCAACAAAGAAATAGAATCAAAGCATAAAAGCAACCAATTACAACCAATTATGATATGTATGACATTTTTGAACAGCCTGTTGAAATTTCGTAGAACTTGAGAGTCGAGCTTTAATCAAGTTGATGATTTCCTTAGTCAAGGCATGAGGGGGCAGCATTGACCCATCATGGAGCATAGAATTCCGAGTACCCCAAATTTTGTAAAGGGAGGTGGAAAGAATGAGTTTTAAAATTTCCGAATGCATTTTCCGCCCTTGAAACTGCTGAATAAACGCTATCAAATTATCCCAGTCAGTTGGAATATTGTGCCAGTTTCCAACCGCCAAGACATTAGAAATCACTCCACTAGAGTAAGGACAGGTAAAAAAGAGGTGGCTAAATGTTTCATTGGTGGAAGTACACAAGGGACACCTCAATAGAGAATAGGTAGAGTAAGAAATGAATGCATCATTAGTAGGGAATCTTTTGTGTAATGCAAGCCAACGAAAGAAAGAGTACCGAGGAACATAATGCTTGTGCCAGAGGATATTGGCCCAAGAGACAACACTACCTCGGTGTCGGATGGAGTCCCAAATTTTGTTAGCTTTTAAAAGCCGGATATCCACAGAATCCCAAGTGATAGAGTCATCATTTGCAGATGGAGATGGGGCAGTATTGAAAAGGCTACGAAACTGGACCACATCATGATGGTTACTCTGGGAAGCACCCAATTTGAATTGGATATAATGCTGGAGAGAAGAGCAGTTTTTGGGAGCCCCGAGTTAGACAATAGGTAAGCATTCGGAGATAAAGGCTGGCCATTTAGCCAAGGGTCAAACCAGAGGCTAAAGTGGTTCCCCCTGCCTACACGATAAGAGAGAAACTGTTGAGCTAGGGTTCGCAATTTAAGAACTTTGTGCCAAATCCAAGAGCAATCAGAAGGGATTTTGATTTGCCAAAAATTATTCTGTTTGAGAACTGAGGCTTGGATCCAAGAAGCCCACAGGGAAGAAGATTTGTGCTGGATAACCTTGGTTAAGTGCTGGATAATGAGGGCCTTGTTCCAATCCTCGAGGTCCTTAACACCTAGACCACCTTCATTATAAGGCAGAGAAATAACCTTCCAAGAGACTTTAGCCCCGTGTTTCTGAAGGGAAGGCCCTTTCCAAAGAAATCTAGTAAGAATAGATTGGATTGATCTAAGAACAGATTTGGGCAGAAGGAAATGAGCTGACCAAAAAGACTGAATAGAAATTAGCACAGATTTGATCAATTGCAATCTGCCAGAATAAGTAAGAAACTTAGACGTCCAAGAGGAGATCCTTGAAGTAATTTTCTGGATAAGAGGCATGCAATCATTATGAGACAGCTTGGAGGATATTAAGGGGACTCCTAGGAAACGGATTGGCAATGTGCCAACCGGAAACCCAAGTAAGCTAATGATCAACTATTGATCAATGTCGCCCACGTTCGAGAAGAAACACTGACTCTTGTGAGCATTAGGGATAAGGCCTGAGAACAATGAGAAAGACTGAATGCAAGAGTGAACAATAGCAACAGAGGGCAAATTACCATGACAGAAAATCAAGAGATCATCAGCGAAACACAAGTGGGTGAGATTCCATGGTCAGCACAAACAAGTAAGGGGAAAGGGGATCCCCCTGCCTTAACCCTCGAGCACCCTTGAAGTAGCTAGTAAAAGACCCATTAATTTTAACTGAAAACATAGCAGTAGTAATACAAGCACGGATCTAATTAACAAATCTAGATGGGAATTTGAGAAGCCCCAGCAAGTCAAAGAGGAAATCCCAGTTAACCGTGTCAAAGGCCTTCCTTATATCAATTTTAAGAGCACATCTAGCAGACCCAGAGTTTCTGTGATAATTTCGCAAAAGCTCTTGGGCTAGAAGAATATTATCTGTGATACTTCGGCCAGATAAAAAAGCAGATTGGGCTCTGTCAATAAGAGATGGGAGAACCATCTTGAGTCTGTTTGCAAGAAGCTTAGAGATGCATTTGTAGATAGTGTTGCAGTAGGAAATAGGTCTAAAGTCAGATATGGAAGTTGGGTTTTCTATCTTTGGAATAAGCGCGATGGCCAGTAGCATTAATCCTGCTTGGGGAGATGACAG
Source organism: Aralia elata (assembly GCA_034770075.1). Taxonomy (NCBI): domain Eukaryota; kingdom Viridiplantae; phylum Streptophyta; class Magnoliopsida; order Apiales; family Araliaceae; genus Aralia; species Aralia elata. The sequence goes on from CM068377.1 coordinate 52,338,564, forward strand.
GTATTGAAAAGAAGTAGTGGACAGTAGCAGAGAAATCAACTCCAATAATGTCCCAACAGTGGAGGAAAAAGTTCACATTGAAACCATCAGGACCAGGACTTTTGTTTGTCTTCATTGATTTGAGCACAGTCCAAATTTCAGCATCAAGAATAGGGGCTTCCAAAACCGAGGCATGCAAAGGCGCCCCTGATTGTGCTTTCCTATCTATGATGTTGTTTATTTCGTAGATGTTGTTCTTTCCTATCTCTGATTTCGATAGGAACTTCTTCATATGAAAATTCTTTTCTCGATCTGAATGGGTTCGTAATCGATAACGTATTTATAATCAGGTTTGTATGGTCGTAACACGGACACATGAAACACGTTATGGATATGTTCTAACTCAGGAGGCAAGGCTACCTCATAAGCGACTTCACCTATCTTTCTCAATATCTGGAATGGTCCAATGAATCTCGGACTCAATTTTCCTTTCTTGACGAAACGGATTTTGCCTTTCCACGGAGAAACTTTTAAGAATACGTGACTACCGATATCGAAATCTTGTAACTTTCTGTGTTGATCCGCATATTTCTTCTGTCAATCTTGAGATGTTTGTAATCTTCCTCATATAATTCGAACTACCTTGGCGGTTTGTTTGAACTATTTCGGGTCATAGAATTTGTCGTTCGCCAACCTCATCCCAACATAAAGGCATCCTACATTTTCTTCCACATAGTGCTTCAAATGGTGGCATTCCTATGCTGGCATGATAGCTATTGTTGTAGGCAAACTCTACCAAAGGTAATTGATCTTCCCAACTTCCCTTGAAGTCCATGATGCAAGTGCGCAACATGTCCTCCAATGTTTGAATGGTTCTCTCACTCTGACCGTCAGTTTGTGGGTGATATGCTGTGTTTAGTCTCAATTGAGTTCCTAAGTGTTTCTGGAGACTGGTCCAAAAATTTGAAGTAAATCGTGGGTCTCGGTATGATACTATAGAAATAGGTACTCCATGTCTAGAAATAATTTCATTGATGTAAAGTTTGGCTAACTGGTCAAGACTGAAGTTGACTTTTATGGGTAGAAAATGAGCTGATTTGGTAAGACGATCTACAATTACCCAAATGGCATTGTGACCTTTCTGTGTATTTGGGAGACCAACTACGAAATCCATGGTAACATGTTCCCATTTCCACTCATGAATTTTTAAGGGTTGTAATAATCCACTCGGCTTTTGGTGTTCAGCTTTAACCCTTTGACACGGTAAACATTTACTTACCCACTCTGCTATTTCTCTTTTCATATTAGACCACCAAAAATGTCGGCTTAAATCTTTGTACATTTTTGTACTCCCTGGATGTACAGCAAATTTAGAATTGTGGGCTTCATTCAGTATTTCATCTTTCAATTCTTGTACTAAAGGTACCCAAATTCTATCTTCGTATCTCAGTACTCCATCCTTATCCACTCTGAATTTGTTATTCTTCTTATGGGTTATTTCAGTCTTGCACTTCGGACACTCTGCATCAGTCTCCTGTAGTCCTTTGACTTTCTCCAATAAAGTTGAACCATTTTCCACAACAAATAACTTTTGGGTAGAATTCACTGGAACTCTTATCTCGATCTCAAGTTTGTCAAACTCTTTTATCAGTACTTCGTTGTTGGTTATTATATTCAACTTTTCTTGGTTCTTCCTACTTAACGTGTCTGCTACGACGTTAGCTTTTCCTGGATGATATAAGATTTCACAATCAAAATCCTTTATCAATTCTAACCATCTCCTCTGCCGTATGTTCAACTTTTTCTGCTTGAAAATATACATCAGACTTTTATGATCTATGTATATCTCATACTTCTCCCCATACAAATAATGCCTCCAGATTTTCAAGGCAAATACTACAGCGGCTAACTCAAGATCATGTGTAGGGTATTTCTTTTCATAATCTTTGAGTTGTCGTGATGCATACGCAATCACCTTCCCATATTGCATTAACACACAACCTAATCCCTTGTGTGACGCATCACTATAAACGACAAGACCTCCTGTATCATCTGGTAAAGATAACACTGGTGCCATGCTCAATCGTTTCTTCAACTCTTGGAAGCTTTCTTTACATTTATCTGTCCAGACGGACTTTACCGTCTTTCGAGTTAAATTGGTTAGCGGGGTCGCTATTTTTGAAAAATCTTGTACAAAACGCCTATAGTACCCTGCTAAACCGAGAATTACATTGTTTATTAGACATTGGTTATTAGACATTGGTTATTATCTTGCCATAATTACATTGTTTAAAGACAATGGTTATTATCCCGCCATAATTACATTGGTTATTAACCACTTGGATATACAATGGTTATTGTATATTCATAATTACCTTGGTTATTAACCACTCTTGGCCATTTTAGCCATTACACACCAATTCCTACACTTGACTCACATGTGGTTATTTCTTAACCATAGTTATATCATACCTGCCAACACAAGTATAGACACATCTTATACATCTCCCACCAATTAACCCAAGTTGGTTTAAATAGAACACAACGTTAACTCATTAAATTAAATTAGATTTAATTAATAAGGAACGTTCAAAATTCACGGGCATTACATCCCTCCCCCTTATAAAAATTTCGTCATCGGAATTGCAAAAATAGGGTTACTCAAATAAAAACGGATAATTCGCTTTCATTTTCTCTTCGAGTTCCCACGTAGCTTCTTCGACTGCGTGATTCCTCCAGAAAACTTTGACGGAATGGATGGTCTTGTTTCTCAGCTTCTGTTCCTTTCTATCGAGAATCTGGACAGGAACTTCCTCGTACGTTAAGTCCTTCTCGACTTGGATTGGTTCATAGGAGATAACGTGCTTATAGCCTGGTTTATACGGCCGCAACACTGACACATGAAATACATTGTGAATGTGCTCAAGTTCAGGAGGTAACGCTACCTCGTACGCCACCTCGCCGATTCGCCTCAAAATCTCGAATGGGCCTATGAACTTAGGGCTCAATTTGCCCTTCTTCCCAAACCGGATCTTTCCTTTCCAAGGAGATACCTTCAGAAATACAAAGCTACCAACTTCAAAGTCCCGCTTCTGACGATGTAAGTCGGCATATTTCTTCTGGTGATCTTGAGTTGCTACCAGTCGGTTTCTGATTAGCCGCACGATGTCTGTAGTCTGCTGCACCATTTCTGGTCCCAGCAATCTTCGCTCCCCGACCTCGTCCCAACACATCGGGGTTCGGCATTTCCTTCCATATAGCACTTCGTACGGTGGCATGCCGATACTGGCGTGATAGCTATTGTTGTAAGCAAACTCCACCAGTGGCAAATGGTCATCCCAGCTGCCCTTTAAATCCATCACGACTGCCCGAAGCATATCTTCTAGGGTCTGAATCGTTCACTCGCTCTGGCCGTCGGTTTGAGGATGATACGCTGTACTTAACCTCAACTGCGTCCCCGTTCTTGCCTGCAGACTTTTCCAAAAATTCGACGTGAAGCGCGGATCTCTATCAGATACAGTTGATACCGGCACTCCATATCTTGACACTATCTCTTTCACATAAAGCTTTGCTAATTGCTCCAGATTGTACCGTATCTTGATTAGCAGAAAATGAGCAGACTTGGTTAGACGATCCACGATTACCTAGATAGCGTCTAAACCCTTATGAGTTGGTGGTAGTCCCACCACAAAGTCCATTGTGATGTGCTCCCACTTCCACTTCGGAATCTCTAACGGTTGAAGTAATCCGCTCGATCGTTGGTGCTCTGCTTTAATCCGTTGGCACGTCAGACATCGGCTGACGCACTCCGCCACTTCGCGTTTCATATTCGGCCACCAAAAATTTCGTCGCAAATCCTGGTACATCTTTGTGCTTCCAGAATGTACTGAGTACTTCGTGCTGTGAGCTTCCTGAAGGATTTCTTCCCTTAATTCCAGATCCAACGGTACCCAGACTCTCCCTTCAAATCTTAGCAATCCAGTGCTATCAATCTTATACTTAAGCTCCTCGCCTTCGGCAATTCGTTTCTTTATTGCATCACAATCCTCATCCTTTTCTTGAGCCTCCTTAATTTGATCCAACAGGGTCGGGCTCGCTGTCACTGTAAACAGTTTCCCATCCGTCTCCATCGGATACTTAACCTCCAATTCCAGACGTTCGAACTCCTTTAGCAGCTCTGCCTGAGTTGTAAGCCTCATCAATTTCTCTCTGCCCTTCCTACTTAGGGCATCTGCCACTACGTTTGCTTTGCCCGGATGATACAGAATCTCACAGTCATAATCCTTGATCAATTCTAACCATCGGCGTTGCCTCATATTCAGCTCCTTCTGAGTGAAGATATATTTCAGACTCTTGTGATCTGTATATATCTCGCACCTCTCTCCATATAAGTAGTGCCTCCAAATCTTCAAGGCGAACACTACTGCTGTTAACTCCAGATCATGAGTCGGGTATCCCTTCTCATAGTCCTTCAGCTGACGTGAAGCGTACGCAATGACCTTGCCATGCTGCATTAGTACACAACCAAGGCCCTTGTGTGACGCATCACTGTATACTACAAAACCTCCAGTGTCGTCTGGTAAAGCCAACACTGGTGCTTGGCTAAGTCTCTTCTTCAGCTCCATGAAACTCTCCTCGCACTTCTCCGTCCAAACGAACTTTACCATTTTCCTGGTTAGATTGGTCAGCGGTGATGCTATCTTCGAAAAATCTTGGATGAATCTCCGATAGTATCCTACTAACCCTAGGAAACTCCTGATCTCCGTTGGCGTCTTCGGCTGCTCCCAGTTGATAATGGCTTCCACCTTTGCTGGGTCTACTGAAACACCATTCCTGTCAATGATGTGTCCTAGAAACTGCACCCTTTGCAACCAAAATTCACACTTCGAAAACTTCGCGTACAGCTTCTCCCTTCTTAATGCCTCCAAAGCAATCATTAGATGTTCAGCATGTTCTTCCTCTGTCACGGAATACACCAAGATGTCATCGATGAATACTACCACGAACTTGTGTTAGTACTGCTTGAACACTCTGTTCATCATATCCATGAATGCCGCTAGTGCATTTGTCAGTCCAAATGACATAACCAGAAACTCGAAATGTCCATAACGAGTTCTGAATGCCGTCTTCGGGATATCCTTCTGTCTCACCCTTAGTTGATGATAGCCCGTCCTCAAATCAATCTTTGAAAAGTATTTCGCCCCCTTGAGTTGATCAAACAGATCGTCTATCCTGGGCAACGGGTACCTATTCTTAATCGTAACTTTGTTCAACTCACGGTAGTCGATACAAAGCCTCATCGAGCCATCCTTCTTCTTTACGAACAGAACTGGCGCTCCCCATGGTGACACGCTTGGTCTGATATAACCCTTGTCTAACAGTTCCTGCAATTGAACCATCAGCTCTTTCATCTCTACTAGTGTCATTCGGTAAGGCGCCTTGGATATCGGTGCCGTCCCGGGTACCAAGTCAATCACAAATTCTATCTCTCTATCTGGCGGCAATCCCGGAATTTCATTTGGGAAGACATCAGCGAATTCCCTTACGACGGGTATCTGACTCAGTTCACCCTCGACCCATTGAGTGTCCACCACGTGAGCCAAATAACCTATACAACCCTTCTGAAGCAATCTCTTTGCTTGCATCATCGTCAGACAACAAGATTATCTCGGCGATTTATTACCATAGAACACTACCTTCGACTTACTTGGAGTCTCCAGGTGTACGCACTTTTTCTTACAGTCAATGACCGCCCCGTGACTCGCTAACCAATCCATTCCAAGGATTACATCAAATTCTCCAAGACGAATCGGTAGCAAATCCACGTTAAGCTTAAACCCTCTCAAATTAGCACAATAATTTCTATAAATGTAATTTACGGGGATAATCTCTTTGTTCGCTACTTCTATGTTCATCGGGTGTTCTAATGGTTCACTAGGTAAATTAAATCCTTGAGCAAATTCATCAGATACAAAAGAACATGAAGCTCCCGAATCGAATAACACATAGGCATTTATGCCGTTGATTGGAATAATACCTGACACCACCTCCCTAGATGCCACGACATCTTGCACTGTCATGTTGAAGGTCCTTGTTGTTGGCTTATTTGGCTGGACTGGTCCTCCACTGGTTGCCCTCGAGTTGTTGCTCCTATTGCCGCTTCCGCCATCCATATTTTTCTTTCTGGGACAGTCCTTGCTCCGATGTCCCATTTCTCCACAATTGAAACAACCTCCTTTCTTCACCTTAGGACAATTGGGCGAGATATGCCCTTCTTGTCCACAGGTATAACAGACCATCTTTCCTTTCATGCACTCTCCCGAGTGACCCTTTCCGTAATTTCCACATACCTGCCTTTTCTGCTATATGCTCCCTTGCTGCATTTCAGAATTGCTACCCCCACTGCTCCATTGACGCTTCCTGTTGTTGCTGCCACCACTGCTAACATTCCCATTTCCACCTTCTACTTTTTTCTTGTTCTTCTCCCGATTATATTTTGAAACCGCTTCACTCCCACCTTCAGCAATGAGAGCTTTCTCCAACAAAGTTGAGAACGACGTAATTTGTAAAACCGCTACCTTGTTGTAGATCCACGGCTTCAATCCATTCTCGAATCTTCTGGCCTTCCTCACCTCAGTGTCCACCTGATGTGGGGCGAATCTAGCCAATTCATTGAATTTTGCAGCGTACTCTGACACTAACAAATTTTCCTATTTCAGTTCTAAAAACTTGATCTCCATTTTTGCCTGCGCACTCTCAGGAAAGTAATTCTCGAAAAACAACGTCTTGAATGCTTCCCACGCCACGACTCCAGTTCCAGCTTTATTCTGATTGGCTTCCCACCAAAAGTTAGCCTCACCTTTCATTAAGTATGTAGCAAAAGTTGTCTTCTGGTCCTCAGCGACTCTAGCAATGACAAAGGCCTTTTCAATCTCCTTTATCCACGACTGGGCCTCGATCGGGTCCGCGGTTCCCCTAAACTCCGGCGGTCCTACTGCCTTGAAGTCTTTAAAATTAACTAAGTGATTGCCCGTCTGGTTTCCTGCGGTTGTCGTTTGATTCCGCAGAGCTTCAGCCATCATGTTGATAAAGTCTTGCATTGGGTTTGGTTGAGTTCCCTCTGCATTGTTAACCGACTCTTTGATCCCTTGGTTCCGTAGGATTTGTCTGGGCGGCATTATCTGATTAAACAAAGTCTTAACACGTTACTCGGGTTTTATTAACATATCAGTATTTAGCATGTAATACAATATTGTACTTGAACAATCGCATGACCATCGTGTGGGAGCTCTAGCTTACCCAACCTCGGGAATTCTGCTTTCCCCGATTAGTGATTTAAGTTGCTAAAATACCGATTCAGTTTTACTGAATTAACATAATCATTGAATAGACGGTTTACCAAGTAGAATTCTCAAACACATACCATAATAATGCATTTATATTCATATACCAACTTTAGCGCCTTACACGTTCATCACAGGTATATTGCTATAAATGCTACCATCCCATTTAGTATAACAAAAGATGGAATTCACTTAGACCATTCTTTTCTTCCTACATAAATGGAAGTACATCCTACATACGAACTACCTCACACTTGCTGAGGTTAATACAAACTCTAGTAAATCAAAAGTAGTACCAATATCACTACTTAAGGCATAACTACCCACCTCTAACTATCCTCTAAGGGACACAAGGTGAATCCAACTCAACGCTTGCTCTCGCTACTGGAGGGCAGATCCATCCATTTGGCGTCGAACTACATAAAGGCGATGTCTAAGGCTTGCTCCAAATCATATATCCTCACATCTTTCGCTTTCACTTCATCCCTTAACTGTCCTAATTGTAGCTCTCTCTGCTGCAGCCTTTTGCGCAACTCGGCTAACTCAGCCTGCGCCTGGTAAGCCGCGTCCTTGTACTACTGCTTAGCAATCTGGAGGATGTGGTTCTGCGCCTCCATTTGTTCAGCCTTAACCTCTAGCTTGACGTTCCTCACCAGCAATTCTCCTATCACCTCAGGCTCTATGGGCTCTTGGTTCACTGAATAGCTATCTTGACTCTCGTTCGACATCCTACAATACACCACACCATAAACAACATCAGTACCACAATAAAATATATTCATTGATAAAATGAAATGATATTTTATTCGGTACAACTAGAACTCGATGAATCTCCTCAATCCATCACCTACATACTCTATATGAGTTTTCTACTAAGGTTATAACCTAGGTTTCTCATTCCTAATCCGGGTTTCCTAACCTCGAATTCGGTGTTCACGATACTCAACAGCAAACATACTTTCTAACTAATGCGGAATAATAAACATACAATGTCTATCGAAATAGTAATAAAGTCTTACAATCATGGTCCCAAGGCTCTTTAACCTTAACTTAAAACATACCCTTAATACAATAAGAGTTCACATAACCGAAAAAACATTTAAGATAAACTAGTACATAAGCCATAATCAGGCAACGTACTCTTGCACCTTCCCTTTTCCTTTGTCCCCTTTAGACGTTTCTGCCTTTAGCTGAAATAAAGATCATGATATGCAAGGGTAAGCAACTAATTTGCTTAGCAAGTTTATACACAAGGGAGATATATCATGAATAGAAGGAAGTTTTCGCTTTCAATGTTCAACGACAATATAAAATTGTGAAGAAACATGAATTAATAGTCAACAATTGAATATTCGAATAATTGAATGACAAATTACTGAGTGGTTGAAAACAACCATAGACATTTGCCAAGGTTCTCAGCATTTAAACTGGACCTCTTAAAAAAGTTTTGGTAATCCAAGGGGATCAGCCTTTCATACCCCGTGATTTATGCATAAACACTTAATAACCAGCATTGATATCATGCCTTAATCAAATTTATCATTTTCTCAGCCAAGAGTTCTTACCATAACGATTTAATAAGAACAGCTTTTAAAATACATTTGATTTCACAAATTTAGACATGCTTGATCTAGCTAATACAAATAGCATAGATTTATCTCATAAACAGTTCATGCTTGAAAGAACTTTAATCTAATTCACAGTTCAATAACAATAGAATAGGAATTCAATTGCACAAGGTTGCGAATCTCAATAATCCAGTACTAGATGTGAATAATCAACAATAATT
>CM068377.1:52347774-52565274 GCA_034770075.1 Aralia elata
GAGATGGTGGGGATAGAGGGGTAGGTGGAAGGGGGGAAATTGGGAATGTGGTGGGGGATATGGTAAGTTGGTTGTTTGGGTATTTGGTGGGGGGGTATTTTTTAATGTTGGTTTGGGTATTTGGTGGGGGGTGGGGTAAGTTGGTTTGGGTAGTGTAAAGGGTTGGAGAATAGGGGGAATTGGATGTTGTAGAGGGTGAGTAAATGGGGGGGGTTGGGTGGGTGGGTGGGGTGGGGAAGAGTTTGTTATGGGATTGGGGGGGAGGTAGGGTGGTGGTTTAGGGAAATTTTTTGGGTGGGGAATAAAAAAAAAAAAAAAAAAAAAGGGGGGTTGGGAGAAGGGTTTTGTGGTGGGTTATGGTGGGGAGGGTTGGGAAAGGTTTATTGGGAAGGGATGGGTAGTGGGAATGGTTTTATAGTGTTTGTGAAAAAGTGGAGGTGTTTAGGGTGAGAGAGATTGTATGGTTGGGGGGGGGGAGGGTGTGAGTAAAAGGGAGATTTGTGTGGGAGGTGGGTGTGTGGTGGGGAAGGGTTTTGGATATGGAATGGATATGGGGGGTTTGGTTTGGAAAGTTTGTAAAAGGGGTTGGTGTGGGGTTTGTGTTGGAATGTTTGGAAAGGGTTGATGATTTGGTGAAATTTGGGGAAAGGGGAGGAGGAAAATTAATTGAAAGATTGATGGAAATTTTGGGGGAGATGAATAGGTGGAGGAGGAGAGGTGGTATAGGGTGTAGGAAAGGAGTGGTAGGTTGGTGGGATATGTTTAAAGTTGGGGGTATGGGTAGGTGGGGGGGGGTAAGTTGGGGGTTATGGGTAGGATAGGTGGATTGGGTAAAGTTGTGTGATAGGGGAAATATGGTTAGTTGGAGTAGTGGGTTATAAGGTGTGGGGGTGTGTTGTTAGGGATTGTTTTAGGGGTGGTTAATGGGAGGATTTGTGTGGGTAGGGAGGTGGGTATGTTCGGTTTTGGGGGAGGAGGGGTTATGGGAAGGATTTAAAGGGATGAGTGGGGAAAAGGGATGTGGGGGTAGTTTATGGGGTGTTGATTGGGGGAGTGTTGTTTTTGGATTGATTTTGGGGTATGTTGTGAGGTTGGGGGGTGTAGTGGAGTTGGTGGTGGTGGGGGGGTTGGGGGGATGAAAGGGTGGTTTGGTGTTGGTTTTTGTGATTTTTTGGGGGGGGGTGAGGTTTGTGGGGGTATGTTGAGGTTTGTGGTGGTGATTTTGTTAGGTTTTGGGGGGGGGTTGGTGGGTTTTTATGTTGGTGTGTGTGGGGTTGATTGGGTTTGGGAGGGGGGGGGTTTTTGTGGGTTTTGGATATGTTTTGGGGGGGTTGGGGGTTTTGGTGTTATGGGGGGGTTTGTGAGGTGTTGTTGTGTTTGTTTGTGGGTGGGGGGGGGGTGGATATATTTAGGATGTGGAGATTATTAGGATTTTTTTGATGATAGTAAAAGATAGGTTTTTTATGAAATAGAATAATTGCAAAAATGTGTAGGAGTTTTAAGATAATTGGTTTATTAGTCAATAGAGTTTTAATATAAGAGTTTAGAATAAATAGTTATAATCGTGATTAATTGATGAATAGTTGTAAGTTATGTTGGGGGATATGAGTATGGTAAATATTGATAGGTGGTGGATGAAATATTTAGGCGATGAACTAGGATTGAGGATAGTTTGTTATGTATAACGGAGAGTTGTGTAATTAAGGTAAGGTTATATTTGATTGAATACTGGGAAATTGTAGTAATTGATTGAATTTAGGGTTATGTAGAGGGAAGTTAGGTGGTAAGGTTTATGGGAATTGAAAAAAATGTTGAGATGGTTTATGAAGAGTTTATATGTGTACATGGTATTTAGGTATTTAATGTGTTTAGTGTAGTATGATATGTTTCAATTTGATTGGTTGTATTGTATAAATGTGTTTATAAGTGAGGGAATAGTGTGGCTGTATATGATATTAGAGTGGGTGTATGAGTGAGAGGGTGGTAAGTGTGGGGATGTTGTTGTGGTGGGATTGGGTTTGTGTGGGTTGTTGTTGGTATGGAATTGGGTGGAGTAGGGTGTGTGGGGTTGGGGGATAGTGTTGGTTATTGTATGGTTGGGTTAGTAGAGTTGGGAGTTGGTGGGGTAGTGTATTGGGGTGGTTTAAGGGGTGGTGTGGTGTGGTGGTTGTTGGGTGGTGTGGTATATGGGGTAAGTTGGTGTTGTGGTGGTGGGTTGTTAGTGGTTGAGTGTTAAGGTAAAGTGGGATTGGGGTAAGGGGGGGGGGGAGGGTATAGGTTATGAGAGGGGAGTTTGGGGGGGGATGTTTGTAGGGGGGTGGGTTGTTTGAAGTGTTTAGGGGGGTGTGGGTTGTTGATTTGGGGTAAGGTATTGGGAGGAAGATGGTTATTTGGAGAAAGAAAGGGGTTTGTGGAGTTGGGGGATTGGTGGGGGGTTGGGTTGGGTGGGGGAGGTGGGGGGGGGGGGGGGGTGGTGGTGAAGGGAAGAAGGGGGGGGGGTGGAAGTAGGATGGGGTGGGGTTGGGTTGGGTGGGGGGTTGGTTGGTGTTTTGGTTGGTGGGTTGGGTTATGGGTTTGGGGAGGAGTGTGGAATGGGATGGTGGGGGGGGGGTGATATGTTGTGGTTTGTTTGTTGGGGGGGATGTGTGGGTTGGATGGATTGGTGGGTGTTTATGGTTGTGTTTGGGGGTGTGTTGGGTGTTTTTTGGGGGGTTGTTAGTGGATTTTTTGGGGTTTAGATGGATTTTTTTTTGGGGGGGTTTGTGGGTTAGGTTTTGGGGGGGGGTTGTGATGTGGGGGGGTGGGGGGTTATAAAAAATTTAAGGGTGGGTGGAGGGTTTTAGTTGGTTTTTTATGTATTGGAGGGTTTGGAGGGGTGGTTGGGGTGGGAGGTGGGTGGTTTGGGTGGGATTAGGGGATTTGGTGTTTGGGGGGGTGGGGTTGTGGAGTTGTTTGTAGGGATGGATTGTTTGGTGTTGGTTTTGGGTTGTTGGGTGGGGTGGGTTTGGTGTTTGGTGAGGGGAAGGTGTGGGGGGATATTTTTTGTTGTGTATGGGGAGTAGTTTGGGATGGTAGTTTGGGGGTGGGAGTGGTTGGGGGATTAGGGTTGTGTGTGTTGGTGTTTATTGTTGGAAGTTGGGAAGTAGTTGGAGTGGGTGAGAGTGGTGAATAGGTGGAGTATATGGGGGTGTTTATGTTTGGGGAGAATGGGGTAGAGGGGGTGTATTAGGAAGGTGGGGAAAGATTATGGGTGGGAGAGGGGGTTTTGTTGTTTTTGGTGTTTTTGGTATGAGTGTGAGGTTTTTTGTTTTTGGGGGTGGGGGGAGGGTGATGGTTTGATGGAGAGGGATTGGTGTTTGTGTGGGGTGTGGGAGTTTGTAGGAATGTGATTAGTGGGGGGGTTTGGGGGTTGGTTGGGGGGAGGAAGGGGTTAGGGGGTGAATTGGGGGGGAGGTTGTATGTGGGGGGGGTTTTTTTTTTGGTAGTGTAATTATCTTGATAGAGAGAAAGGAGTGTTTGGAAGATTATATAAGGAAAAAAATGTAATACTAATTTTGATTCTTGTCGGTGAAGGAATGATGGTTGATTAAAAATAGGGACTTGGAAGTGGGTTTGGGTGGGGGGGTTTTGGGGTTGATGTAATTAGTGGATAGTTGGGATTTGTTTATTGTAGTAATTAAATAGATGAAATATAGTGTTAGGATGGGTTGTAGAATATATTATTTTGTGGATCTAATACTAAATTTTAGGACTGAAGATAGATTTTTACGATGTGCAGAAAAAAGTTCAGGAAAAAGTTGGTAAAAAAGTGTAGATTTAATTTTTGGTTTTAATAAAAAATGGAGATATATTAGTAGATTGGGAGAATGGGGAGTATTGTGAAGAGGATGGGGTGTGTATTGGGGGGATATGGGGGGGGGTGTTTATTATTTTTTATGGAAGGGGGGGTGTGAGATTTGAATGATGTGTATGGATTTTTTGATGATATTTTTGGGGGGGTGTTAAGTGAGATAATAGTAGGATGATGTGTGTAAAAATGAAGGTATAAGGGGGGTGGGGGGTATTGAAAGATTGGGAGGTGGAGGGGGGTGTGGTTGTGTTGAAGATGGTTATAGTTGAGTGGGGTTGGGATTGGATGATATTTTTTATATGGTAGGGTGTGATTGTTGTTAGGGTTGAGGGGGGGTAGGGTATTGGGGGTTGGGATAGTGTGTTTAGGGTGAATTTTTGTGGGGTGTGGATTTAAAGAAAAAATGGGATTTAGTTTGTTATTGGTGGTTAATAGTATAGTTTGAAATGTGATGGTGTGGTGGGGTTTTATTTTGTGTTTGGTTTATGTGGGGTTGGGTGGTAGTAGTTTATTTGTGAAATATGTTTGGGGGGGGTTGGGGGATTGTATGGATATGTAGAGTGTTGTTGGGTTGTGGTGATAATAGTGTTAATGTGGTGTGGGGTGGGGGGGGGGGTGGGGAGGGTTTGGAATGATATTTTTTGTAAGAGGGGGGGGTTGGGGATTTGTTTTTGGGGGATATTTTTGAGTGAGGGTGTTGTGGGGGTGGGGTAAGGATGTTTTGTGTGGGGTGGTGGGGGGGATGGTTTTTGGGGGTGTTAGGTTGGATTGATAGTTTTGGGGATGATTGTTTGGTGGGAGGTGGAGGATATTTTTTATAGGGTGGGGGGAGGTTTTAGGGGGTGGGTATGGGGATGATATTGGTGTTGTGGAGGGTTGGGATATGTGGTAAAGATGGGGAATAAATAATATAGGGATTGGGAAGGAAAGTTTTGTATGGGGAAGGGTTGGGTGAAGGTGGTATGGGGGGGGGATGTGGAAGGAAGGGGTCGAGTGGGGTAAATTTTAAATAAATGGGGGTAATTTGGGGGTAATGGCATTGAAGTTAAATGGGGGTAATTGAAGTAAATTGGGATAGTTGGTGTGGGGTTGTTTTTTTTTAGTTTTTTTTGTTGGGTGGGTTTTGTGGTTTTTTGTTGGTTTTTTTTTTGTGGGGTGGGGGTTTGAGGTTTTTGTGTTGGTGGGGTTTTTGGGGTGATTTTGAATGGTATGTGGGGGTTTTTTTTGTGTGTGGAATGTTTTTTTTGTTTGGATTTTTTTTGTTTTGTTTTTTTGTTTAGGGTGGGGTTGTTTTGGTGTGGTGGGGGATGGGGTGTGGTTTTTATTAGTTTTTAGGTTTTGTTTTTTGTTTTTTTTTGGTGGATTGGGGGGGGGTTTTTTTGTTTGGTTTTTGGGGGTTTTAGGTGTGGGGGGTTGGTTTTTTTGGTGTATTGGGTGATGGTTTTTTTTTGGTGGTTTGGGTTTTTGTGTGTGGATTTTTTTATGGTCAAAAAAATTAAACAAAAAATTAAACTTTATTTTCAGAAAAAATAGAAAATTTTAATTTTTTTTACAAATGAGTAAAGTTTCATAAAATATAGATTCAAAAAAAGTAAATAAATTTTTTTTATTTTCATAAAACAAAACTAGAAAATATTTATTTTTTAAAAATGTGTAAATTTTCATAAAAATAATTAAGAATTAAAAAAATTTAAACTTTAATTCTTTTGAATCTATATTTTATGAAATTTTACTCATTTTTGAAAAAAATAAAAGTTTTAAATTTTTTTTTCTTCTTAAAATAATAATTATTTTTAAAACTTTTTAAAAATAATATTTTATTTTTAAATATAAAAAATAATTATTATTTTAAAATTATTCTAAAAATAATATTTTATTTTAAAATATTAAAAATAATTATTTTTAAATAAATATTTTGAATCTATATTTTATGAAAGTTTACTCATTTTATGAAAAATAAAAGATTTTAATATTTTTTGTTGAAAATAATAATTATTTTTAAAAATATTTAAAATAATAAGTATTTTTAATATTCTAGAATAAAATATTATTTTTAAAATAATAATTAATTTTAAAAATAATAATAATTTTTAATATTTTAAAATAAAATATTATTTTTAAAAGAATTTTTAACTAATAATTATTTTTTAAATAATTTTAAAACTTTTTAGTTTTTTTTAAAAAAAAATTAGTTGATGAAATTGGGTCGGGTCAAACTGGTTCGGTTTCGGTCAAAATGGGTCGGGTGGGGTAAAATAGGGTAAAAGGAACGGAAATGCCAAAAAATGTCACTTTAAGGGCCCAATTGACGAAAAATAAACTTTAAGGACGACATTGAAAGTGGATGGTAACTTGCAGGGTGATAAGTGCCATTCAGCCATTATAATATATTGATGATAAAATTAGCCATCACTAAGAACCATCATATATACTACTATTTTGTGATTGCTCAAAAAGTTCATCACAAATTATTATCTTTTGTGATTATTTTTAAAAACTGTCACAAAGTTCCGTCACATATTTTTATTTTTCTAGACTATCATATCAGATGGTTGGTGTTGCTTAATTGCTTTAACTTTGATAACATCTTTAGTCTGTATGTAACCTGAAAATTTTTAGGGAACCCTAAGAAAAATAAATAAAATCTAAAAGATTGTTAGAGCTTTATAATCCATTTATTGAATTATATTTTAATATTGTTGTATTATGGTATGGAAAAAAAATGTTGTTGTATTAGATTTCTTAATTAAAATTATAAATAATTAGATAAAACTCATAAATGTCCCTAAAAATAATAGTTTATAAGTTAAGTAGTGATGACACGATAATGAAATTATATATAATGAATTAATGATGTACAAATTTTAGAACATTGTGTCATTTTATGTTATTATAAATAAATAAAAGAATACTCTGTGAAATAAAAAGTTACAAATGATAATTTTTATGAAATAGAGAGTATTATTCAAAAAATGAAATTTGCTACTTTTTTACTTGTCGTTTGTAGATTTCAAGAAAGTATTAATACTTCATTTCTCATATTATCCCTATATTAACTACCAATTTGTTTCTCTTTCATCTTTTTCAATGAATTTTAAAAGGGTAGTATTAAGATTTTATAATTATTTTAGTCAACAAAGTATTAATTGTATTTTTTAATCTTTATATTTTTTTTAAAACGACAAGAAAAAAGAAACGAAGAAGTATAATATTAATTAAACGCGTACGTGGACTATGGTTTAATGCTCCCAATTCATGCATACAAATAGGATGTCACCAATTCATGAAAGTTCTCATACATGAATGTACACATACACAATTAAGGGTATAACTATGCACACTTCACAAGCTACGCGCTACGAAACGGCATAGTAATTCCCCACAATTAATAGGAATAGTAGTAGTACGTAGGTAGTACGTTTGTAGTTTCAAAGCTTATGGTTCCAAGGTTGTGTTTGGAATTTAAGATCCTCCGAGCCATACACCAGAGACAATTTTCGCATTAATTCTGTCACAAATTAAGCCATGCATGCAGACTGGTTATTGAGTAGTAGTTCGTTATTTTCAAAGTTTGAGGGACAGGAATGATAAGTTCTGATCCGCGTGCGACTCTACTCCGACCGGCGACGCTGCGTGTATTTTCTTCTTTCTTTTTCTCTTATATTTTTTTCCTTCCCTCTTTTTTTTCTTTGGTTTCGTACCAAGTTCTGATCGCTAGTTCGCTACCGCTTTTTAGTTTCTTGTTGCCTCGAGTGCTTTCTGCTGCTCCTTAGGTCGAAAAATGAAAGTATATATATATATATATATATATATATATATATATATATATATACACTCTTTTCTTTGTATCTATAATTATGATTTATTATTTCTATAATCTAGGATGGGAAAAATTGTATATTTATAAATTTATAATTAATTATCTAGTGTTTCTCCTGCTACAAGTGTAATTGATATACAACTTACTCTTATAAAATAGTGCCTGAAAGCAACAGTGAGAATATGGTTCTAAATTTCATCTTTTGTTATGTGAAAACTTCATTAGTTACTTTTGTTTAATGTTATTTGCTACTTATTTGAATTGTAATGAACAATAACTTGCTTTACTAGTTTCTTTCTTTTTAATATCAAATGACTTTGGTTGTGGCAATATTAATGTATTTATGTTTCAAATAGTATTTAATAATGTTGAATATTGTGAAATAATAATGTCAAATGTGTGTGTGTGTGTGTGTGTGTGTATATATATATATATAAAGTTACATGAGTATAAATTGTATATAGGAAAAGACTTGTCGACTTATGGATGACTAGTCGAACGCCTAGTCGACTAGTCGATTAAACTCCCGGCCAACGAAAAGAGTATCTCTGACAGAGGAGCAGGGGGAGTTCTTATAGCTAGCGGCAAAGACAGGAGGAAGAGGAAGATGAAGATGGGAGTAGGAGGAAAAAATTGGCCGACGAAACGTTAAAGTCATCGACGGAAAGAATTGGAAAAGCCAGCCGAGGAAAATGAATCGATTTAATTATTTTCAATTTAACCAAGATGACTCACCTGATTTTCAAATTAACTGAGTTGACTCACCAATTTTTCAAATTAAAAGGATCGGCTTACGTCCTTTTATATATAGGTATTGATTAATTAAGGGTTGATTCGGTGAGTTTTCTAATTAAAAGGATCGCTTTACGTACTTTTATATATAGGTATTGATTCCCAACATCCAATTATATATATATATATATATATATATATATATATAGATATATATAGAGAGAGAGAGAGAGAGAGAGCGTAAAATAAGATATGACATCCGATCCATCCAATATTAAGCTTTCTCTTTATAATAAAATAGATGCCTCAATATAATTTTAAATAAATATTCAAAAATATGAGAGTGTACATAAATATTTATAATTTTTAAGTTAAATATGGATTGTTATTAATTAGAATCACGAAAAGTAATATCTTTTGCTTTAAAGGCTAGTATTAAATGCCCATATATGTAGACAAAATATTTAGAGTTTGCACGTTTGTGACAAGGAATAACATGAACATGTAATGCCTGATCAATTTTTCTAGCTAAAATATTAAATATGAATACTAGCTCATAGAATCCTCTTTATTTGTAGGTATCAATAATTGAGGTAAAAAGAAATTAGAGACGTCCATATAATTAGTATCCAATTTATAAACATACACTACTTAATAATTAGAAGACAAACCATGCATGTGTGATGGGTTGGCTGTTTAGATGCGCATAGGCTAGAAAAACTTGTCTATATATAAATTTAAAGGACTGTTATCAAGTTTGTTTACCACACATATCAATTAATCTAGTCTTCTAATTACAATTTATCAATATTCTTCCATGTACACAATCAATCTTCTTTCTTCCCTTATTCTACCCTTCACCACAATCAAACAGTCTTCTCATTAGCTAAGAAAAAATGGTCAAGGAAAAAGTATTTTGTACTGTGCTTTCCTTCATTCTGTTTTTAGTTTTCATGGTGGAGGCCAATATTAATACTACCGACTTTGTCCACTACATGGCCACTCAATTCCCAAACACCACCAGACATATTTATGACAAATATTATCATGAATTTCTTTCTCTTTTTCAAACCATTTAATAGGAGTCAAGATGGGTAAACTCATCGACATCCTCATCCCCGGATTTCATCATCACTCCCTACAATGAGACCAAGATTCAGGCTGCCGTTATATGCACCAAAATGCATCAACTTTAGTTGAGGATCAAAACCGGTGGCCACAACTACGAGGGCCTCTCCTACCGCTCCCAGAATAGCTATGTTATCATTGATATGCTCCAACTTCGACAAATCCTCGTTGATGTGGCCAACGAAACTGCATGGGTGTAGGTCGGAGCCACGCTTGGAAAGCTCTCCAAGCGTGGATCTGGCCTGCACCCACGTAGTTTCGTTGGCCACATCAACGAGGATTTGTCGAAGTTGGAGCATATCAATGATAACATAGCTATTTTGGGAGAGGTAGGAGAGGCCCTCGTAGTCTAATCCTCATCTCATATTTATGATTTTTGCTGCTTGAATCTCGGTTTCATCATAGGGAGTGACCTTGACTGTTGTTGCGTGGATTGGAAAAGGGGGGAGAATCTCAAAAGAATATTTGTCGTAAATATGTTTGGTACTGTTTGGGGATTGGGTGGCCATGCATTGGACAAAGTTAGTGGTCTCCACCATGCAAACTGAAACTAGAATGAGAAGACTGTACGTATTTGAATGTGGTGAAGGGTAGAAGAAAGTGTTGGGAATATCTGATCTGAAATTACATTTTTGACCCAAAAGATTAACCTATTAGGTCTATGGTCTATTAGAGCATATATTTCCATAATCTTTCTCCTTGTATTTTGATGTGGAACTTTACTATCACGTGGTACCTCAACAATCTCACTCTTAAGGCATGATCTCTCCATCCACATCGACACCAAGCTCCCCTTTGAACTTTAGCCATACTCTTTTGAGCATTAGCCCATACGAGCCATCCTCTTTAATATCTCTTGTTTGATCCACCAAGTGCATCTGTCAAACACATCAAGTCTCCCTGTCTGACAAGCTTATCTCTCAATATCTCATGTTTGATCCACCAAGTGTCTTGCCAAGAAGAGTCCATCACTTTACTCAAAAAGTATATAATCCACAAACATCCATAATTCATTTAGCCTAGCCCATCATGTCTCTCCCTAATGACGAGCTCACACTTTTCAATATCTCTTGTCAAGAGCCAACCAAGAGTCTTTGCGAGAAGAGTCCACCACTTGCTCAATGAATTATTTTTCATCCATCATGCGCTATCTATACCATATCCATGACCCAAACCCATAACCATGACTTTGATATCAGTTGTTGGGAATATCCAACCCATATATGCTCAACTGAAACCACATCTTGACCTAAAAGATTAACCTATTAAGTTTGTGGTCCATTAGAACATATATGTCATCAATCTTTCGTCATATGGTCCATTAAAACATATATGTAGGATTTTACTATCACGCGGTACCTCAATAGAAAGAAGAAAAGAATTAGATAAATTGTGGTGATTGGACAAGGAAGATCGATATATTTTAATCGGAAGAGTGGAAATTGATTAATGTTTGTGCATATGATATACAAACTGTAAGATCCTTTATATAGATTTCAAAGTTCAGCATGAAAATGATCATATTTTGTAATTACTTTTACGTTTATGCCCGAGCAAAGTTTATTTGAAAGGGAATAGAGTAAGATCAATTAATTAATGATCTGCCAAATTCGTGAGTCCAGCTTGGAATCTCAGAATGTGACATGTCGAGAACCACACATTACAACGTACATGCCATGTAAAGTCTGTGACGCCCCCAAATCCGGGTACTTAAAACCCGTACTTGGTGCTACACGATGCTATTTATACAAACTGCTTATCATAAAAGGATAATACTAATTATTACATCAGAGGTATCTATCCCAAGTACGAAGACCTTTAGAATCTTTATTACATGATAGATATTGTATTTTTAAAACAAAAGTCTATCTGTTACAACAACCATCTATAACTACTCATGTAGCTTTCCCTTGCCTTTATCCTTTCCGGACCCTTCTATGCGTTCTGGCTTAGCTGAAAACATTTATATTCAAAGCAAGAATGAGCATTTGATTGCTCAACAAGTAATACTAATTGATAATCACGTATATCAAGGAATAAATGTTCTCTCTGAGATATGCTTTGATAGTAGAATAAATATTATAAAGCAACTGAACGATTCTTAAACAACAGTATAACTCATTTATGAAATGATATACTGACTTCTGATACTGAGTGGTCACAAGACCATGAACGTTATTTTTCTTTTCTTGAAAAGGTTCTATCAGAAATCCATCTGTGAACCGTCTGGTCTTACGGGCACGGTGGGTGATCAACCCGTTATGCCCTGTATTGATCAATACTATCTAATAGAACAGCATTTGTGTTCATCGTCACCGTCCCCAGGACGCAATATAAAATTTCCCAAGTTAGGGATGTTCTACTCAGTCTGAAGTTCATCCCAAAAACAAAAGGGGTGAACAACTTTATCAATTCTGAAAATATTTCAAGACTCAAATGCGAAAGAATTGAAATAATCAAATCTTGTGTCTAGCCGGAACAAATGGCTTAGACCTTCATCAAACTGTAAATGTAAACCGAATCTTATCCAGTACATCTGATCTTACCTTCATGATTTTTCGAAGCTGATTGGAATAAAATTATATAACTTTGTATTATTCATGAATAATTGCAAGACATTAGTTTGAAGTAACAAGTTTAGTAAAACTTGCTTACATTGAACAGGGCTAGAATATTTACTCAAAATAAATGAACTTATTTGAAAGTTAAAGAATTTGAGATACTTGCTCAAAAATAAACAAGATCAGGATACTTGCCTTGCTCGGTGATTATTGATATAAGTTTTAGTTTAACTTCTCTTCACGAATCCTACACAGTTATATTCACATGTATGCACATATTAGCCATATATCTATATCACATAGCATGTATGGTTAGTAAACATTCATGTCACCCAACATGTATTCATGTATGTATATTAGATAACCATATAGACCACGCTCTAATATCCTTCATTCTCGTCTTGAAATCCTTACGCGTTCATTTAGAATATTTTGCATGTCGTAACCTTTTTATGCCAAAAAGGTTTTGACATGGCTTTAGCATATTATGATTTCGGTTTTCAAACCATCTACGACCCATTTTATAGACAACTCTTACCTTTATATGTAACTCGAAGTTATATAGCGTAATCATGTTTTCTTTCACGTACTTGTAGTTTATCTTTCGTTTAGAATCTTTTTAAAAAAAATTTTTGACATAATATTTCAAATGGCTTTTGAAATCTATTACGTTTTTAATTATATCTCCATGTCATGGTATAAACATACTAAGTATGGAATATAGTATGTTTATAAATATAATTTCTTTATTAAATTAGTAATTTACTATATTTTAAATAATTTCATGCTCAAAATACTTCAAAATAGCTTTGGTAACATCAATACATGAATACATCATGCATTCATACATAAGCTTAAGTTTACATAGTGAATTTTAATTTATTTCATGTATCGAATGTATTTATAATTATATATATAATATATATATATATATATATGAATTATATTATTTTATATATACGCATTAATTTATTTCCATGAGTTGAAACTCAAAATTATCAAAAAGCTACAAGTGGGACTAAACTAACTATGCCAACTGCCTGGCTGCTGCAGAGCAGCACAGCCAGCAGCGCACTGCGCGCGGCTGCTGCTGCTTGCAGCAGCTGTTCGCCCAACTCTCTTGCTTCCTGCTCCTTACTTCCTAATTTAATAACTTCTAAACCACCAATTCAATTATGACAACCTTTTAATATTTTATAGGTGGTATATCCACCTATTTTTAAATAATATAATCTACAAAATTTGGAAAAACTAAGCCGACCAAATGGGGAGCCAAAATAGCCCGCCCGGCCTGCTGCAGCGCAGCACAGTACGGCGCGCACGCCTGCTGCTGCTGCCTGCAGCAGGGGCTGCCCAACAGTCTCCTTAACTAGTCACTTTGCGATTTCTGTAACTCCCAAACCGTAAATTCGATTATAACCAAATTCGGGTATGTTATAGATAACATGGTAGACTATTTTTAAAAATTATAACCTATCTAATTCGAACATTTTAAATAGTCTAAACAAGGCCTTGAAAATGCTCGCCACCATTGTTTTCAATATATTGTTTTCTTTAGAAAATGCTTTTCCCTCTTGATTCAATCCATACCAGACTTTCAATTAGCTATAGATAACATAAATATACATAACCTTAATATAAACTTTACTAAATTTCGAATTTTTAGCAAAACAGTCCCTATTGGGACTTTTAACAAACATGGTACGTGCGTTAAAATTTTGAACAGATTTCTTAAGCATTAGTTAATGTTTTAAACCAAAATCGCCTTCCTTATTACTCCGCACAACAACAACTATGCTCCTTGTTTCTAATTCACCACTACCAATTGTTTACACAGAAAAATTACATATACATTAGCTAATTAACTAACTTTGAACCAATTCAATTCTTTTAGTTTCCAAAACATACATTACATTAGGAACTTAATTGCCATAGCTTGATCAATAAATATAAAAGGTGAAGCTTTTACCTTCAACTTGCTTAATTCCAATAGAATTCCAAGCCTTCCTTAATTTCTTCCTAGTTTTTTTTCTTCTCCTTTTGCCGAACCAGAATGGAGTGGAAAAAGGAAAAGGATCGGATGGAATTGGGAGGGGGTGGTGCCGGGTGGAACTTGCCAGGAAGAAAACGAAATTTAAATTGGGAGGCTTTGGATTTATAACACCATTATTCTTGCTCCTTACACATTTATCTTGCTCCTTATGCATTTGACTTGTCCATCACGAATATAGCTTAGCTGAGTAAGGAGCTTAGGAATTAAAAATAGGCCAGCTCCTGCTATTTAGTTTTTGCCGACTTAGCTTAATACTTGAAGGTTACTGTTTCTATTTCCCAGCTTGTTTGTTTTTCTTATTTCCCTGACTCCTTTTTAATTCCTTGGCTAGCACATATATCTTATTATATATATATATATATATATATATTACACACCATATATATATTATATACATACATACATTAAAATGTATTACATAATATTTTCTATAAAAATGGAACTATACATTAAATAAAAATAATTTATTTAATGCAATAATTTCACCATATTAAAATAGTTTGATATCATAATTTATATATATATCTATTCACTACATACATTCACTTCTTTTGGTAATATTCTTACCAAATTTCTTTGATAACAACGGAGGCTATTAAATACATTTAATACTATCAATTAAAATAATTTTTGATTTACTTATAATAATAATTACGAAAATTACTTCCTTAATGGAATAAACCCATTTAATAAAATACATATTTAATGGGACGAACCCACTAAATTAAAGTAATTAATATTCAATTAATTAATAATATATACAACAATTTGTATAATTAAATTTTAGTCATCTCATTCTTCCCATAAATTGCTTTCAGCAATTTGCTTAACTATGGCGAATATATATTTTATTTATTTACCATACTACAGACATGCTTGCAATAATAAAAATGAAAAATGTTAATATGCTAAATTCCATCATTTTCTTCTTTTTATAAACTATTCTCAAAAATTTACTTACAATACATACATATTATCATTCAACTAAATACCACATATTGCACATAATTACTCATGCAATTAATAAGAATTTAATAAATTCTTATTTCATTATTATTATTATTATTTATTTATTTTTGAAATCTCGGATTGTCACATCCTTCCCCCCTTATAAAGATTCCGTCCCCGGAATCGTAAAACAAAACTACCCAAGTTATGCGAGTAATTTTCTTCATTCTTTCCTCTATCTCTCGCGTTGCTTCGACTTGATTTCTTTAGCGAATCTTGCAGCTTGCTCGTACCAATTCTGGTTCTAGCATAATAGCGTTTGACAATTCCTTTCGTACGAAGCTTTATAAGATAACGTTCCCATAGTCGCGTGATAAGTATTATTATACGCAAAGTTTATTAGAAGTAAGTATTATTGTGGTTTTCTTCGCTCTGTCCGTCCGATTTAAGGAAAATACATTGTATTCAACCTTAGTTGCGCTTCCACTTGCTTGTGCATATTCTCCCAGAAATTTGGCGCAAAACGCGGATTCTATTCTAACACGACCGACACTGGCATTCCATGTTTTGAAACAATAATATTATTATCCTTTTATTAACGAATAATATTTTTAAACATATATATTTATATAATTGATCGGAATAGTACCTGAAATTCCATTTCCAGCTGCTACTGTATCTTGGACCCTCATATTGAAGGTCCTTGCGTTAGCTCTATTTGGCGGAGTCGAACCGGTTATAGTCAACTTTCCACTTTTATTTTCTTTGTTGCCACTTCCTCCCTCATTACCCTTCTTTGGGCAATTCTTTGCCAAATGATCGGTCGATCCACAAACAAAACATCCTGAAGTCTTTCTCAGATTAGGACAATTGGGAGCAATATGTCCCTCTTGCCCGCATTTAAAACACACCGACCTTCCTTTCAAACATATTCCCGAGTGATTTTTCCCGCAATTACGACACTGATCAATCTTCTTTTTCATGTCTTCCTGCCTATTCCCAGTATTGTTCCACTTTCTTTTCCCACTTCCACTTCCTATTTCCATCTTGACTGTTCCTTCCATCTTTCCCTTATTTTTCTTTTCTCTATGGAAGAGACTCATTGCTTCACTTCCTCCTTCTGCAATTATTTCTTTTTCAAGGAGCGCACCAAATGATCCAATCTGTAGAACTGATAACTTGTTTTAGAGCCAAGGTTTTAAGCCTTGCTCAAATCGTCTTGCTTTCCTTTCTTCAGTGTCCACCTGATGTGGAGCAAATCGTGCCAGCTCATTAAACTTTGCTGCGTACTGTGTTACTGTCATCTCATTTTGTTTGAGTTCCAAAAATCGTACTTCCATCCTGCTTTGCATACCAGGAGGGAAATAGTTTTCAAAGAAAATCTCTTTAAACCTTTCCCAACTAATCACACCTGCACCAGCTCTGGTCTTGTTTGCTTCCCACCAGAAATTTGCCTCTCCTTTTAGCATGTAAGCAGCGAATGAAGTTTTCTGTTCATCGTTCACCCTCGCTATCTCAAAGGCTTTCTCGATCTTTTTAATCCAAGATTGTGCCTCTATAGGTTCAGTGGTTCCTCTAAACTCCGGGGGTCCCACAGTTTTAAAATCTTTGAAGCTAGCGATATGAACTGCTGTTGGATCTACATTTGCATTGGTTTGAGGGGGATTCCTATTCTGGACAACTCCCATCAACAAGTCTATAAATTGTTGCATCGGGTTTTCTTGAGCTTCATTTCTATTTCTATTCATAGTTTCGGACTCTTCAGTTTCATTTCTCTGAGTTCTATGTATTCCTCTTCCTCTCCACTTTGGTGGCATTTTCTGTTTAATAAAATCTATTATTATTAAACAATTTCTTTATTGTGTTTTTTTTAAGGCATTCTGATACAATGCTTAATAATCATACTTAAAGCAAAACATATTTAATCATCATTTTCATGTTAAACATGCATTTCTTTGCTTATAGCCTTTATTTGCTATATATTACTCTTTCTCATTTAATAATATTATTATTTATGAAACTAATTAAATATGTCAAACAATTTCATTCCAGGCTTAACACACAACCATTTCAAAACATATTTAATAATATATTAAACATGCTTCTATGTAAAACTCTGTACACATCTTTTCTACTAGTCCCTCTGGCTAATTTCTTACATATAGCTTAATCATTAACTATTATCAAGTTAGGATTCTCAAAAGATATCCCATTACTATAGCAAAAAAAATGGGATTTCTAGTTCATACCTACATTACCAACTATTTACAACATATACAACATATACACATAGTCCCAAACATCGTTACATCATGTCAACATCCTACTAGTGACCCACAGAGGTGGTGCCGACACGTTCTTCCTCAGTGAGTGCTATCACACGGGCTCAGGAGATAGAATGGCAAAATTGTCCTATCTCGTTGGGATAATCCCAAACTGTAGTCTGTACACGATGCATGGAAGTCGTGTAAGCAAGATTCATTGCATCTATCTTTCTCTTATTGTTCCTTAATTCCTGCCGAAGATTACGAACTTGTTCCTCCATTATCTGTTGTTCTTGAATTTCGACATCTCTGATATTATTCAACTCATGAAAGTCTATCTGCAGTTCATTTAACTGAGTCTCACAATACTGGGCATGATTCTCTGAAGTCTGTAGTCTAGTAGTCAAGTCTATATTTTGGCCCATCAAGTGATGAACCATCGCTCCCAGCTGAGCCAAAGCCTCCTCCATCTCATGGTTAGCATCCTCCACTGAGTTGGCTTCTAAGGCCTCATCAAGCTCTGCAATAAATATTCCCTCCTCGGGATCCTCATCTATATCTGAGTCTATTACTATCACCTCCCTTGGTGCTGGCACAAGCGGTGGAGCGACTGGCTGCGGAGCTATTTGCTCCTCAATGTCTACATGACCCTCTAGAACTCCAGCCATCTACACATAGTTTAATAACTCGATTAGTACATAATACAAGTTATATAAACACATAATAAATAACAATTTCATTTAAGTTATCTTTTTATTTCATTTGCTGATGAATTTCCGCAATCCATCTTCTTTAAACTCTATATGAGTTATTTATTATTTATTTCCTGTCTGATTTGCTTAAGGTTATAGTTAAGGTATCCCATCCTAAGGTTTCTAACCTACAGCTCTGATACCAACCTGTGACGCCCCCAAATCCGGGTACTTAAAACCCGTACTTGGTGCTACACGATGCTATTTATACAAACTGCTTATCATAAAAGGATAATACTAATTATTACATCAGAGGTATCTATCCCAAGTACGAAGACCTTTAGAATCTTTATTACATGATAGATATTGTATTTCTAAAACAAAAGTCTATCTGTTACAACAGCCATCTATAACTACTCCTGTAGCTTTCCCTTGCCTTTATCCTTTCCGGACCCTTCTATGCGTTCTGGCTTAGCTGAAAACATTTATATTCAAAGCAAGAATGAGCATTTGATTCCTCAACAAGTAATACTAATTGATAATCACGTATATCAAGGAATAAATGTTCTCTCTGAGATATGCTTTGATAACAGAATAAATATTGTAAAGCAACTGAACGATTCTTAAACAACAGTATAACTCATTTATTGAAATGATATACTGACTTCTGATACTGAGTGGTCACAAGACCATGAACGTTATTTTTCTTTTCTTGAAAAGGTTCTATCAGAAATCCATCTGTGAACCGTCTGGTCTTACGAGCACGGTGGGTGATCAGCCCGTTATGCCCTGTATTGATCAATACTATCTAATAGAACAGCATTTGTGTTCATCGTCACCGTCCCCAGGATGCAATATAAAATTTCCCAAGTTAGGGATGTTCTACTCAGTCTGAAGTTCATCCCAAAAATAAAAGGGGTGAACAGCTTTATCAATTCTGAAAATATTTCAAGACTCAAATGCGAAAGAATTGAAATAATCAAATCTTGTGTCTAGCCGGAACAAATGGCTTAGACCTTCATCAAACTGTAAATGTAAACCGAATCTTATCCAGTACATCTGATCTTACCTTCATGATTTTTCGAAGCTGATTGGAATAAAATTATATAACTTTGTATTATTCATGAATAATTGCAAGACATTAGTTTGAAGTAACAAGTTTAGTAAAACTTGCTTACATTGAACAGGGCTAGAATATTTACTCAAAATAAATGAACTTATTTGAAAGTAAAAGAATTTGAGATACTTGCTCAAAAATAAACAAGATCAGGATACTTGCCTTGCTCGGTGATTATTGATATAAGTTTTAGTTTAACTTCTCTTCACGAATCCTACACAGTTATATTCACATGTATGCACATATTAGCCATATATCTATATCACATAGCATGTATGGTTAGTAAACATTCATGTCACCCAACATGTATTCATGTATGTATATTAGATAACCATATAGACCACGCTCTAATATCCTTCATTCTCGTCTTGAAATCCTTACGCGTTCATTTAGAATATTTTGCATGTCGTAACCTTTTTATGCCAAAAAGGTTTTGACATGGCTTTAGCATATTATGATTTCAGTTTTTAAACCATCTACGACCCATTTTATAGACAACTCTTACCTTTATATGTAACTCGAAGTTATATAGCGTAATCATGTTTTCTTTCACGTACTTGTAGTTTATCTTTCGTTTAGAATCTTTTTAAAAAAAATTTTTGACATAATATTTCAAATGGCTTTTGAAATCTATTACGTTTTTAATTATATCTCCATGTCATGGTATAAACATACTAAGTATGGAATATAGTATGTTTATAAATATAATTTCTTTATTAAATTAGTAATTTACTATATTTTAAATAATTTCATGCTCAAAATACTTCAAAATAGCTTTGGTAACATCAATACATGAATACATCATGCATTCATACATAAGCTTAAGTTTACATAGTGAATTTTAATTTATTTCATGTATCGAATGTATTTATAATTATAAATATAATATATATATATATATATATATATATATATGAATTATATTATTTTATATATACGCATTAATTTATTTCCATGAGTTGAAACTCATGTTGGGAATCAGCATGCTAGTGTTATATTCATTATCATAGGGGGAGAATAATATAATGATCTACATGTGATTACCACTATTCATTATGCATGATTTGATTGATGACAAAATGATAAGTAAAACATTCATACTGTAAAAGCCCTGTAAAGTCCTTAATGAACTATATGTACAAGGACTTAGAAGATCAAATATGTTAGGTTGATCTAAGCAGAATGAATATCTATCTGATCAAAGCATGTTTGTAATACTAGGCTTTGTAAAGTCCTTAATGAAATATATGTACAAGGACTTAGAATAAAATAGAAGATCAAACTTGTTAGGTTGATCTTATGTACTGAAATTTTATATGTAAACAAGGGGCCAAACTGATCGTAAAGCTTTGCACTGACTAAGTGAAAGATCGTAGAGAAGTCAGTCAACATCTCAGAGCCAAGTATGTCATCACAGGGCTTGTCAGGAAAACGTAGAGTAAAAATCTCGGCAGGACGTAGAGACGTCCTTGACATGACGTAAAGATCTCTCGGCAGAATGAAAGGCACTCTCGGCAGAACATAAAAGTTGCCTCGGCATTGAAATGCTAAACTCCAAGATCGTAGAGTCTGCCAAGCAAGCATAGCAACAGGCTCGGCAGATCGTAGAGCTTACCCGACAAGACATAGAGTTGCTCCGGCAGGACGTAGAGCTGCCTCGGCAAATATAGTGCTAAAGTTCCAAGAACACAGAGTCTGCCAGGAAAGCACAGTAACAGGCTCGGCAGATCGTAGAGCTGCGCATGTCAACGCAGAGCTTGCAAAGCAATCGTAGAGAGTGACTCGACAGAACAAGGAGCTCATTCAGGATCGTAGAGTATGCAATTCAAAAGAAGAAAACAGTGAGCCAACATGGGAGCATAGAGTTAGTTCAAGAGAGCCACTCTACGACTCCTATGGATAGTCTGAAATCAAGCAACAACGTAGAGCAGTAGCTGCTGAAGCACTCAAGGATAAGGTGGCAATCTTCAAGACTTCCAAGCAAGCTGAGCATGAGTCATCAGACATGTCAAGATCTCTGAGCACAACCAAAGCATCAAGCCATAACAGAGATCAAAGGACAAGGTCAAATGATCACTCTACTATCCATCAAGACTCTAGACCTACATTAATGACAAAGGTCGTAGAGAAAGAAAAGTTCATCAAGATCAAATGATCATAGAGCTGAGTCTAAAGCAACAGAAGCACTCAAGCAGTCTCAGTGAAACAAAAGCGAAAAACTCATAGAGCGGCACTCTATGACATAAGGAAGAATATCTGAAGATCGAGAAGAGCAGTCCTCTAAAGTCAAAGGTGCCACAACAAACAAATCATAGAGCAGTCCTCTATGACTCAGCAGCAGAGCCAACACCTGAAGAACATAGAGCAGTCCTCTATGATAAGCACACTATAGCAATGGCCCTACGAAGATCCTAAATGATATGCTCTGGAACGAAAAGCTAAATGGAGATCACAGAGCATAAGAAAGGACAGACTGCAGTCTAATAAGAAGCACATCAAAAAGGTAATACAAGAACTGCAAGGCAGCACAAGGTCTACGAACTGCAAGGCAACACAAGGCCACACTGAAGTTAGCAGTTAACTCTACGAACAGATGCAACAAGCTGTACCCAGATGATCGTAGAGTAAAGAAGTCAGTGCCAGCTGGATTAAAAATATTAAGCACTCAGGGTTGATATTCCAAGATGAGCGGCTGAGTAAGAGTATAATATTTAAACAAGTTAAGTGGAGCACAAACAGTCATGCCTGCAGTAGTCAACAGACAGCGCATGTGACTCCACTACATTGGTATCAGCTAATGGATGCTGACTCAGCCATCACTGGCAGACTTAGGGAAGCAAAATGCTCAGTGGTGAAATAAATAAGTCTGCAGAAAGGTAGTCTCCAACGGAAAGAAGTCCGACGGGAAGAAAACGGAGAACTACAAAAAGAAAGAAACACACTTAGATGTGAGTGTGTGTCAATATGCAGTAAGCAAGAGAGCAAGAACTCAAAAGATACTATCAGCTAGAAGCTTCACTGTGACATGAGAAGTACGCCAAAGGGCTGGCATATGAGCTAAGAGTCGAACAACCAAGAAGCCAAGGTCTAGAGTAACCAAATCCAGAATGGACAACTCTATGATCTAGCAAGGAACACAATGGGTTGAATGAATAAAGAAATGACTTGGATAAGTCAATCAGTGTTCAAGGGAAGTGATCGTCTGCATCTGCTATGTACCAGAAGAAGGAAGGGCTTCAAACATCATCATCAGCAGCATCCAGAAGGAGATCACTAACAAGCTGCCAAGGACCTGAAGATGAAGGAGATCAAAGTTCATCTTGGCAGCACAACCCAACGAGAAATCAACACACCAGAGAGGGCGGGGCGTCCTTGTCTTAAGTGACTAAACAAAGTCAAGTCTGCTGGACTTGCTGAGTACCAAAGGGTAAAAGAGATTCTAAGTCTGTTGGGCTTAGTCTACAGGTTCTAAGGCTGCTGGCCTTGAAGAGTTCTTTGTGAACTGGGTTTCAAGTCTGCTAGACTTGAAGAGGGTCTTAGGATCCTTGTCCAAGGGACTAAAAACAACTCAAGTCTGTAAGACACAAGATGGGTCAGAGGATCCGTGTTTGCAGGGGTTGAGGAGGGTCATAGGATCCTTGCCTTTGTGGCTAAAAACAACTCTTGTCTGCTGGACTTGAGGAGGGCGTAGAGTCCTTGTCTTTGTGACTAAAACATTTAGTGGATTCCTACTTGTTGAAGTAGAAGAGTGGAGTAGGAGTTATTACGTCTCCGAACCACTTAAAAACTCCTGTGTCATTTACTTTATGTCATTTACATTATGCTCAATAAACTGCTGTATCTGTTATCAACCATACTATAGACTTGTAAATTGAACTGGGATTATGCTTGAATCTATGAAGGGGATATTAATGATTATTCCGTTGTGCATGAATTGATTCTTTATCCTATAACTGTTATACTATTTCATTAATAAAAGAAAAGGTTTTAAAGGATCTATTCAACCTCCCCCTTCTAGATCCACATTGTGTCCCAAGGGAACCAACAATTGGTATCAGAGCAGGTTCTCATGAATATGCTAAAGCTAACGCTTTGAGTAGATCTATGACACAAATCTAGATCAGTTCTAAGTCTAGGTATTGGTTGACAAGACAATGAGCTAACAAGTTGAAAATTGTATGTGCAGGAGAAAAACTGTCCTAAAGCTATCCAGGCTAGTCCATGAGCTTAAAGGAAAACTCATCATAACTAGGCATGCCGAGGTCATTGAGCATATCGACCATCTCATAAGGAAGAAATAGTCAGATGCAGCAAGAACGAAAATATTCTCCATTAAGAGAATCTGCATCTCCGCCTCAGATGTTGGGAAGTCCTACGAAGAACGATCAAGGAGTTCTCTAAAAGATAATGCGTAATCATTAATGCACTTGCAACGGCAACTCCATGAGCTTCTCAACACTTATGACATGTTCCCATTTTACAAGACATGAACTCAGAGATTCATTCAAGCTTAACAATGATCATGGGAAGTCATAACCAGTCAAAGAGCAGAATTCAAAGGTGTGTTCAATATATCAGTTAATGCAGCGCAATAAAGGAACAAATAATGAGACCAACAATTGCCTGAGAAATTTCAGCTAAACAGAGAAATGCATCATCGCTTACAGCACCACTGACTGTCAAGAAATTGACATCAGTGAGGTATCTGTCTCTGTCTCCCTAAAATGCAAATGTCTTCAACTATTTATATGTATTGCATAACTGTGTGTCTTCATACTTCAGCAAGCATATCAAGTAATCATTTTCCACCCCAAAAGGAAAAAGAAAGAAAGTGAGAATTATGGTTGATTAATCACTCTGTTGTCTTTTCATATTTGAGGCTGAAAATAAAACTCTTGATATGAATAGCTGAAGTCTCTGCAAATAGAGTCTTTTTCTATCTTGTTGCTAAATGAACAATAATGTGCCTAAACTGTGTTGCAATTGGTGTTGTGTGTACTAATAAAGACTCATAACTATTTGTCTTGCCATTAAGAGTTTAATTTTAGATGTGACAAATCAAACGTTCTGGGAGTGCAATATGTGATATCACCTTAAGCTATTTAAACATTGCTGTTTAGTAGGTGACTGTACTTAATGAGCTATTTGCACCCTATCTAGGTCTCACATCCTATTTGAATGAGTAAAGCATTACTTCATGATCTAAGTCTTTGATAAAAATCGTAGAGTGTAGTCATGTCTGCTGTTGCACATTGAAGAAACGTAGAGACTGATCAACTCTACGAATCATCTATGTTCAACTCACAGAACTGACAAACCACTTTACTAAGGTTCAAACACTTAGAACAAAATGCAAGCAATGACTCATCTAAGGAAAAGGATTGAGGACCCACATCAGTTTATCATGATCTCTCTCACACACACTGACATAAAGCATGATTAATTATCATCTCGTAAAATCTGCTCAAATTGCATAAAAATGTGAAATCACAGTCTGAAAAAGGCTTGAGCCTTCAAGAGGAAATTAACCTAGCAGGACCCAAAGAATATTGGGTACTAAGACAGAAACTTATGTTGTCTGCAGGTATCATGATCGCTCTACCCTCATTCAAGCACATTCAAGGAAGAAGTTAGAATGATCTTCATCAACAACTTCTGACAAAAGACAAAGACATGATTCTTCAAACAAATCCCTCTCAGAAGTTGGAGCTCCATACAACATAATCAAACTCTTCAAGAAGCACACAAGGACCAGGTCCTCAACAACTCTACAATCACAATGTAAAGGATCGTAGAGTAACCAAAGTTCCAAGTCTTCATCAAACTCTACGAGCGCAGTACAGATGAAAGGGTCGTAGAGTAACATGTGCTAAAAGAGAATACTCTACGATCAATTGAAGAATGATGAACAGTCATCCAAGATGGGAGCATCAGTTATGGGGGAGCAGCAATCTGATGGTTTCAGTCATGTTCCATTTGATAAGAAGTCAAGGACAGTGAAGAAATGAAGAAAGTGAAGCTGCAAGATGGAAAGAATCACAAAGCCACATCCCTGAATGCAAAAGAAAGGATTTGAGCCTAACAGAAGGCATGTGAGAAAACAGGAGTCAAAAGCTCACCAGCAAGCTAAAGAAACAAATCAAACCCTTGATCTCAACTGTCTCATGACTCAAGTTAAGTAAAGCTCCTACAAATCCTTATAGTGACACTTCATCATACACAACCCTGTCCCAGACTCAGAGTCCCAAAACTCTGTGCCTGATGAACCAAATGAATCCTCATCATAAAACTCCTAAACTCTACGACTGACAAAACAAGTCAGCCATACTATTCTAGGTCGTAGAGACAATATGATTGACACCATGGTCGTAGAGTACGATTGACTCTACGACCACAGCCTTCTAAACACCACTCCCATACTTCATGTCTAATCAAACCCAAAGAGTAAAAGTGATGACATTCTATACACCTTATCAAAACAGTCCTTCTTCAGATAAGCGCCTCAGAGACAAACCAAGCCCTAAGTTTTCTAAACCTAGAGGCCTGCCCTTTCTGAGCTACCTTAGTCCTGTTGAAAGACTAAAATGAGAATGCATCATGTTTCCAGAGCTTAGAGTGTAAAAGAAACAAAGGAGGAATGCTGAAGAGAGTTGATCATGAGAAAGAAGCTTGTCTTAAGGGAAAATCTTCACCTAGCAAAGGACTCTACTCTGCTGCCAGATCATATACTCAGCATGAAGAGTGTCATCTCAGATGACAAGAGAAAACAAGGTTCATCAATGACCACTTATTCCAGAAGGAAGCCACTACAAGCCTAAAAGAAGATTCTCTCATCAAGATTTGCAAGTTTAGTGGAAGACAGCATCTGAGCAGCAATAAGTGTGAGAAAGCCTTATTCTCAAAGAAGATATGTTTGTAGAGTAAAGGGTAATGACATCAAGTCACTCTACGAACGGGCTGAGTCAAAAAGTCAAAAGGACGTGGGCCACGTACAACAATTTCATCATAGTTGGCCACGATCAGCAAATGGGTCTCTCACACGTGTACTTTACAAAAGGAGGGAACATAACTAAAATTTCAAATACTGACGGTTGCTCTTCTCTATCAGTTATCAACATCGTTCCCCTCATAAAACTGTGCTAACCTCTCAAAACCCTAGAATCGTCAAATCTTCAGCAAACCCAAACCTGAAATCTCTAGAAGCCTCAAAAACCCTAATCACTTCATATCTCCACCTCCAATCAAGTATCCTTCTCTTCAGAAACCTTCATTATGGAAAAATGTCAAATCGTATCAGGCATTCAACTCGGATTTGACAAGTTTGGAGAGACCGTTGAGAAATTCAAAGAAATTCTTGAGAATGTGAAGCTGGCAGGATTCTCAGAGTGTTTGGGGTCAAACACAAAGATCTACCCTGACCTTATTAAAGAGCTCCACCAAAATGCGACAGTCAAAGGTGATTCTCTGACCACTAAGGTACGTGGAACCAAACTAAAGATAAATGCTGCGGAAATCAACCAGTGCTTAGATTTTGCCAACAAGGGTCTGTCATCACTAGACGAGATCGACTCTGATGAAGGAAAGAGGTTGATGGGCTATGTGAGAAATCCTCATGTAAGAGGAGTGAAGAAAAAGGAATTCCCGGAGGAGTATGAATTTCTAGCCGAAATTGTGGACAAGTGCATTCTGTGCAAAGACACTGCACATGACACAGTAAGCGATCTACAAATGAAGATCATGACTGCCATTGTCATGAAAAGGAAGATAAATTTTGGAGCGCTGCTGTATGATTGGTTGGTCAAAGATGTTAAGAAGGTAAAATCATCAGATAAACCTGCACTAAAGATATACTATGGAAGATTTTTAAGTATCATACTAAAGAAGAAGCTGGGGAACAAAATTAGGG
Organism: Aralia elata; assembly: GCA_034770075.1. Lineage (NCBI taxonomy): Eukaryota > Viridiplantae > Streptophyta > Magnoliopsida > Apiales > Araliaceae > Aralia > Aralia elata. Next base: position 52,374,846 of record CM068377.1, read on the forward strand.
ACGATGAAGGAGAAACCCTAAATGTCAACAAAGTCATGTCGCCAAAATTGTTTGACAACTGGAAGAAAAATCCCATGGAAAACAAGAGATTGAAAATTTCTGGTAGCAGCAGCAGAGGAGCATCAAAAACAGCAAAGGGAAAAGGAAAGCTAGTGCATTAAAAGATGAATCATCTCAGTCTGAAGAATCTTCATCCCCTGAGCCCGTTCGCTCAAAATTACTCAAGAAGATGAAGGTTGAAGCAGCCCCAGAAAAGAGTTCCTCATCCTCCCAAGAAGAATCTGAGGAAGAAGAAGTGGCATCAGAAGCACCTATGGTCAAAATCTCAAAAAGAAGACAGAGTGCAAGACTGAAGCAAATGAAAAAACCTTCAAGACAAGAAGAGATTTCTCCAGTGACAGTTGACCTTGGAGGTGATGAAGATAAGGATGACAAGACTGAGTCTGCAGATATGAGTGAAAATGAAGCATCTAGTGATAAATCTGCTGAAAAGGATGTGACCACTAGTAAGTCTGAATCTGGAAGTGAGGATACAACTGTTGAGAAAAGTCTAAATACATCAGCTGAAGATGAAGAGGACATGGAAGCAAGTAATGAGAATCAATCAACTGACGAGTCAGTTGAAAAATCAGAAGAAGCAGATACTGAAGAAGAAAATTTAGAAGAAAAGAATATCAAGGAAGGCACCACAGGTAAAGGAAAAGAACCAATGAATGATAAGGAAGTACAACTGGACTCTGATACTGACAACAGTGCATCAGAAAGCCACTTCAAGCCAGCAACCACTCGAATAAGAAGAAGGATCGTACTGGAGGCAACCGACAAACCTGAAGCAGTGTTGCCAACTAGATGGATTGACTACGGAGATGGTGAAATGAAAGTGGTGTCGATGACAATAGAAGATCTCCTCAACAATTTTCAAGACATTAAGCTTGATCGCACCACAGTTCTATACGATCCTAATAACGAACAATTGACATGGTTTTATCCATGAATGCCTTGGTTGAAGGCCATTGAGTTTGAAGATACGAGTTTTATCAGCTGGTTCTACTCTCAGTTCCCAAATCTGAAGCTGATCTCCCAGAACTTTCCCAGAGTCCAATCTTATCCGAAGAAGCTAATCAAGGATAATCCCCACTTCAAAGTCTATCGCCATGCAGACGGTATCTATATTCCATACTATGTATTGGAAAACTATGCAAAACAGTTCGTAGAGTCTGCGACCAAGGAACCCCCTAACTCTACGACTGTAGCCCTCCAAACTCAACCCAGTGCCAACATGCCCTCTGATATCCCCTCCTCATCCAATAAAGAGCCATTCGATATTGTCACTGCCCTCGAGAATATTTACAAGAGTGAGAAGCTCAAATCAACTACCCCAATCCTTGAAGACTTCTCAATTGATCAAGAGTTGTTAAAGAATTCAGAAGAGCTACTTGCACACATCTCCTCAGTTACTGAAACAGCAAAGAAGGTGACTGGAGGAGATGACAATGAATTTTATAAGAAGCTACAAGCCTCGTTTACAGACATGTCCTTAAAACTATATCAACGAGATCAGATATATCTCAAGACCATCGAAAAGTAGAAATCTGAAGCTCTAAAACTCCAACAACAGAATGCACATTCTCTCCAGACTCTGTCAGCAAAAGTGGAGAACCTCAGCCAGTCCCTCTCTCAGCAAATGGAGCTTGGTCAGCAGGAGGTGAAAATGGAAGTTCGTAATACCTCCTATCTAGTTGAGCAGCTCATTACGCACGTCCAGCATCTTTCCCAAATGATTGATGACAAAAAGGGGGAGAAAAAGCTGAAGAGGAAGATGAAGAGGATGAAAAGCAAAAAGAGGACAAGTGCTAGAAAGGAGCTGAAAAAGAGGAAGAAGGACAAACGTGCAGACCCAGCATCAGCACCAATAACTGAGGGGGAGCCTGGAGAAGAAGACCCAACATCGAGCAAGGGGGAGCATGAATCAGAAGAAGAATGAAGGAGATAGAGGAGAAAGGAGCAATCACATGACGGGAGCCAGGAAAAAGGTAGATCCCTAATAAGCAAGAAGGAGTTAACTAACTGACAACTAGGATCTCCTTGATTATCCATTATCGCCTGTGAACTGCGTTTGTTTAAATCTGTTTTGGTTTGATATTTTTGAACTGCTTATAATGTTTGGTTTGATCTATTTTAAATGCACATCGTTTCATCTAGCAATACAGTGACTTACTGTATCTTAAGTCACATCAGCACTCATACTCTTGCATAAATTGCTTAAATTGAATGATATGCTATAAGTGTTTTTGTCATCATCAAATAGGGGGAGATTGTTGGGAATCAGCATGCTAGTGTTATATTCATTATCATAGGGGGAGAATAATATAATGATCTACATGTGATTACCACTATTCGTTATGCATGATTTAATTGATGACAAAATGATAAGGAAAACATTCATACTGTAAAAGCCCTGTAAAGTCCTTAATGAACTATATGTACAAGGACTTAGAAGATCAAATATGTTAGGTTGATCTAAGCAGAATGAATATCTATCTGATCAAAGCATGTTTGTAATACTAGGCTTTGTAAAGTCCTTAATGAAATATATGTACAAGGACTTAGAATAAAATAGAAGATCAAACTTGTTAGGTTGATCTTATGTTCTGAAATGTTATATGTAAACAAGGGGCCAAACTGATCGTAAAGCTTTGCACTGACTAAGTGAAAGATCATAGAGAAGTCAGTCAACATCTCAGAGCCAAGTATGTCATCACAGGGCTTGTCAGGAAAACGTAGAGTAAAAATCTCGGCAGGACGTAGAGACGTCCTTGGCATGACGTAAAGATCTCTCGACAGAATGAAAGGCACTCTCGGCAGAACATAGAAGTTGCCTCAGCATTGAAATGCTAAACTCCAAGATTGTAGAGTCTGCCAAGCAAGCATAGCAACAGGCTCGGCAGATCGTAGAGCTTACCCGGCAGGACATAAAGTTGCTCCGGCAGGACGTAGAGCTGCCTCGGCAAATATAGTGCTAAAGTTCCAAGAACACAGAGTCTGCCAGGAAAGCACAGTAACAGGCTCGGCAGATCGTAGAGCTGCGCATGTCAACGCAGAGCTTGCAAAGCAATCGTAGAGAGTGACTCGACAGAACAAGGAGCTCATTCAGGATCGTAGAGTATGCAATTCAAAAGAAGAAAACAGTGAGCCAACATGGGAGCGTAGAGTTAGTTCAAGAGAGCCACTCTACGACTCCTATGGATAGTCTGAAATCAAGCAACAACGTAGAGCAGTAGCTGTTGAAGCACTCAAGGATAAGGTGGCAATCTTCAAGACTTCCAAGCAAGATGAGCATGAGTCATCAGATATGTTAAAATCTCTGAGCACAACCAAAGCATCAAGCCATAACAGAGATCAAATGACAAGGTTAAATGATCACTCTACGATCCATCAGGACTCTAGACCTACATTAATGACAAAGGTCGTAGAGAAAGAAAAGTTCATCAAGATCAAATGATCATAGAGCTGAGTCTAAAGCAACAGAAGCACTCAAGCAGTCTCCGTGAAACAAAAGCGAAAAACTCATAGAGCAGCACTCTATGACATAAGGAAGAATATCTGAAGATCGAGAAGAGCAGTCCTCTAAAGTCAAAGGTGCCACAACAAACAAATCATAGAGCAGTCCTTTATGACTCAGCAGCAGAGCTAACACCTGAAGAACATAGAGCAGTCCTCTATGATAAGCACACTATAGCAATGGCCCTACGAAGATCCTAAATGATATGCTCTGGAACGAAAAGCTAAATGGAGATCACAGAGCATAAGGAAGGACAGACTGCAGTCTAATAAGAAGCACATCAAAAAGGCAATACAAGAACTACAAGGCAGCACAAGGTCTACGAACTGCAAGGCAACACAAGGCCACACTAAAGTTAGCAGTTAACTCTACGAACAGATGCAACAGGCTGTACCCAGATGATCGTAGAGTAAAGAAGTCAGTGCCAGCTGGATTAAAAATATTAAGCACTCAGGGTTGATATTCCAAGATGAGCGGCTGAGTAAGAGTATAATATTTAAACAAGTTAAGTGGAGCACAAACAGTCATGCCTGCAGTAGTCAACAGACAGCGCATGTGACTCCACTACATTGGTATCAGCTAATGGATGCTGACTCAGCCATCAATGGCAGACTTAGGGAAGCAAAATGCTCAGTGGTGAAATAAACAAGTCTGCAGAAAGGTAGTCTCCAACGGAAAGAAGTCCAACGGGAAGAAAAAGGAGAACTACAAAAAGAAAGAAACACACTTAGATGTGAGTGTGTGTCAATATGCAGTAAGCAAGAGAGCAAGAACTCAAAAGATACTATCAGCTAGAAGCTTCACTGTGACATGAGAAGTATGACAAAGGGCTGGCATATGAGCTAAGAGTCGAACGACCAAGAAGCCAAGATCTAGAGTAACCAAATCCAGAATGGACAACTCTATGATCTAGCAAGGAGCACAATGGGCTGAATGAATAAAGAAATGACTTGGATAAGTCAATCAGTTTTCAAGGGAAGTGATCGTCTACATCTGCTATGTACCAGAAGAAGGAAGGGCTTCAAAGATCATCATCAGCAGCATCCAGAAGGAGATCACTAACAAGCTGCCAAGAAACTGAAGATGAAGGAGATCAAAGTTCATCTTGGCAGCACAACCCAACGAGAAATCAACACACCAGAAAGGGCGGGGCGTCCTTGTCTTAAGTGACTAAACAAAGTCAAGTCTGCTAGACTTGCTGAGTACCAAAGGGTACAAGAGATTCTAAGTCTACTGGGCTTAGTCTACAGGTTCCAAGGCTGCTGGCCTTGAAGAGTTCTTTGTGAACTGGGTTCCAAGTCTGCTAGACTTGAAGAGGGTCTTAGGATCCTTGTCTAAGGGACTAAAAACAACTCAAGTCTGCAAGACACAAGATGGGTCAGAGGATCCGTGTTTGCAGGGGTTGAGGAGGGTCATAGGATCCTTGCCTTTGTGGCTAAAAACAACTCTTGTCTGCTGGACTTGAGGAGGGCGTAGAGTCCTTGTCTTTGTGACTAAAACATTTAGTGGATTCCTACTTGTTGAAGTAGAAGAGTGGAGTAGGAGTTATTACGTTTCCGAACCACTTAAAAACTCCTGTGTCATTTACTTTATGTCATTTACATTATGCTCAATAAACTGCTGTATCTGTTATCAACCATACTATAGACTTGTAAATTGAACTGAGATTATGCTTGAATCTATGAAGGGGATATTAATGATTATTCCGGTGTGCATGAATTGATTCTTTATCCTATAACTGTTATACTATTTCATTAATAAAAGAAAAAGTTTTAAAGGATCTATTCAACCCCCCCTTCTAGATCCACATTGTGTCCCAAGGGAACCAACAACTCAAAATTATCAAAAAGCTACAAGTGGGACTAAACTAACTATGCCAACTGCCTGGCTGCTGCAGAGCAGCACAGCCAGCAGCGCGCTGCGCGCGGCTGCTGCTGCTTGCAGCAGCTGTTCGCCCAACTCTCTTGCTTCCTGCTCCTTACTTCCTAATTTAATAACTTCTAAACCACCAATTCAATTATGACAACCTTTTAATATTTTATAGATGGTATATCCACCTATTTTTAAATAATATAACCTACACAATTTGGAAAAACTAAGCCGACCAAATGGGGAACCAAAATAGCCCACCCGGCTTGCTACAACGCAGCACAGTACGACGCTCACGCCTGCTGCTGCTGCCTGCAGCAGGGGCTGCCCAACAGTCTCCTTAATTAGTCACTTTGCGATTTCTGTAACTCCCAAACCGTAAATTCGATTATAACCAAATTCGGGTATGTTATAGATAACATGGTAGACTATTTTTAAAAATTATAACCTACCTAATTCGAACATTTTAAATAGTCTAAACAAGGCCTTGAAAATGCTCGCCACCACTGTTTTCAATATATTGTTTTCTTTAGAAAATGTTTTTTCCTCTTGATTCAATCCATACCAGACTTTCAATTAGCTATAGATAACATAAATATACATAACCTTAATATAAACTTTACTAAATTTCGAATTTTTAGCAAAACAGTCCCTATTGGGACTTTTAACAAACATGGTACGTGCGTTAAAATTTTGAACAGATTTCTTAAGCATTCGTTAATGTTTTAAACCAAAATCGCCTTACTTATTACTCCGCACAACAACAACTATGCTCCTTGTTTCTAATTCACCACTACCAATTGTTTACACAGAAAAATTACATATACATTAGCTAATTAACTAACTTTGAACCAATTCAATTCTTTTAGTTTCCAAAACATACATTACATTAGGAACTTAATTGCCATAGCTTGATCAATAAATATAAAAGGTGAAGTTTTTACCTTCAACTTGCTTAATTCCAATAGAATTCCAAGCCTTCCTTAATTTCTTCCTAGTTTTTTTTTCTCCTTTTGCCGAACCAGAATGGAGTGGAAAAAGGAAAAGGATCGGATGGAATTGGGAGGGGGTGGTGCCGGGTGGAACTTGCTAGGAAGAAAACGAAATTTAAATTGGGAGGCTTTGGATTTATAACACCATTATTCTTGCTCCTTACACATTTATCTTGCTCCTTACGCATTTGACTTGTCCATCACGAATATAGCTTAGCTGAGTAAGGAGCTTAGGAATTAAAAATAGGCCAGCTCCTGCTATTTAGTTTTTGCCAACTTAGCTTAATACTTGAAGGTTACTGTTTCTATTTCCCAGCTTGTTTGTTTTTCTTATTTCCCTGACTCCTTTTTAATTCCTTGGCTAGCACATATATCTTATTATATATATATGTGTATATATATATATATATATTACACACCATATATATATATATATATATATATATATATATATTATATACATACATTAAAATGTATTACATAATATTTTCTATAAAAATGGAACTATACATTAAATAAAAATAATTTATTTAATGCAATAATTTCACCATATTAAAATAGTTTGATATCATAATTTATATATATATATATTCACTACATACATTCACTTCTTTTGGTAATATTCTTACCAAATTTCTTTGATAACAACGGAGGCTATTAAATACATTTAATACTATCAATTAAAATAATTTTGATTTACTTATAATAATAATTACGAAAATTACTTCCTTAATGGAATAAACCCATTTAATAAAATACATATTTAATGGGACGAACCCACTAAATTAAAGTAATTAATATTCAATTAATTAATAATATATACAACAATTTGTATAATTAAATTTTAGTCATCTCATTCTTCCCATAAATTGCTTTCAGCAATTTGCTTAACTATGGCGAATATATATTTTATTTATTTACCATACTACAGACATGCTTGCAATAATAAAAATGAAAATTGTTAATATGCTAAATTCCATCATTTTCTTCTTTTTATAAACTATTCTCAAAAATTTACTTACAATACATACATATTATCATTCAACTAAATACCACATATTGCACATAATTACTCATGCAATTAATAAGAATTTAATAAATTCTTATTTCATTATTATTATTATTATTATTATTTATTTATTTTTGAAATCTCGGATTGTCACAAAGTCTCTTCATTTTGAACCACCGTTTCATTTTTTAACTTCTAGTCCTTAATTAGAGAAGAACTTTAACGTCAATCTACAGTACAGATTATTTATGAGGCACGGAATATAATATATGATGTGTGAAGATGGATGGTAATTAAAATACTTAATTTAATTAATCATATAACGCCCCCAAAATCGAGACTTACTTAATCCGAAATCAGGACTATTCTTAATCCCGACCTTGTGCGTTAATATTGTCTTGTTCTAGCTTTAATACATTATTCAATGTTAAAATAGCTAAAAATGCGGAATTATTTAAAACTTTTTATATCTCTCTTTCTATTCCCTGAATCGCAACCTTTACGATTATATATCGAAGTAGATATGATTATATACAACTCAATTTTACACTCGAATTCTTTATTATATAGAATTATCACTATATTGATTAACTCGATAAACCATTCAAAACAATGGTTTTGAAGCAAACATTCTTTTGTATATTGAATATTTCAAATTGTCAATTACCTCGTATATCATACACCATTTTCATGATACAATAAAAAAATTTCAACTAAAAAGCAGTATTCTTTTATGCGTCTTCTAGACATTATCATCTTGAAAGCTAAAGTCTGGCATTGCATCCTGAATCTGCAAAAATTGTGTTTTTGCAAGGTTGAGCTCGACAGCTCAGCAAATCTAACAGTTTTCATGCAACACATAGCACAGAATTTCATGCTCAGCTCATCTTTCATAATACTTCTAGTAAGCATAGTATTCATGCATCATAACTTTAAACCATATAATTTCATACACTTGATATAACACATATCACATAAAGATTGAGTTCCGTAACTCAATCAAGTTTAGTCATAATTTGACTTTCATAATTCATAAAGCATAACATGTAATTCATCATGTTCATACAATATCAAGTTCATATAATACAAAGGAACTGAAAGACTTGCCTTCATGATGCACAACTATCGATTCTATGCGCTTATGCGAACCCGAAGCGGTATGTTCTCGTAAAGTACCTATGTAACACACATAAGGTCATTATGTTGCTTAATATCACCACATTTCACGAATTTAGCTTAAACTTATGTTTTTCAAGCTTAACGTCTCATTCTTAGTTTTACTCACGTCATTAGATTTGTTATATAAATATATAACCTCTATTTCTATGGATTTCCAATCGTTCAATAGCTCGATATACATATTCCTCATGAATTTCAATTTAAATTCAATTCAGTTATAGCCATCATGCCTAATTTGTTTCATTAATACTCCACATATTACTTATAAAGCATATTATTTAGCTCAATGCATACGTATTTTAAGAATCTAAATTCAAACTTACACTTTTATACTTAAACAAGTCATTTTTCAATTTACTAAATCTATTAGGTTTTTTTTTATATTATAATATTTTAGTTTTTTTTTATACATTCTCATCATTTATCTTTATCGCAATATAACTTCAACTCAAAACAGCCCTTAGCGTGCCAGGCCCAGCACTACAGTGCAGCGCAGCCGGCGGCGTGTGCGCGTGCTGCTGCCTGCAGCTGTTGCCCTGTGCTTGCTGCTACAGATTGTTCAACCTGCCCAGTTAGCCATTTTCTATCTCACAAACCACAAATCTAATTGAAACTAAATTTGAATATGTTATAGAGGGCATGACACACTATTTTTAAAAAATATAAGCCAGCTTAAACAAGCATCTTAGGTAGGTTTTACAAGGCCTCACAACTGCCCTATTAGAACAGTTTCATAACTGAGCCTAACTCATTCAGTTCTTACTAATTCACTCTTAAACTTGTTTTGGCTCACCCAAACAATTTGACTTACTTTATAAAACATGTATAAGAGTTTCTTAATCAAAAACTTGACCAAATCTTCTTATTTATACTTGTGAGCCTTTAAGAGACATTTAATCAAACACACTATATGCATAGTTTATAAAAACAGAGTTCATAAGTATTTAAAGATGGTTAAGCCCAGAATTTCCTCCCTTATAACTTCATACGTCCTGCACCAAAAACCTCCCTAACCATACACAACCCAATAGCAGTCCAAGCATAGCTATGTCTAACAATTATAATGCTTATTATCAAGCTTTTTAATAAAAAGACTATAAACATAAAACTTACTTTGTAGCAATTTGAATTTGGTGAAGTTTTGATTTTAGTAATCAATTCCTATAATCCCCTTTTTGCTGCTGCTATTTCAAATTCATTCTCCAACCCAGATTACAAGCTTACTTATTGGCCTTTTTCCTTTGCTCCAGCTGAAACTCAAGAGAGTTTGATCATCGAGATATAACTTGGGTTATCTTTTTTTTTTTTTTGTTGAAAGAGATGGAGTGGAACGAAATCGTGAGAGCAAAAAGAAAACAGGACACGGGTGGGAGTATATATTAATAGTCCAACTGTCAGGCCTATGATGCTAAGTGTATTGATAATATTGACAGCTCTTGCTTGCACTTGCTTAGTGTACACTTTATTTCTTAAACTTATGCCACCTCCTGCTTGATTCACTTGCTCAGCATAACCCACTTAACTATCTTAGCTTCCAACAAAATGGTTTAATGTTATTTACGACATAATCCCTCATATGAGAACTTAGTGTCATTTTTCCTGTGTAATACTTTTACACCTCATCCTTACATTCATGCTTACTAATAAAAACAAAGGATACGTGGCTTACTACAAGACACCACCTTCTTGCCTAATCCTTCAGTATACATGTCTAGTATATATTTAACAAATATATATATATATATATATATATATTGTAGGATATACATATTCAATGTATATACCTTTTCATAATATGCGCTTAGTTTTAAAATTATGAATAAAATTTAATTAATACATAATCATAATGACACTTTCAGTGTAACGAACCAATTATATTAAAATAATTAATATGCAATTAATTATTTTATTACATTTGTTTAATGTATACAATTAATTTATATAATTAAACTTAATCATCTCCTTCCTTCCATAAAATGTTTTTAACGATTTATTTATATACCATTCAATTTACACATTATACATTATTCCCATAAAACTTATTTAAATTATACAATCTATATTGTATAACAAATTTTAATTTCTTTGTTCAATTTCTTAATTTCAGCCGAGCAAGCGACGTGTAAGAGAATTCAAGGAATAGGATGAAACGGAAATGGAGTACAACCCCTTCCCTGATACATATTACTTCTATGTACTTAGTTTAGTCATGCTCTTAATACTATCCTTCATTGACAGCTCAAGCTTAGTTTTGGCTTAGTGGGTTCCTTTCTAACTGTTGCCACCTCGTGCTTAATTTTTAGGATTCAGTCATGTTACACTCATTCATTATTAGCATAGCTTTCCTATTTTCCTTAGTCCCAAATGGGTTCCACGCAAGTATTTATATTATACATATAAATATTCTTATTACATATACACAATGCCTACACTCACAATACAACTATACATAGTGTAGATTTTACATTGTAAATACATTATATTTTATATTCATTACATACATATATACGTATATACATCTAACACATTTTAATGTATTATAAATACACATGTGTATAAATTCTTTCCAAATAAAATGGAATTAATCCATTTAATAAAATAACACATTTAGTGTAACGAACTAATTAATATAATTAATATTCAATTAATTATTTTAAATCTGTTATTTAATGTATACAATTCATTTTGTATAATTAACTTTACTCATCTTCTTCTTCCCATAAATTGTCTTTAACAATTTATTTATATTAGAAATATATAATTTAATATCCTCCGTACTTATCGCGTAATAAATTAATTATTACACCAAAATCTTTTCCATAAAAAAATGGAAACTATACATAAAAATCATTTATTTAATCAGATAATTAAAATAATTTAATATCATAAATTATTTTAAATCCACTAATGTATACTCTAATTTAGTATACATAAATATTATTTCCTTCTCCATAAATAAATTATTTCTAACAATTTATTTTTATCCAATATAATTACTTTCTTTTCTGTCTATAAATTGTTTTCTCACAATTTATTTACTTATAGTAAATAGAATTATATATTCACTATATTACAAGCATGCATACATTATTCCCAATAGTGTAATATTATTACAAAATTCTTTCCATATATTCACTATATTGCAAGCATGCATACATTATTCTCAATAATGTAATATTATTACAAAATTCTTTCAATAAAATGGAGGTTATTAAATATATTTAATACCACCAATTTATTATATTAAAATAATTTAAAATTATAAATTATTTTAATAATTTCCTTCATCATATATTTTACCCATCTCATTTCTTCTTAATAAATTGATTCTACAATTTATTTTCATGAAATAATAAATATATAATAATAACATATTTATTATTCACAAAAAAATCACATATTACATAGCATATCATCAAATAAGAATTTTATTTATTAAATTCTTATTTTTAATATTTTCTGAAAATCCAAGTCATTACAAATCAAATATAATATTAATTACATTTTTTTATTTAAGTGTTTGCTCCTAAAATATCAATTAAAAAAAATTCGGATGAAGTACTTTAAAAATAATTTACAATAATTACTGTATATGAACACTTCATAACAAGCTAGCAAGTACTATATGAAAGAGAATAGGATTGTACGGACGCTTTTATTTTTATGGCTTGTAGTTCCAATGCATGGTTCAAACTTCAAACTTTAAACTTCAAACTTGATCAGGATGACATGCAAATTTGACAGGGAGATGAACAAAATATAATTTAAACATATATTAAAAAAAAGTAAAAAAAGTAAAAAAATTTCAATTTTATTCTTAGTGGCTTCACAAGATTATATAAAGTGGAGAATATACTTTTTTTATACTAATGGACTCCACATAATGACTAGTTACCCTTCACATTATGTACTTTATCTTATCATTTTGGGGACAAAAAAAATTGTACCTTTAATTAATAATCCTTTTGAGGACGGTTAATTATCTCATGTTTTTGAGAGAAAAAAATTTGTACTTTTAATCATCATTTTGAGGACGGAAGGAGTATAAGAATGTACACAATTCTCATCTGTATCAATTGCAAGTATAGTACGTACTTCATATCAGATGTTTGTTGTTTTTTAATTACTTTAACTTTGATAAGATCTTGGGAGCTGTCGTTTTACACTCCAAAATTAATACCTTACTAACAATCTACTAGTACAAAACTTAGTATAATGACAAGCAAGGATCGATCCTACGGAGAAGTGAATTAGTCTTTTACTTATTCTAATATTCCTATTATTTCTATGAATGGGGGGTTTTGAGTTTGATTCACTAAGCTAACAAAAGTAATTAAGAATGATCAATGAATAAAAAGCTTCAGTTCTTCAGTTCAGTATCATCTTAACACAGTTATGGAAAAGTCAAATTTAACAATATTTATCCTTCAATGAGATTAATAACCCTAGATAACCGCAATCGCTAATTATCCGAAATTCTCCTTATGTGTAAATCAAATGTGACAATCGCCTCAAGAGACCCTAACTATCATATAACCTAGAACTATCAGTCTAGATGTAATATAACAGCAGCATGAAGAATTAGATAATTAGGTTATTCCAAGCAACAATTACACAATCAGGAATTATTTAACTTGCCTTCTAATAACCTTAATAATATCCAAAAGCTTGTACACAATCAAATACTATCAATTGCTACCTATGATCAGATATAATATAATTTGCTTAATACTATATCTTGATCTAGCAGATGATATTAATCAAATTAATTCAATTGGCCAAATCAAATCAAAAGATTAAATAACATATAATCAATTAAAAACAGATTATCAGAATAAATCTCATGCAAGAAGGAATAAATAAATAAAACCTGATTAAACCATTAATTATGAAAAAGGTTCAACATCCCTTAGAACTGAAAGTAAGAGTTTAGCCTGACATACCTTCAATCTTCTCCAATTAGGGTTACAATTGTAGTTGTCAAGATCCCCCAATAATAAATTAAAAATATCTATTTATAGTCCTAAGATAATATCCTAAGTCCCTAAGAATTAAGAATCCAATCTGAAATAGAAATCCTCAACAATTACAAAAAGTCAAAGCTGGTCAAACTTGGTCAACGCCGCCATTCTCGCCGGGGCGAGAAATTTTGTACTGGGTTTCTCGCCGGGGCGAGAAACTCCAGAAAGGTCTGGGCCGGGGCGAGCTCTGGATCGGCTGGGGCGAAAATGGGCAGAGGCTTCCTCGCCGGGGCGAGAATTCCTAGTACAAAGTTCTCGCCGGGGCGAGAACCTCAATTTTTTCAACTTTTCAGCTTTTTCTCGTTTTAGCTCCGATTTTCCATCTTTTTCCACTTTTGACTCTGAATTCTCCTGAAATCAATAAACAACCTAATAAGTGCATATACACAATAAAACATGCAATAAACTAAATATAAAGGAATAAAAATAAATGAATAATATGCACTTATCAAATTCTCCCACACTTAGTCTTTACACGTCCTCGTGTAAACTAAAACAAAAGTCATATTGAAATCATTTGAATTCTATTCAATCAAACTCTCAAAGGTTTAAATTCAATTCACATCCATGAATACCAACACCAATCAACAGAATATTCATTCAATACTTCATCAATCAACTAACAACAATAAACTCATCATTCCCCACCGAACATCGCTAAGTCAAATTGAAACCACATAAGCATCTCCTATGATTAACACAGATACTCAACTCAGTTTGTATGGAACAACAACCGTGCACACTGACTCAAAACCAGAACATATTTTTTTTTCTTACCATTCATTTTTCTCATTCAGGTGAGTGCATTTTATGCTCCATTTCACCTTTCTCATTCTTTTCTTAAGCGAGTGCATTTTATGCTCCATCTCACTTTTCTTCTCACCAGCGAGTGCGTTTTACACTCCATCTCGCTGCACGTATTTATGGGTGAGTGTGTTTTACGCTCCATCTCAACCCACCACATGTTTTTCTTTTGAGACAAAATGTTTTTTTTTTCAGTTTTTTTTTCAATTTTTTTTCAAATTTCCAATTTTTGTCTTCACATGGTCCTGAAACAAGATAAGCAGTTAAACAGTTCTAAATCATGAAATCAGCGCACAAAGTCAACTCCACAACTAACTTAGTCAAGTAAACATGTATCTCACACTCAAGTACTCATGCAATACCAACTCAATCTAAATTAGTCAACTATGGGTCCTAACTTCATTATCATCATTTATCAATTAATTCAACATCAAACAAATTCAATCAATGGCATCAATCTTCATTCCAAAACCAAAAACCTTTGAAAACTTGACCAAACAACTCAGATTGTCACATTTAGAGCAAACCTACCTACCCTATACTAACCTAAACCCCTCTCCCACACTCAAATCTTACATTGTCCCCAATGTAAGACAATTATGCAAAAGACGAGCGAAATAACTAAAAAGCCAATAAATAAGTAAAAAGGGATAGAAAAGCAAATCTGAAATCTTGGGTTACCTCCCAAGCAGCGCATTTGGTTAACGTCGTTAGCCCGACATCGATTCTCCTCAATCATTCATAGCTCGGATCCACTAGGTCTATCATCTCCACACTCTCCATCGGAAATCCATCACGGAAAGGTTTCAGCCTATGTCCATTGACCTTGAATACTTTCCCTGTCTGTGGATTCTGTATATCTATAGCACCATGAGAGAACACATTAGTAATAACAAAAGGACCCTCCCAACGAGAACGCAACTTACCTGAAAATAACTTCAGCCGTGAATTGAATAGGAGAACTAGTTGTCCAACAGTGAAATCTTTTCTCAAAATCTGCTTATCATGGAAGGCCTTTGTTTTAGTCTTGTATAGTCTAGAACTCTCATAGGCTTCATTCCTCATCTCTTCTAATTCCTGTAACTGGAACTTCCTATGCATTCCCGCTTCATCTAAACTCATATTACATTGCTTGATCGCCCAAAAAGCTCTGTGTTCTAACTCCACGGGTAGATGACATGGCTTCCCAAAAACCAATCTGTACGGAGACATACCAATGGGGGTTTTGTATGCGGTTCTATATGCCCACAATGCATCTTCTAACTGCAGACTCCAATCTTTTCTGCTTGGCTTGACAACCTTCTCCAAAATCGATTTCACTTCACGGTTGGATACTTCAGCCTGACCATTGCTTTGCGGATGATAAGATGTAGAAATCTTATGCAAAACATTGTATTTCCTGAAAAGTGCTGCTAGCATCCTGTTGCAAAAATGAGTTCCTTTGTCGCTGATGATAGCTCTAGGAGTTCCAAATCTGACAAATATGTTAGTTTTGACAAAATCTGCAACAACTTTAGAATCATCAGTCCTGGTGGCTTTAGCTTCCACCCATTTAGAAACATAGTCAACAGCCAAGAGAATGTAAATATTACCATGAGAAACAGGAAAAGGTCCCATAAAATCAATACCCCAACATCAAAAATCACAACAATTAAAATAGGAGTTTGTGGCATTTGATTTCTATGTGATATGTTATCTGTTCGTTGACAATTCTCGCATGATTTACAAAATAGATACGAGTCTTTAAAAATTGTTGGCCAATAAAAACCACTTTCTAAAACCTTATGAGCAGTCCGTTTGGGTCCAAAATGACCTCCACAAGCATAGGAATGACAAAAAGTTAGAATAGACAATGCTTCAGTATTAGGCACACATCTACGGATTATCTGATCAACACAAAATTTTCACAGCTATGGATCATCCCAAACATAATGTCTAGCATCACTCCTAAGCTTATCCTTCTGGTTTTTAGAAAATTCATTGGGAATAAATGCACTTGCCAAATAATTAACAATGTTAGCATACCAAGGCAATTCCTCCTGAATAGAAAAAAGACGCTCATCTGGAAATGAATCATACATTGGTAGTGCCTCCTCATCTCTCACCAGTCGACTCAAGTGATCTGCTACCAAGTTATCCGCTCCCTTCTTATCCTTGATTTCCAAGTCAAATTCCTGCAACAGCAGAATCCATCTGATAATCCTGGGTTTAGAGTCCTTCTTGGTTAACAAATACCTGAGAGCTGCATGGTCAGAATGAACTACAACTTTAGTGCCAAGTAAATAAAATCGAAATTTATCTAAAGCAAAAACAACAGATAAAAGTTCTTTTTCTGTTGTCGAGTAGTTAATCTGAGCTGCATTCAATGTTCTAGAGGCATAATAGATGACTTGGACAGCTTTGTCAACTCTTTGGCCCAAAACAGCTCCGACTGCATAATTGCTTGCATCACACATTATTTCGAAGGGAAAATTCCAATTTGGCGGTTGAATCACAGGTGCG
Organism: Aralia elata; assembly: GCA_034770075.1. Taxonomy (NCBI): domain Eukaryota; kingdom Viridiplantae; phylum Streptophyta; class Magnoliopsida; order Apiales; family Araliaceae; genus Aralia; species Aralia elata. The sequence continues at coordinate 52,391,784 of CM068377.1, forward strand.
GAAGTCAATAGGCTCTTCAACATGTCAAATACCTCCTTGCACGCTGCATCGAACTGGAATTCCACATCTTTTTGTAGCACCTTACATAATGGCATAGCTATTTTGGAGAAGTCTTTGATAAATCTCCGATAGAATCCTGCATGTCCAAGAAAAGAGCGAATCTCCCGCACATTGGCGGGGTAAGGCAAAACAGACACAATATCTATCTTAGCTTTATCAACCTCTAAACCTTTAGCTGACATAACATGACCAAACATTATACCCTGTTCTACCATAAAGTGACACTTTTCCCAATTAAGAACAAGGTTAGTCTCCAAGCATCTATCTAGCACACGCGTTAGATTTTCCAAGCACAAATCCAAAGAATCACCATGTACTGTGAAATCATCCATAAAGACCTCGATGCAATTTTCTAAAAGATCAGAAAAAATGCTTACCATGCATCGCTGAAAAGTACCGGGTGCATTGCAAAGTCCAAAGGACATCCTTCGGTATGCAAAAGTACCAAATGGACACGTGAATGTGGTCTTTTTCTGGTCTTCGGGTGCAATCACTATCTGATTATAACCTGAAAAACCATCTAGAAAGCAATAATAAGTATGCCCCGCTAATCGTTCTAGCAGTTGATCAATAAAAGGAAGAGGAAAGTGGTCTTTTTGAGTTACAGCATTCAATTTCCTGTAGTCAATACACACTCTCCATCTTGTTTGTATCCGTGTGAGCACCAACTCATTATTGTCATTTGTGATGACAGTTATTCCAGACTTCTTCGGAACTACCTGTACCGGGCTCACCCACTGACTGTCGGAGATGGGGTAGATTATGCCTGCATCAAGCAATTTAATCACCTCTTTCTTGACTACCTCCATCATGGGTGGATTTAATCTTCGTTGTGCTTCTCTCGTGGGCTTTGCTCCATCATCCAAAAGAATCCTATGCATGCACATCGCGGGGCTTATACCTTTGATATCTGCTATCGTCCAACCAAACACTGTGACATGGTCCCTTAGGACTCTCAACAATTTCTCTTCCTGCACTTTGGTTAGATTACTAGCAATAATCACAGGTAAAGTTTCATTAGTCCCTAAATATGCATATTTCAAGTGAGCAGGTAAGGGTTTCAATTCTAAGATTGGAGCTTGCTCCACAGATGGTAACAATTTTTTATGAGAAATAGGCAATTGAATTGATTGAACTGCATACTTATCTGTGAATTTTGGTAAAGAGTGCAATGCACTCACAACTTCCTTCAATTCCTGATTTTGGTCAAATCCTTCCTCTTTATCCATGTCCAAGTTGTTAGTAATGACCATCTCCAAGCTTTCCCGGTGTACTTGATCAAAAGATTCATGCACTATAGAATCAATGATGTCAATAGCAAAAACATGATTTACATCACTAGGGTACCTCATTGCATCATATATATTGAACTGAATTTTCTCTCCATCAAATTCCATGGTCAAGGTCCCATTGTGCACATCGATCATTGTCCTTGCTGTTTTCAAGAATGGCCGCCCTAACAAGATATGTGAAGGATTTATAGATCTGTCATCTTCCATATCCACAATGTAAAAATCTGCAGGAAATATTAACTAATTCACCTGCACTAAGACATCTTCAATTACCCTTTGAGGGTAAGTGTTAGTACGATCAGCAAGTTGAATGATAACACCAGTTTGTTTCAAAGGTCCTAGATTTAAAGAAGCAAATACAGACAATGGCATGACATTTATTGAAGCTCCTAGATCTAACATGGTTTTCTCAAATCTGGTATTACCTATTCTGCATGGGATTGTAAACATTCCTGGATCTTTACATTTAGGGGGCATTTTTCTTTGAAGCACTGCTGACACATTCTCTCCTACAGTGACTTTTTCATCATCTTTCAATTTTCTTTTGTTAGTACACAATTCTTTCAAAAACTTTGCATACCTGGGCACTTGTTTGATGGCATCCAATAGAGGAATATTTACCTCTACCTTCCTGAAGGTTTCCAAAATTTCCCTTTCGTTTTCCTCCTTCTTTGAAGTCTTGTGTGTTCTAGGTGGAAACGGCAACGATGGGGTCGTAACTGGAGTAGATGGGGTAACAATTTTCCTTGGTGTCTCAGTCTCCTCTTTAGCTTTGTCCTCTTTGATTTTCGTAACTGCTTTAGGTACTTCCAACTCTTTTCCATTCCTTAGTGTAATTGCACTAGCATTCTCCCTTGGATTGACAACTGTTTGGGAGGGTAATTTTCCTGAACCTTGAGAATCCAACCTCCCCACTGTGGTGGCAAGTTGACCTATCTGATTTCTCAAGTCTTGAACAGAATTTTTTGTTTCCTGTTGGAATTGCTGTGTCTGACTCATGAATGCCTTGAACATGTCTTCCAACGATGTTCCAGGATTTTCAGGAGCTGTCTGTCTAGGTTGATATTGGGGTTGAGTTGGTTGAGAGCCTTGTAGGAACCCTTGTTGTCTAACCGGATACACGCTTTGCGCTGGTGGCCTATTTCCTCCATAACTAAGGTTAGGATGATCCCTCTATCCTGGATTGTAAGTATTGGAGTACGGGTCATACTTCCGCTGTGGTTGTGCCTGATAGTTCCCCATCGCATTAGCTTGTTGTGCGGTTTCATCCTCTTGCAATGTCGGACACGAATCAGTATTGTGACCACCCATTAAACAAATCCCACACACTTTTGCTGCTGGTGTATTTCCTGTAGCCATTTGTGTAACCAGCGCAGTTAGATCAAAAATTTGTTGTTCAAGGTTACTCGTGGTCATCTCATTCACTCTTGCAGGTGCATGGTTATTCCTTATCCCATACTGCTGAGAATTAGCAGCCATATTTGCAATTAAAGTCCTTGCAGCCTTCGGTGTCTTATCTACTAGTGCTCCTCCACTTGCAGCATCGATCATACTCCGATCCATTGGTGATAATCCTTCATGAAAGTACTGAATCAGGTGTTGATCGTCTATTTGATGGGGAGGACAACTGGAACACAATTTTTTAAATCTTTCCCAATACTCATACAGTGTCTCTCCGCTGAACTGTCGAATGCCGCATATCTCCTTTCTGATGTTGGCAACTCTCGAAGCAGGAAAGTACTTCTCCAAGAACAACCTTTTCATGTCATTCCATGACTGTATTGACCCTGAAGGAAGATAGTACAGCCAGTCTTTCGCTAGATCTTCCAATGAGAATGGAAATGCCCTTAGCTTGATTTGATCCTCAGTTACTCCATGTGGCTTCATGGTGGAACACACCACATGGAATTCTTTTAAGTGCTTGTACGGATCTTCACCTGTGAGACCACGAAAAGTAGGCAAAAGATGAATTAGTCCCGATTTAAGTTCAAAAGCAGCAGTTAAAGTAGGATATTTAATGCATAAGGGTTGTTGATTAAGATTGGGAGTGGCTAACTCTTTGAGTGTTCCATTGTTATTTGGCACCGCCATTTCTTCTTCTTCCTCTGAATCGGTGGATGATGTATTTGACAGTAATTCAAGTGCTATGTTGAGTCCCGGTGATGGAATTTCGTCTGACTCTGCAGTGATTCCTCGAACTTGACGAGCTTCTTTCCTTAACCTGCGTGCAGTTTTCTCAATTTCTGGATCAAAATTCAAATCACCGGATTGAGAGGATCGTATCATAAACTACAATAATGAACACAAATAAAAATAAAATAAAATAAAATGAAGAATAAATAAAGATAAATAATACTTCCCCGGCAACGGCGCCAAATTTTGGGAGCTGTCGTTTTACACTCCAAAATTAATACCTTACTAACAATCTACTAGTACAAAACTTAGTATAATGACAAGCAAGGATCGATCCCACAGAGAAGTGAATTAGTCTTTTACTTATTCTAATATTCCTATTATTTCTATGAATGGGGGGTTTTGAGTTTGATTCACTAAGCTAACAAAAGTAATTAAAAATGATTAATGAATAAAAAGCTTCAGTTCTTCAGTTCAGTATCACCTTAACACAGTTATAGAAAAGTTAAATTTAACAATATTTATCTTTCAATGAAATTAATAACCCTAGATAACCGCAATCGCTAATTATCCGAAATTCTCCTTATGTGTAAATCAAATGTGACAATCGCCTCAAGAGACCCTAACTATTATATAACCTAGAACTATCAGTCTAGATTTAATATAACAGCAGCATGAAGAATTAGAGAATTAGGTTAATCCAAGCAACAATTACACAATCAGGAATTATTTAACTTGCCTTCTAATAACCTTAATAATATCCAAAAGCTTGTCCACAATCAAATACTATCAATTGCTACCTATGATCAGATATAATATCGTTTGCTTAATACTATATCTTGATCTAGCAGATGATATTAATCAAATTAATTCAATTGGCCAAATCAAATCAAAAAATTAAATAACATATAATCAATTAAAAACAGATTATCAGAATAAATCTCATGCAAGAAGGAATAAATAAATAAAACCTGATTAAACCATTAATTATGAAAAAGGTTCAACATCCCTTAGAACTGAAAGTAAGAGTTTAGCCTGACATGCCTTCAATCTTCTCCAATTAAGGTTACAATTGTAGTTGTCAAGATCCCCCAATAATAAATTAAAAACATCTATTTATAGTCCTAAGATAATATCCTAAGTCTCTAAGAATTAAGAATCCAATCTGAAATAGAAATCCTCAACAATTACAAAAAGTCAAAGCTGGTCAAACTTGGTCAATGCCGCCATTCTCGCCGGGGCGAGAAATTTTGTACTGGGTTTCTCGTCGAGGCGAGAAACTCCAGAAAGGTCTGGGCCGGGGCGAGCTCTGGATCGGCTGGGGCGAAAATGGGCAGAGGCTTCCTCGTCGGGGCGAGAATTCCTAGTACAAAGTTCTCGCCGGGGCGAGAACCTCAATTTTTCCAACTTTTCAGCTTTTTCTCGTTTTAGCTCCGATTTTCCATCTTTTTCCACTTTTGACTCTGAATTCTCCTGAAATCAATAAACAACCTAATAAGTGCATATACACAATAAAACATGCAATAAACTAAATATAAAGGAATAAAAATAAATGAATAATATGCACTTATCAGATCTTTAGGATGTGTGGAACTTGAAAATTCTGAAGGAAAACTAAGAAAAAGTAAAAGAACTATAAAAAATTGTTAGATCTTTTTAATCCATTTATGGATTATATCTTAATGTTTTTGTACTATGGTAGCAAAAGCAATTATTGTTGTAGTAGATTTCTTAAAATATGTAGTAAGGAATTAGACAAAAATCATATTTGTCCTAAAATAATAGCTTATTAGTTGAGTAGCTATGACAACATGATAATAAAATTATATTATGATGAAAAATTTAAAAATATTTTGTCATATTAATTATATTACTATTAATCAACTAATAAATAAGTATCTTTATAAGTTAAAAAATTAGAAATAAAATTATTTTTGTGAGAAAAGAACATAAACAATGGTTTCTTTCTTAGTACTCCCAATCCATTCCATGCATGCAAATAGGATGTAACCAATCCATGCAAATACTAATATATGAATGACACGCATAGACTATAATACGTATGCTTGTAGTTTCAAGGCTTATAGTTCCAAAGTTTTGATTAGAATTTACGATCCTCCAAAATTTTATTTTATTATCAGATTTGTATTGATACATATATATAAACAAATTTCTTAATAAATTTTGAAGAATAACATTTATTATTTGCAACTTACTATTGAAAATAAAATATCTTCCAAAAAAAAAATACTTAATACCGTGAAAGTATTTGTAAGTTTCCATATACTCCCACCATTTAAAAATTAGAGATATATTTATTTATTTTTATTCTATTTTGAAACTAGAGATAAAATTTATTTTAAGACTATAATATGATAAGATATTCGTAATTTATCATTATTTTAACTATCATATCTAGTATCTCAATTCTCAAGAAGTATTTTATAATCACACCAATATTATTAAATTCTTAACTAATAACAGCAATACATTTAAAAACATACAATTATTTTTAAAATTCGTCGTTTTTTAAAAAATAAGTACAAGTAGAATAATATTTTTTGTATGCAGTCTTGCTATATGTTGTTATAAATTTATCTCAAATAAGTACAATTTAATACGTAATGTCTAGCAAATAAGTACTTTTACGTTTATGCCCAAGCAAAGTTTATTTGGATGGGAATAATAAGATCAAGTACTTAAGGAGCTGCCAAATTCGTGAGTATGGTGCATGGAATCTCAGATCGTGACATGTCGGGAAATACAGATATTACAACATATGTTGTTAGCCCCTTAGTGGGTTGACACTGAGTTGGCATGGTGGATGGCCAGACAGCGTGCCAACACTTGGCTTTTACACTCAGTCAATGTGGGCAAGACAACTTGACACTCAGTCTTGTGCGACAGTGTGCGATATTGGGGCGCTGACAAAACTTGTATATCCAGGGGGTATACATTATGACTCCTCAAGCATACCTGATGTCTATTGTTTGTTAGAGTTTATGCCCTAGAGGCCAATTATTTGATGTAATTGCTTAACATTTCTTTTGATATTTGATTGAATAAATGAATTATTTTATTATGGTTTCATTTACTGTGTTATATAAATGTTAGCATAATAAAAGTCCTTAGAATAATGATACAAATTATATAGCTTCAAGTATGTGACTTGAACATGAGATTATATAATTATAATTAGTATCATTAATCTTAAATGTCCCTAGTCGAGTATCATTGTTAATGGGAGAACAATGATACATTGAGACTAGTATGTGGATTGACTGATGGCCAAATCTCATTGGTCATTAATATATGAGATATTGAGTCAATGCATAGGTACATGTTAGAGAACAATGTACTGGACAGACCCACCATGAGAATTCTACGTGGAGCATTATGCAAAGTGTCATAAGCAATTCTCATAGTGACAACGATGTAATGGTCCTCCGACCTGAAATCACTATATTACTATACGAGAATTTATGTACTTTGATATCATCAAAGGTCACCTTTAATAGGGTGGACAATAAAGGTGATTATTGGGTACATCATGAATCGTGTGAGGAATATGAGTAATCTAGATGGAATTTAACCCTCCTATATATTATGGGTGATATCCATAGGCCTCTTGATTGAGTAGGACTATGAAATACATGGCCATGCTCAAATAGTGATTTGTTTCATATAGTCTACTCATTGATCAAGAAAACTCAGATTAAATTATGAAGAATATGACACATTCCATGGCTCGAGTTTAATCTAAGATTTCAAGGTTAAAAGGATTAAATTATATTGAAACATTGGTCTCGGAAAAGGTTGCATCGAATCACCAATCTTATTATTACTTGGGTAGTAGTGATGCATTACTAGATGTCACTCACTATTTATAATTTTATAATATGATTTTAAAATTATTGTCAATATAATAATAACCTATAGGGTCACACACTTAGAACGTAATTAAAAGGGAATTAATTTAAATTGTAAGAATTTAAATATGTCAATATGATTGATAGTATTTAAATTACGAATTTAAATTAACAGGATAATTTGTATATATATGTATATTAATTAAGTAAGACTTAATTAAAATATAATATATATATATATATATATATATAAATTCGGATTTTATTTTTCTAATAGGATTAGGGTTTTGTTTAATTACTTTTTGGACGCTATATATATCTGATATATCAGCAGTCTGAGGTACGTGAGATAGAAAGAAAACAAAACCCTAGCTGTTTTAGAAAAGAGAGTTGAGAGAAAAACTTCAGTAAAATCCAGATCTTGGCGACTAGTATCGAAATCTCTTTGTTGCGATCGTTTGACGGTTCACGGGGCGTTCGTGTGGATACCGTAGAGACGCAGTTCCGTTGGATTGCGTTGGAGATTCGAAGCCGTTCCAGAATTTCATCGTTCCATTCAAGCTCGGATAATCGGCAAAACAAATCTTAACCTTTGAATTAATTTGTTTTCGCATGGATCCTGTTTTAGGGTTTCGGAATATCATTTTAAAATTTTTAAATTCCGCTGCGTTTATGTGCCTCCTAACATTGTTAACACGTTAAAATTTTTCACAAGTGCTACTATAAGGGAGGGGTGGTCCGTGAAGTCCACCCAGGCCATGGGCAGGTTGCCATGGCCTATGCATGCGGGACATTGTTGGGTTCCCCTAATAATAATTCTAACAACGGATTGATGGCTTGGATTAGATTAAAGACCCTTTCATGGGCTGGGCATGATTGGGCAAGAACGTTGTTGTGTGGCATGTTCATAGTGGGCAGCACCTTGTGCAAATGCTTGGCCTAGTTGGGTTTTCGTGTGGGCTGGATGGACAAAGCATTGTGACACATGTTGGGCAAGTTCGTGGACTGAGGCAACAAACAATGTGGGCTGACTTTATAACGCCCCCAAAATTCGGGTCTTACCTTAAAGCCCGGGTCTGGTGCGTCACGGTACTACCCATATAATATAATCTCACTACATAAATGTAATACAAAATTATTATAATGTATCCTCATCTAATCCCAAGTATGAAGACCTTTACTAATACATCAATTAATAATCATTACAATTTAATTTTATTCCTGATGTACATAACAATTTACAAAAATAAGTATTAAAACTTACTATTCCACTCTTATTATCAATTCCAGATTTCGTAACCTTTAAATTCTACACTTATGATCAAGGTTGAATAAATACCATGATCCATTTTAAAACTTTATAAGTAATCATAAGATTCAGTCTCTAACTATAATCATTTCCTGAATATTCGTAAAGTTATTCAATACTATACATTCGTTAAAAAAATGACCTTTATACAATATCGTCATCGTACTACTCTCTACCATACAAAGTAACTTATATAGTCACGTCTTGATCCGAAATGGATATCTTCTAATTCTGATTTAAAATTTACATACTCTCATTTACCTACATTCCATACCGTTGTCACGGCTAAATAATTACAATAAAGAAACATTTAACAACCTTCCTATTTCCATGCATCTCTAATCCTTATCATCACGATATCAAGATAATTGCATTGCATCGCAAATCTGCAAAAGTTTTATTTTTGCAAGAATGAGCATGACGGCTCAGCAAGAACTAACAGTTTACACCTTACATGCATCACGTAATATATAATTTGCCTTTTATTCATGCATCATCATTCTCATACTATGCATCTTAATCGTGCATTATAAATCTTATGCAATGCATCTACACATGCATCATACATCTCTTAACATGCAAGTTTTATTTGCATCATATATCTCATAGCATACCTCATGTATCTCATATTGTATGTTTATAATAACTCAAGTTCCACATAGAACAATATAATCACATAATTGCACAACGTGCACACTTTAATCATGCTCGCATATAATTCACTTAACAGTGAGAGATTTAAACAATCAACACATGCACATCAATACATTTAACCAAGTCAACAAGTTACTGAAAGAACTTGCCTTAAGCGTTCCTTACCAAATTATGATGGTTCGTCCTTCAAATATCCTACATAATTTATTTAACAATAAAATACCAATTAGCCACTAAAAAGGCTTCATATATTGGTTCACATTATAATAATTCTTATCTCATATTGTTCGCGCATTATAGATTAATAAACGCGATTAATTCTAAAACATCTCACTCCAAGTTATAAAACTCGTTTTTGCACTTTTTCTTTAACAAAATATTGTTTTTGTTTTTATCATAACTCACTCGTTACTCATTCGCTTTTGTTTATTCTTACGTCAAATTAAAGCTTGTATAATCTATTTTAACACCATCTAGGCCATGGTTCCAGCCCATTCTTCAAACGAAACAGATTTCCACTTTTTATAACCAAGGTCAGATTACTATAAAAAATATGGCTAGCTTTACCCTCTCTTACTAAAACAGTCATAACTAATTCGTTTCTAAACTTTTTTGAGTGATTCTTGCGCCCACGCGAAGCTAACTTTTGGGGCTACAAATATTTGAACTATTTTCAAATTCGAAACACACAAGTCCAGAAAATTCATACAACAGGCAGGTCCGAATCTGATTTTCCAGATTGGATAGTTTTGGCGCCCTTACTTTGGAACATCATAACTCGCTCGTACGAACTCAGAATGAGTCCATTTCGGTAGCTATGAATTCATTATTCAGTGTACTATACTCTCCAAAAAAAATCAAAATTTTCCAGGAATTTATACTAGCCACGAAATTATCCTTATGGTCAGCTGTCCACTAGTTTCCGTTTTCAACATGTTTTACTAGAATACTCACCATAAATTCATTTTAGCTTCTTTTTGCTTCGTTCCAATTGGGTTATTTTCGTAACTCATAAGAGCACAACCCATCATTAAAGAAATTAATATTTAGTTTTAGAGCCTTACAAGAAATGGTTCCAAAACAGTCCTCTAACAATCCATAAATGTTATCCATTTTCCATCCTTTAAGCATAGGTTCGGATCTTGCTCTTTTCGGGTTCCATTTTACATGCTATTAATAGTTAGTCTAGCACTTATACATCATTCTTGAGTTCTTCATCAACTTATAATAACCATAACAACATCTAGCAAAATACAAAACTTAAGAGAAGAAGATTGAAAGTTTAAGGTTTTCATGTCTTACCTTCTTTATTTCTCTTTTGCTTAGGCGCTAGAGGATGAACAAGGCTTGCATTATTCCTCTTCTTTTCTTCCTTAGTTTTCTTCCTCTTGAATGCTAAATACTTTGCCAAAGCTTGCTAGAATCCTCTTTCCCTCTTCCTTGAGTATTCCCGAACCTTTTCCTCAAGCCTTAACTCTCACCCATTTCTTTCTCTCTTGGTTATCAAGAACTTTTGAATGGTAAGGATGAACAGGGATGGAGGATGGCTTGGTTTTGTTAACTGACTTCTTCTCTTTCTCTCCTTGCCACATCCGGACTTCTCTCTTCCTCCTCTTCAACTTTCTTCCTCACTTTGCAAACAAATGAACTGAACTTGGCATCAAAGGAACAAATGATACTTGATGGGAAACATATTTCCATACATTGGGGTTGGAGTTTTATCTCCTCAAGACCCATTTGGTCCGAATAATTCATCCTTCTCTTCTCCTATTGGTTCAAATATTTTCTTGTTCCCTCTCTCTCTCTCTCTCTTCTCCTATTGGTTCAAAATGTTGGGTTGTCTCCTTGTTAGTTTAATAATCCCCCACTTCTTCCTTATTAAATGTTCCTTCATTAGAAAATTAAATGCACTCATTCTCCATTTGGTTGTCCCACCCGAACTCCTTCCAAATCCTCCTAGATGCTGAAATTTTCACCCATTTCTCTCATGGGTCATGGGTTGGGTCTTGAGTTTTAGTTTTTGGGCCAATTACTTAGGCCACTCTTATCAAACATTTGGGCTTCTAATTAACTTATCAATTGCTCTTACAAAATCCTACACTTGGATTTTAACAATAAAAATTTTCATTTAATAAATTATTAGCCCACTAATTTAATCCATTAATGGACTCATTTAATATAGGTTAGGTATTTACTAACCAATTAGCTTACTAAAATCATGTACCTAAATGTACATGTAACCCACATTTATTTGGTTAACATATTTATACCAAATAAATTATTCAAATAATAATCTTCATCAAACTATTTATTTTATTCAATAAATAGCGTTCTTGGCGTGAATAGTGCCCACGTGAATAATGATTTGGCGATATTACGCGAAATCAATTTATTTGCTTATGCGAAATTTACGACACATAAAATTCATGTGTTAACATAATCTAGGTCATAATATAACCTTTAAACACATCATATAAAAAAAAATTCAATACATCCCATAATATTAATAAACCCAAGTTACAAGGGTGTTCTCGATTTACGATCGTTATATTCTTACTTCTACACTATTATACACTTCGTGAGTTAGTCCATACTAATTAAATTAATTAGCTTTGACTAACTATTAGACCTCATCTCATCGCTTAATCTATAATAAATATTTTATACACATATATTTATTCACTTATCACATAACTTACGTAAATATATACATAACATATATATATATATATATTTTACATTCAACCATCTACACCTCATAATAAGAATTTTATTTATTAAATTCTTATCATAATTATTCTTCTTGAAAAAAAATTCGGGTTGTTACAGACTTTGTGGGCTAGTTGGGGCATGGGCTGACTAGAGCAAGGACCAAACTGATGAGCAGTTGTGGATAGTTGCTAACTCAGCCAACCTCCACACACATGCTGACATGTCTCATATTTGAATTGTAGAACATGGGTGCAACACATCTGCAGACAAGTTGCTAGTGTGCAGTTGCTAGATAGTTACGCATTTGAATGCTGAATGGCCATTGGCCAGGAAAATCTTAGGTAGTTGGAGATGTCAACTGCAGCCTAATTTTGGATTCATTATTTATATGTATTGTTGGGCATTGTATTGACACTGAACAATTGTGGGTCTGCAAGCCCTATCCAGATTGTATTCCTTGTTATTGAGAGAAACAATAAAAGGTTGGGATATTGTCCTGTAAATTATGTTGACTTTGTGTGTGTGCTTGTTTATAGACTCTGATTTACATACAGGTGATTGTGTGTTAACCTCGCTGACTGGTTGGTGCAAACCAGTACATCACAGGCAGAATATTTGACGCAAAAATTTATTGTCAATTTGTAGACCCTGTGACATATGCTATGTGGAGTATCTTCAACAGACATTACAACATATGACATGTGGAGTATCTTCATTTTGAACCGCTTTCATTTTCTAAATTAGTCTTTAACAAGCAGACTAACTAATATATACTTAATTGCACTATTCAATTTCCTTTTCGAAAGAGAAAAACTTTAACGTCAATCTACAAATTATATATAGAAACCCTGCCGAAAAAAGATAGAGAAAAAGAAAAGCTTTATAAGGCACGGGGCTATGGAATGATGGATGGTAATTAGATAAAGTATTAATTACATTTTTTTTAACTTATGTGTTTGCTCCTAAAACATCACTTAAAAAGATTTAGATGAAATACTTTAAAACTAATTTACAATAATTACGATATATGAACTAAAACCAAATGAAATTAAATAGTGTTTAGTTATTCAAGTTTCTTAGGTCATTGATCAATTCTGATGCGTTCATTATGGAATTCAAATGAAATTAATACACAATATTATTATTTTTTATATGTTTTAGATGTTCTTCTGCAATTTATTTATAAAAATAGAATTAATTATTATGAATTAATTCTTACGTTACATTCGTTTATATAAACACTTCTTAACAAGCTAACAAGTAATATATAAATGATATGCATCATAGCACAATCAATAGGATTGTACGGACGCTTTTATGTTTAAAGGCTTGCAGTTCCAATGCTTGGTTCAAACTTCACACTTGATCAAGATGGGTATGGAGTAATCATCCTCCTTGGGTGATATGCAAATTTGACAGGAGAAACATACATGATCTTATATACACATTTATTAGAAGGTAAACTTGATTTTGAGCCTTAAACAGTTGGAATAACTTTTTAATAAATTTGGACTTTAAGTAATTGATCATATAATAAGTCCAAGTTTTTTAGAGTTAAATGTCTAGAATATTTTTATGTTGGCAGTAAGATATAACTTACTAGAATATTCTTGTAAAATATCTAAAGCATGTTCTAGAGTCTTGAGAATGTTCTAGGAAGAAGTAAGAAGTTAGAAGTATTTAATAAAGTGTCTAGATGTATCCATGAACTAGTATAAATAGAGGTTATGGGGATAAATACACTTCTGTTACATCAAGTACTATTAAATTCATAATTCGCCCCTCAAAGCATTTGAGCTTACAATTTACTACATACAATGTAGCTTCCAAATTTAAATTTTGGCCAAAATTGGCCGGAATACTTAAATTTCTAGTCAGATAAAACTTGTATACGATTTGACCTTATAAAATACACTTTGACTTTAAAAAAAACAACCAGTTGTTGCCTTTCCCCTTTCCCGCCCTAATGGCATTCACGGACGATTTACTAACGGAATGGAAGCTTGTTACATCAATTCAATTGCGAGATAATACTGCTATCAAGCTTCAAGTTCACATTTAGCAAATGCATAAAAAGGGTATTATCTATTTAAAACAATTTCGTAAAACAAATTTAGTAAGCACAATTTCTACTCGGTAATATGGACAAAGTCTACCTCAAAGTAATTGAAACTCGTGATTCAAAGTCAATTATTCAATGTTATACAGGGGTGATTTGTCCTCCCATAAAAAATATACACTAAAAGTAGAATGCCGCTAATAAAATTTTAAATAAATCACAACTTTTCCATATATTTACTAGCAAAATGGAAGCTTGTTAATGTAATAATCCAGATTTTTGTAAATAATTAAATATTAATTGATTTTATTTTATAAAAGTATAATTGAATTATAAAAGATTAGTTACTAATTTTTTTTTAGTTTATTCCTTGTTTCGTTTGAAAAGTTAAATTTTTTTAGTTGATAATTAAATAATTGATTAAATTAAAATTGAAGAGTCCATTAGGGTTTTGGTAACTCTTATATTGATTCCTATTTATATTTAAAGAGTAGAAGTGTAACCCTAATCCTATTCAAATTTAATTTTTTAAATTTTCGAAATGAATATTTATATGCATTGCAGCTCATTAGAAAAATCATAATTAATTCATCCGATGTCGGAATTGAGTGAATCCAAAGCCAATTTCTTCAGTTTTTCGTTCTCTACAATTATAAAGAGTAAGAAAAATTATTTGACGTCATCTTGATGCCTTAAATTGTTGAAAACCGCAACCTGTCCAGTTCCCGTCACTATTTTGAGCCTTTGTTTTAAAATTTTATAATTCAGTTATATTAACTCTGAATCGACTGATTCTTGAGCCTATTTCGTGTATCTTTTCGAAGTTACAAGTTTCATGAGACATAAATAGATTTTAAAGACTCTAGAACACCCAAAAGTCAGATTCTTTACTGCTGCGTACTGAAGAAAGGTGAACAAGGAAAGTAAAAGTAATTTCATATTTTGATTTTAAATATAATCTCTATTTTCAAAACTCTCATAACTAAACTTACTTCTAACTTCTAACTTCTAACTTCTTACTTCTTACTTCTTCGTAGAACATTCTCAAGACTCTAGAACATGCTTTAGATATTTTATAAGAATGTTCTAGTAAGTTATATCTTACTGCCAACATAAAAATATTCTAGACATTTAACTCTAAAAAACTTGGACTTATTATATGATCAATTAATTAAAGTCCAAATTTACTAAAAAGTTATTCCAACCAAGGTTTTAAAAACCGGACCGGCCCGGTAAAAACCGGAACCGGTCCGCCTTCCGGTCCGATTTGGCCCAAAAAATCGGTTTTGGTCAAAACCCGGATTGACCCGTTGACCACCGGTTCAACCGGTGGTCCAACCGGTAAACCCGGTTAATTGACCCGGTTGACCCGGTTTTTTAATTTTTAATTTTTTTTTTTGCCAAAAAATTTTTTAATATTAAAATTAGCCACTTTTATTAATATTGTAACTCATCTTTATTATGTTATAGTTCATAAAAAATGAGATTTTTTAAATTTTTATTAATTACTAATAATATATATTTTTATATATTAATTATGTCACCGGTTCAATAACGGTCCGACCACTGGTTGAACCAGTGACCCACCCACCCGATACCCTTTCCGGTTCGATGACCGGTCAGGGTTTAAGAACACTGATTCCAACTGTTTAAGGCTCAAAATCAAGTTTACCTTCTAATAAATATGTATATAAGATCATATATGTTTCTCCTGTCAAATTTGCATATCACCCAAGGAGGATGATTACTCCATACCCATCTTGATCAAGTTTGAAGTTTGAACTAAGCATTGGAACTACGAGCCTTTAAACATAAAAGCGTCCGTACAATCCTATTGATTGTGCTATGATGCATATCATTTATATATTACTTGTTAGCTTGTTAAGAAGTGAATGTAACGTAAGAATTAATTCATAATAATTAATTCTATTTTTATACATAAATTGCAGAAGAACATCTAAAACATATAAAAAAATAATAATATTGTGTATCTCATTTGAAATCCATAATGAACGCATCGGAATTGATCAATAGCCTAAGAAACATGAATAACTAAACACTATTTAATTTCATTTGATTTTAGTTCATATACCGTAATTATTGTAAATTAGTTTTAAAGTATTTCGTCTAAATCTTTTTAAGTGATGTTTTAGGAGCAAATACATAAGTTAAACAAATGTAATTAATACTTTATCTAATTACCATCCATCATTCCATAGCCCCGTGCCTTATAAAGCTTTTCTTTTTCTCTATCTTTTTTCGGCGGGGTTTCTATATATAATTTGTAGATTGACGTTAAAGTTTTTCTCTTTCGAAAAGGAAATTGAATAGTGCAATTAAGTATATATTAGTTAGTCTGCTTGTTAAGGACTAATTTAGGAAATGAAAGTGGTTCAAAATGAAGATACTCCACATGTCATATGTTGTAATGTCTGTTGAAGATACTCCACATAGCATATGTCACAGGGTCTACAAATTGACAATAAATTTTTGCGTTAAATATTCTGCCTGTGATGCATTGGTTTGCACCAACCAGTCAACGAGGTTAACACACAATCACCTGTATGTAAATCACAGTCTATAAACAAGCACACACACAAAGTCAACACAATTTACAAGACAATGTCCCAACCTTTTATTGTTTCGCTCAATAACAAGGAATACAATCTGGATAGGGCTTGCAGACCCACACTTGTTCAGTGTCAATACAATGCCCAACAATACATATAAATAATGAATCCAAAATTAGGCTGCAGTTGACATCTCCAACTACCTAGCTAAGATTTTCCTGGCCAATGGCCTTTCAACATTCAAATGCGTAACTGCCCAGCAACTGCACACTAGCAACCTGTCTGCAGATGTGTTGCACCCATGTTCTACAATTCAAATATGAGACATGTTAGCATGTGTGCGGAGGTTGGCTGAGTTAGCAACTACCCACAACTGCTCACCAGTTTGGTCCTTGCTCTACTCAGCCCATGCTCCAACTAGCCACAAAGTCAGCCCACATTGTTTGTTGCCTTAGTCCACGAACTTGCCCAACATGTGTCACAATGCTTTGTCCATCTAGCCCACACGAAAACCCAACTAGGCCAAGCATTTGCACAAGGTGTTGCCCACTATGAACATGCCACACACAACAACGTTCTTGCCCAATCATGCCCAGCCCATGAAAGGGTCTTTAATTTAATCCAAGCCACCAATCCGTCGTTAGCATTATTGTTAGGGGAACCCAACAATGCCCCGCACGCATAGGTCATAGCAATCTGCCCATGGCCTGGGTGGACTTCACGGGGCACCCCTCCCCTATAGTAGCACTTGTGAAAATTTTCAACGTGTTAACAATAGACATCAAGTATGCTTGAGGAGTCATAATGTATACCCCCTCGATATACAAGTTTTGGCCAGCGCCCCAATCTGCTGCACAATATCGCATGCTGCCGCACACTGCTGCACAAGACTGAGTGTCAAGTTGTCTTGCCCACATTGGACTGAGTGTCAAGGCCAAGTGTTGGCACGCTACCTGGCCATCCACAATTCCAACTCAGTGTCAACCCACTAAGGGGCTAACAACATATGTTGTAATGTTTGTATTTCCCGACATGTCACGATCTAAGATTCCATGCACCATACTCACGAATTTGGCAGCTTCTTAAGTACTTGATCTTATTATTCCCATCCAAATAAACTTTGCTTGGGCATAAACGTAAAAGTACATATTTGCTAGACATTACACATTAAACTGTGGTCCTGGACTTCACATTTATGAAAACCTTTCAAGCTGCTTCAGCATTATAAAATATGATCATTGTACTACTGAACTTAACATCTATATAATTAAAATGATCTTACCGTTTTTATACCACATAAACATCAATCAATTCAGTCTTTTGATTAAAATATCTCGATCTTCCTTGTGTTGGAGGTTAATTCAAACTTTACTAGATTTTGTCTGTTCCTAGTTTTTAGTTTTGTAGTTTTTTTAATACAATCCTTCTATCTTGAAGGATAGAATTAAATCAGTTTAGTTTTTTCAATTTTGGAATTAGCCTTATTTTTATTTCCATTGTCTATATAAAGGTTATTTTTTCTGTTATATGAAGAGCACTACAGATAAGTAAAATGTTTTGTTCTTCTCCTTCCTCTAAATATTTTGTTTTTTCCCCTTATTTTGGTTGTTGCGTTAACACTTTGTCCAACCACCACAATTAATCTTTTTTCCTTCCTTTTTCTACAGTTCTATCCTTCACCACATTCAAACACAGTCTTCTCATTAATTAGCTAAGAAAAATGGTTAGTCAAACAGTCTATTGTGTTGTCCTCTCTCATTCTATTTTCAGTTTGCATGGTGGAGGCCAATGTTAATACTATTGATTTTGTCCAGTGCATGGCCACCCAATCCCCAAACATTACCAAACATATTTACAACAAATATTTTCCTAAATTTCTCCCTCTTTTTCAATACATCCAACAGCAGTCAAGGTGGGTCAACTCATCAACATCTTCATTTAATTTCATCATCACTCCTTATGATGAAACAAAGATTCAAGTTGATGTCCTATGCAGCAAAAAGAATAAATATGAGTTGAGGATTAAAAGTAGGGGGCCACGACTACGAGGGCATGTCATACCGCTTTCAAAGAAGGTATGTCATCATTGATATGTTTTAACTTTAACAAATCCTCATTAATGCTGACAACGAAATTACGTAGGTGCAGGCCTGATCCACGCTTGGGGAGCTCTACTATGTCATTGCCCAAAAAAGCCTCGTCCTTGCATTCCTGGGTGGGACGTGCCTGGGTGTTGAAATCAGAAGCTTTCTTAGTGGTAGTGGGTTCGGATGATTATTTAAGAAATACGGCCTTCGAGCCGATAATATATTGGACGCACATATTGTCGATGCCTATGGTCGTGTACTTGATAAGGGATCTATGGGGGAGGATTTTTTTTTGCCATTAGAGGAGGGGGGCTAGTTTCAGAATCATTGCATCTTGGGAACTTAAGTTAGTCAGTGTTCCTCTTACTGTGACTACTTTTACCAAATATAAATATTTGAACGAAAGTGTCACAAAACTAATTCACCAATGGCAAAACATTGCCCCAAAACTCCCCAATAATTTAGTCATCAGGGTTATGGTGAGTGTGCTAGTTCAAGATCAGTAAAAGGGTGATCCAAGTGGGCTTTAGCTCACTCTTTTAAGGAAGTAAAGCCCAGTTAATGGGCATTATGAAGGAGAGTTTTTCGACCTTGAGTTTGATGGAATCGGACTGTTACGAAATACCTTAGATTAACTCTTCTATTCTCTACTGGTTGAAATCAAAGGGAATGAATATCCATTTGAGAATGCACTCAACTAGACAAACAAGTTTAGGAATCCGTACAAATTAGGAAAGTCCGATTTTGTCACCAACCCCGTTATTCCCCATACTGCTTTTCAAGACATTTAGGAGATGTTCCTGAAAATTGAAGGATCACCCACAATAATATTGGAACCGTTCAGGGGAATAATGGAAGAACTTTCTTTCATAATTGATGAATGAGTTTGATACTTGCGAATCAGATGTCTTTTGTTTTAATTCTTGGTTGTTTGAGAGTATTTCTAGTTCATGTATATTCATTTTATGTTTATTATGCAGAAGGTAGCAATGGATGGGTAAAACAGGAAATTCCAGAAGGAAATGACAATTGTGTAGCTGTTTTAATGTTCAGCGTGGTCAGCACTAAATCAGTGCAATTTCAGCGCGATCGACGCTGAAACACAAACATGAGTTGGGCTTTTGTTTTATTGCAGTTTTTGGTCGTGGGTTGGACTTTCTACGTGGGACGGAACAAGGCAACATGTGTAGGGTTTTAAGGAGAAATTCGCTGAGATTAGAGGTATCTAACACATAACAACATAACAGATAATAGGACATAACACAAGAAGATCAGAGGATTGAAAGAGAGACCAGACTTGAGAGAAGAAGGAGGAGATTCAAAAGCTTTATACGGAGTTCTTCCGATCTCTTTCCTAACTTTTAATTTTGTAACTCTAGAATGATGGATTTTTATGTGGATGTTTTTATATTTATGATCATGAACTAAATTTTCTTTTAAGACTGCAACAGATCTTAGTGTGTAATCCAAATATAATTGCTTCTTGTTAATTAAATTATTTTGTTTGAATCATCTATCATACCATGTTTTTAAGGTGCAATTGCCTGATCAACAATTAATGTGGTAATTCATATAAAATCGAGAGAGGAGTATGAGTTTAGACCTAGATATGGTAGCACGTGTATGTTTTCTGCATAAGATGGAATCATATTTATGTGTGGCATAGAGATATAGCTATACGCCTCGTGAATTCTAAAAGGGAAACTGTAATTAAATCCTTTTTGATTGATCTCACATAGGGATATAGTGAATTGATCAGTTTGGATGTTTCTGAAAAACCTGTTGCCTTAGGGTCAGGTTTACCTGAATTAGTTTGCATGTCATTGAGAAGTGCATACAAACACTATAAAGAATTTATGGTTTATAATTCAATAAAAGTAATTAATTTAATAAGAAGTAAGAAGAGTTTGGGTGATGCATTAAGTGAAGTTGTAGTCTTAATCTTTTTAATCTGAAGAAATTCTCTGTTAGTTAGTGTCGACGCCGGGAGGAATCGCTTCCATCGCGATGTTGTTGCCGTTTCCAATCTTAGCCTTTTTATTAGATGATGTTTGGAAAAGGTCGGCATTGATGTCGACGGGGTTTTGAAAGATCGTTTTTTATGATGAGTCAATTAACCAGAATCGCCAGTTGGTATATTTGAAATGGATGTACCAACTCATCCGAGTTTCATTTTTTTTTAAATCGCTGGCTCATGTGTGACTCCGAATTAATTGGTCTGCGAATCGAGATTCATAGAGTTCGGGGGCTTGCTTAAGCGAGGGGAAGGTGTTAAGCACCCCCCGACTTCCGTGAAACACGGTTACCGCCATCTTGATGCTTTCTTATCCTTTGGTTCATGAAATGTGTGTGTATGCGCGCATGTGTGTGTGTGCCTATGTGAATGTTGTGGTGAGTTTTGCATGAAAAAGGAACATTTGGTGTTTTATGAAAAACGTGCTTTATTTTGAGAATGTTTTAGAATGTCTTCGGCCTATACGAGAAAGCTTTATTTTTCATGAGAAAGGTTTGATTTTAATTGTCGAAACTATGCGATTTTCATTAGGTGACGTTTTGGCAAAGCAAGAGTTTTTAAACCTTCGTCGAAATAGGAATCGAGATCTATACATTACTTTCATAAAATGATGGGCAATTTCTAGGATCTCTTTCACCCTATGCACCAAGGTTTAATAAAATATTATTTATTTTATAAAACCATTTTTGTGACGTTTGGAAACGATTATTCTTTAGCCTTCTCGTTTTAAGGGGAATCAACATTCATTTGCACTTTCAATTTTAAGCCTCGTGATACTAATAACCTCAATTGATTGATTTTATGGAAATCTCCATCGTTTAGCCTTGAAATCAATTTTTGGTGTCGTAATTCAAATCAAGCATTAAAATGCGTTGGGGTTATTCATGGGCATGTGAGCCATCAAAATAACCCCAAACGCCCACAAGCACATATTTCACTATTTCGGGGGCCTTAAACCCGATTTTCAACTTGGTATCATTTTAAGGCCCGACGATTACAATTTACAATAAAGGATTACATACACCAAAATTGTCCATCATCGGATTTGGACCACGGGGTCGCGTTCCTAGGCTCACATCAACAATTTATACACACCCATGAAATGGATACTACAAAAATTAAACAAGCTAAAAATCACCAAATGGATATCATCGGGCCATTAGGAAGAATTTTGTTTCGTTGGAACCCTCACTAATAATCCTCAATCCTTATATCCTCAATAATATACAAGAAAAGACTACATCTAATATAATCCAAATGATAAAACTTATCAAAATGATATAACAAAACTGCTATAAAAAGGATTCTTTTTCACCTTGCAAATGACACCACAATGCGTATAAACTCGTATATTAATTAGGGTAGAAAATATATGTGATACAATCTCACAAAAGAGATATAATTCCTCACTTTTTTCTCTCTTTTCTCTCCTTTTCTCGCTGCTATGGCTGTTGGTTCTTCCTCTTTTCCTTTCTTCTTCCGCCGCTGCCAACTCCCTAGATGAAATGAAGAAACTGAGCTGAAATAGGCTGGTCTAGGGCAGCCGCAGATTGATCTACGGCTGGCCTTGGTTTCCCCGCACCCGGCGCGCACTTCAGTCGCTCAGCCGCCCGCCGCGCACTTGAATTATTTTAATCATTGGCCGCAGATCAATCCGCGGCTGGGTGGGCTGATTTTCTCGATTTTCGGGCCATGCCTCGATTCTCGTGTCGTGACGTTAGTTTTTCGCCGAACGGCTTGTATTTTGCAGTCCGGGAATTACTGGGAGACGTGCCACATCATTCGGGAATGTTCATTTCGGACGACCTTGTTGTCATGTTGGTTTTGATTTGCAAATCGTCGCGGTGGCGTCGAGTGTTCGTACTTACGTCCACCCCTCGCTCTCGTAGGCCGGTTTAATTGACGATTTTGCCCTCCTGTCATGGTTAGTATACGAAGTGCAAAATTTGGGTGTTTACAGCTGCCCCTCTTTATCATGTTTATGAAATGTTAAATGAAATGAACAGGATAAAGAAATAGACACTCGATGCATGAATGACAGTGCACAAGAATGACATACATACATGATGCAACACATATAACTTATGATGCAATGTAGGATGTAAGGCATGCAAAATATTCGTAAAAGGGTGTCAATGCGGATGATCGTCTCGTCGGGGCCGGGTCTCGTATCCGGTCACCCATCTCGTAATCGCCGGGTCTCGTCGTCGGTCGATCGTCTTGTCGGGGCCGGGTTTCGTCGTCGGTCACCCATCTCGTAATCGCCGGTTATCGTCGCCGGTCGATCGTCTTGTCGGGGCCGGGTTTCGTCGCCGGTCACCCATCTCGTAATCGCCGGTTATCGTCGCCGGTCGATCGTGTTAGGTTTGTATAACGCGAACATGCAATCAAATTACATTAATAAAGCGAAAGCGCGATAAAATCAGATTTTAAAATTTTATACAAACCATCACCATGATCTTTCTTTATGCACAATTATTAATTAAACGAAAGAGATGGAGAATAAGAATTATACCCTTGTAGAATTCTAGCTTCCTCAGGTATAAGTTCACCTCCAATTCCTTCGCGTTCTCCTTGAATTCCACCGATTAAATTCCTTCCTTTGATCAACGTTAGCCACCCAAGTGTTTGGCCTCTAGAGGTGATCCACCAAGGAATAATACTTGTTCAAGAAGATGGGTGTTGGCAAAACCCTAATTTCTATTTCTATAGAAATTGTAAGTACTCTCTACAATTCTTATGCAAGAGTGTGTAACCCTAATCTATGATAAGACTTCTCTTATTTATAGATGTAGGAAAACCCTTCCCTAAACTATTTAGGATTAGGGTTTCTATTCTAATTAAACTCCTTTAATTATATTCCTAATCCAATTAGGAATTAATGAGAGAGAGTACTTCTATTAATTAATTCCCAATCCCTATTAGGAATTAAATAATAGTTATATTAATTAATTCCCAATCCCTATTAGGAATTAAATAATAGTAATATTAATTAATTTCCAATCCCTATTAGGAA
Source organism: Aralia elata (assembly GCA_034770075.1). NCBI lineage: Eukaryota > Viridiplantae > Streptophyta > Magnoliopsida > Apiales > Araliaceae > Aralia > Aralia elata. The sequence goes on from CM068377.1 coordinate 52,415,559, forward strand.
TTAAATAATAGTAATAGTAATAATAATAATAAGACTCCTCTTATTAATTTATATTTAATATTTCCAAAATATTAAATAATAAATATTAAGCTATTTAATTTATTCTATCTCCATAGATTAAATTAAATACACTTAACTTATTATTACAATTATGCCATTTACTTCTTAAATAAATATTTTCCTTTTGCGGTGTGACCCTTTAGGTTCTCCATATTAAACCGGTTGTGAATAAATCAATTTAGAACAATTCTAATCTTATTTAAATAAATAAATTAAACTATTTAATTCATTTAAATAAATAATATTTATTCTACAATAAGGGTAAGCCCCCTTAGCGGTCAACGACTTTCCAGATAATATAGATTTCAACATTAATCACAAAAGAACCTTTGAGTAAATAGTTACCGTACAATTCAATCCTTCTACCATACAATGTCCCAATTAAATATAAGACATGGAATTTCTGTCAAGTCTTATTTTATTTAATTATATGTATTTCGATTCCCAAATGCACAACTCTAAATAATGCAAATTAGGAAAACTCCCTTTATAATTTCATTCTGCCTTGGCCAAGGACTACTGAGTTATCATTTATCGAATCACATAGGACATTCACATCTTTTACTAGACGTGGTAGATTCTTTGTTGATCATTCACCTATCTCCATGTACAACTTATTATACCCAATCATACCCTTTGATATACCCTAAAGGTCTTAAGGGACATGTCAAAGTATAACTTATCATACACAAGATACTATGATGATCTCAAGTCTAAGGATCACTTGTACTACTATCACTAGAGGAATTCCTATTGACAGCCGAGTAAAACTCCATTAGGTATTCCTTAGCGAGTCACGTTCAGTGAACTTATTCTCCAATAAGCACCTACATACTTGCTTTAGTGTCTCCACACAAATGATTATGAGATCAATCATCCTCTTCATAAGAGCAAGCAACGTATGTACTAATCTATCCGGATTCACTAATCCCCAATTTAGTAATCCAACGATTAGGAACAATTTTAGTTTGTGAGCTATCTTGAATTTAGATCTCATTAGCATGATCACCATCATGATTCTAAAAGCATTGCTCAAAACTATGGGTTTATCACATTTAATATAACAGCACCATGTAGATAATATAAAATGCCTTTTAATAAAAATCAATTCCTTTATTAAATAAATGAATAAGATTACAAAGTATATGCTACATCATATCAAATATGATTGGCTTGTGTGCATACTACTTTCAATCTCCCACTTGCACTAAAGCCAATCGCCATGGTATCTAATACCCATCTTCTCTAAGTGACGATCAAACTGCTGTTGAGTTAAAGCTTTAGTAAATAGATCTGCAATGTTGTCTTGAGAGTCCACACGCTCCAGGGTGACATCTCCTCTTTCAATGATCTCTCTAATCAAATGAAACCGCCGCAACACGTGTTTGGATTTCTGATGAGACCTGGGTTCCTTAGCCTGCGCAACAGCTCCGTTGTTGTCACAGAATAAAGGTACGACTCCTCTAATGCTAGGAACCACTCCAAGTTCAGTTATGAACTTCTTCATCCAAACAGCTTCCTTTGCAGCTTCACTTGCAGCTATGTACTCTGCCTCTGTCACTGAATCAGCAACTGTTTGCTGCTTGGAACTCTTCCAACTCACTGCGCCACCGTTTAAGGTAAACACGTACCCTGAAACGGATTTACTGTCATCTTGGTCCGTTTGAAAACTTGAGTCTGTATAGCCCTCTAGTTTCAATTCAGACCCACCGTAGATAAGAAATACATCTTTAGTTCTTCTCAAGTACTTTAGGATGTTTTTCACTGCCTTCCAGTGCTCTTCTCCTGGATTCGACTGATATCTGCTTGTTACACTAAGTGCATGAGCGACATCTGGTCTAGTACATATCATACCGTACATGATAGATCCTATTGCAGAAGCATAAGGAATCTTACTCATACGGTCTCTCTCCTCAGGTGTCTTTGGGGCCTGTTTCTTGGAGAGATGTATTTCATGGCTCATCGGCATGAGACCTCTCTTGGAATCTTCCATGCTAAACTTCTTTAGCATCGAGTCAATGTACTTTCCTTGGGTCAAGCCCAGCATACTTTTAGATCTATCTCTATAGATCTTTATCCCCAAAATATAGGATGCCTCACCCAAGTCCTTCATGGAGAAGTGTTTAGATAACCAAATTTTGATCGACTGTAGCATAGGAACATCATTCCCTATCAATAATATGTCATCAACATATAATACAAGGAATGAAACAGCGCTCCCACTAACCTTCTTGTACACACAAGGTTCATCCTCATTTTTGATAAAATCAAACCTTTTGATTATCTCATCAAAACGGATGTTCCACCTTCGAGAAGCTTGCTTCAATCCATAAATGGATCGTTGTAGCTTACAGACTTGGTTTGTTCCAACCGTTGAAACAAAACCCTCTGGTTGTATCATATATACATTCTCCTCAAGCTCTCCATTGAGGAAGGCCGTTTTCACGTCCATTTGCCAGATCTCGTAGTCATAATAAGCTGCAATTGCAAGCAAAATCCGAATAGACTTGAGCATAGCTACTGGCGAGAAGGTTTCATCATAGTCAACTCTTTGTCTTTGTTTGAAACCTTTTGCAACCAGTCGGGCCTTATAGGTCTCTACCTTGTCATCTGCCCCAGTCTTTCTCTTAAAGACCCATTTACACCCAATAGGCTTAATGCCCTCAGGTGGTGAAACCAAAGTCCATACTTGGTTTTCATACATGGAGTCCATCTCGGATTTCATGGCTTCTAGCCATTTCTCTGAGTCATTACTACTCATAGCCTCTTTGTAAGTCAATGGATCATCATCATCTATGATGCGTACCTCATCATCATCCTCTATGATGAATCCATACCTCTCAGGTATCTTCGGTACTCTTCCAGATTAACGAATAAGTAATGGTACAGTAGGTTCTTCTACTTGGTCAGGTACCTGACTTTGATCCGTAGTATTTTGTGGTTCTTGAACTTCTTCAAGATATATCTTACTCCCACTGACCCCTTCGAGGATAAACTCCTTTTCCAAGAAGGCAGCGTGTTTCGCTACAAACACCTTTTGATCATTGGGATGATAGAAATAATACCCTACAGTTTCTTTAGGGTATCCCACAAATCTACACTTGTCGGATCTAGTCTTTAGCTTATCTTGTTCAAACCTTTTGACATAAGCTGGACAACCTCAAGTCTTAACATACTTAAGATTTGGTTTCCTCCCTGTCCATATCTCATATGGGGTCTTTGGGATGGATTTGGTAGGTACCTTGTTAAGTAGATATGCAGCCGTTTCTAGGGCATAACCCCAGAATGATACTGGAAGGTCGGTAAAACTCATCATGGAACGAACCATGTCCAACAATGTTCGATTTCTCCTTTCAGATACACCATTCAACTGTGGCGTTCCTGGTGGAGTCCATTGTGAGATTATACCATTTTCTTTGAGACAATTGAGAAACTCATTGGTCAAGTATTCCCCTCCTCGATCCGATCGAAGAATCTTAATACTTTTACCAGTTTGTTTCTCTACTTCACTTCTGAATTCTTTGAACTTTTCAAACGATTCAGATTTGTATTTTATTAAATACACATATCCAAATCTAGAATGATCATCAGTGAAAGTAATAAAATAAGAATACCCTCCTCGTGCATTCGTTGTCATAGGTCCACAAACGTCTGTGTGTACCAACGCTAACAACTCTGTAACTCTTTCTCCTTTTCCACTAAAAGGAGATTTAGTCATCTTACCCATGAGACAAGATTCACAAGTTGGATATGATTCATAATCAGATAGCTCTAAAAGCCTATCTTTATGCAACTTGGTTAATCTTGTTTCATTGATATGACCGAGTCTACAGTGCCACATAAAGGTATAATTAACATCATCTCTTTTTCTTTTTCTTAGTTTGTTCAATTTGAAGTATATTTTCATGCAAGTCAAGTATATAAAGTCCATTCAGTAGGTTCCCAACACCATATAAAACATTTTTATTATAAATAGAACAACTGTTGTTCTTTATTATAATATCAAAACCATCCATATCCAATACAGAAATTGAAATAATGTTTCTAATGAGTGTCGGAACATAATAACAATTATTTAAACTAATGAACTTTCCCGAAGGCAGTGCTAAACAATAAGTCCCTACAGCTAATGCAGCAACCTTTGCTCCATTTCCCACTCGTAGGACGACTTCATCCTTGTTCAGCTTTCTACTTCTGCTTAGTCCCTGCATATTATTACATATGTGAGAACCACAGTCGGTATCCAATACCCAAGTAGAATTTTGACTTTCAGAAAAATTAATTTCAATCATGAACAAACCTAGATCAGAAGTCGAAGCTTCTCCAAGCTTCTTTTGGTCCGCAAGATACTGCTTGCAGTTCCTCTTCCAATGTCCCGGCTTGTTTGCAGTGGTAGCAAACTCCTTTGCTATCTGGATCAGGTTTCTTCTTATCCTTTCTCTTCGCCTTGCCCTTAGCCTTCTTGTCTTTCTTCTTTTCAGAAGATACCTTGGGCCTCTTCCTTTTCTTGGAAGAATCATCCACCAGTAAGACTTGGTTCTTGTTGGATGAGAAGTGACCTTCAGCTGTTTTCAGCATGTTAAGTAACTCAGGCAAGCTGACGTCCAACTTATTCATGTGAAAATTCACAACAAATTGTGAGAAGGTGTCCGGGAGTGACTGCAAGATCAAATCTTGGCTTAACTCCCCATCCATCACGAACCCAAGCTGTCCAAGTTGTTCAATCAGATTGATCATCTTAAGGACATGAGTCTCAACAGCAGTGCCCTCGGTCATACGAGATCGGAAGAGCTCCTTAGATATCTGATATCTAGCAGTCCTACTTTGCTCACCATACAACTCTTTGAGGTGCAGCAATATAGTAGGAGCATCCATAGTTTCATGCTGACGCTGAAGCTCGTTACTCATGGATGCGAGCATGATGCATTGAGCCAAGATTGCATCATCTTGCCACTTTCTAAAAGTAGCAATCTCTTCCTCAGAGGCTGTTTCTGCAACATTTGCAGGGACTGGCGAATTTAGGACATAAGAAATCTTTTCAGCAGTGAGAACAATTCTCAGATTCCTTAACCAGTCCGTGTAATTCGGTTCCGGTCAGTTTGTTAGCATCAAGTATGCTACGCAGTGATAGTGAGTTTGACATTTTTTAAATTCTGCATGTGAAATAGGACAACATTTTAGCATACATTCATTTAATTAATTACCAAAATAAATTAGGTCTTTATTTTAAATTGGTATCTCCCACTATTTTCATCAAAACTATATTACCCTCATTATATAGTTCGGCAAATCTAATTAAAGATTTGCTAGTGAGAATAAGGATCCCATTTCAAATGTATATAGCCTTGTGTGACACAACAAACTATATATAAATAAATAGGTAGACAACTATTGTCAATTACATCACTATGTAACTCCTTGTATTTTGCCTCTTAGATTATTTTGATCAAGTGTGACACATCCGAATCAAAATTATCTAAGTTAAGTCCAACCTAGCACTTCCATATATTCGAAAGAAAAACACTGTCCTTGTGTGACACAACAAAACAGTATCGTTCAGTCTATGTATAAGCATCAAATGTGATAAAGCAACATCTTAAATATTTAATACTTGCCTTGTATGACACAACAAACTCATATTAAATATTTAATACTCTATCGCTTTACCATGCTAGAAGGCGACGTTCGATATTCCAAATATCTTTGAACGCTTAGGACTTAATATAATTACTTTGAGGGATTTGTTATTATTAGTCTCATCTTGTTTAGCGCGCATGCACATATATATATAAAATACGCGTCATATTATTTTACATGCGAAGCATGTAGGATAATATATAATATATATATATATATATAATAAGCATGCACATATAGAATACTATATTCTACCCGGATTGATTATGGACTTTTATTCTAGTTTGGTTCACTAGAGCCACCAAGTGAACCAAAAGGTCAAACCTAGGGTGCAAGAATTAAATTTAAATATAACTATTACATTTAAACCCGGGCTCCATTACAAACGGGTCTTCAAGCGCTCCTTGCTCCTTGGTCTCCAATTCTTCAAAATTTAATTCTAACTAATCCTATTACAAAAACTATTTACATTAAATAGAAACCTTGATCAGCAGTCAAGGGGAAGTACATAGAAGGGAGATAGAATTTACATTAAGAAAAAAATTAGAGAAGACGAGGTACGCAGACCCCATTTATAAAAACCCATACATTCAAGCATCCTCTAAAATAATTCCAATCACACATTGGTCTATAGTCCATAAACAATCCCTATTTATTATCATACATATCTCTATATGTATCAATAAATAACATTCATCTCATGAATAATAAAATCATTCTATATATATACGAGTATCATTTAATGGGCAATTTTAAGTTGCATGAAATCCAATTTCAAGATTAAAATAAACTCTTTATTTTAATTATAAAATTATTAAGAATATTATATATATACATATATATATACATATATATATATATAACCACGGTATATATTATATATATATAATCACGTGATATGTATATATATATATATAAATACGTTACTTTATATCTTATATATATATAATATATGTAATCATGTGATATGTATATATATATATATAAATCTGTTACTATATATTATATATATATATATATATATAATATATGTAATCCATTACTAATCACCCATTTAATTAAATCAAGTGATTTCGTTTTTCATAAAATAATAATTTTACACAACTAATTATGCCCAATAAATTATTCTAAATACATACCCATATATAAATAGAATCAAAACAATTAATAATTCGCATAAAGATTGGCTCTTGATACCACTGTTAGGTTTGTATAACGCGAACATGCAATCAAATTACATTAATAAAGCGGAAGCGCGATAAAATCAGATTTTAAAATTTTATACAAACCATCACCATGATCTTTCTTTATGCACAATTATTAATTAAACGAAAGAGATGGAGAATAAGAATTATACCCTTGTAGAATTCTAGCTTCCTCAGGTACAAGTTCACCTCCAATTCCTTCGCGTTCTCCTTGAATTCCACCGATTAAATTCCTTCCTTTGATCAACGTTAGCCACCCAAGTGTTTGGCCTCTAGAGGTGATCCACCAAGGAATAATACTTGTTCAAGAAGATGGGTGTTGGCAAAACCCTAATTTCTATCTCTATAGAAATTGTAAGTACTCTCTACAATTCTTATGCAAAAGTGTGTAACCCTAATCTATGATAAGACTTCTCTTATTTATAGATGTAGGAAAACCCTTCCCTAAACTATTTAGGATTAGGGTTTCTATTCTAATTAAACTCCTTTAATTATATTCCTAATCCAATTAGGAATTAATGAGAGAGAGTACTTCTATTAATTAATTCCCAATCCCTATTAGGAATTAAATAATAGTTATATTAATTAATTCTCAATCCCTATTAGGAATTAAATAATAGTAATATTAATTAATTCTCAATCCCTATTAGGAATTAAATAATAGTAATAGTAATAATAATAATAAGACTCCTCTTATTAATTTATATTTAATATTTCTAAAATATTAAATAATAAATATTAAGCTATTTAATTTATTCTATCTCCATAGATTAAATTAAATACACTTAACTTATTATTACAATTATGCCATTTACTTCTTAAATAAATATTTTCCTTTTGCGGTGTGACTCTTTAGGTTCTCCATATTAAACCGGTTGTGAATAAATCAATTAGAACAATTCTAATCTTATTTAAATAAATAAATTAAACTATTTAATTCATTTAAATAAATAATATTTATTCTACAATAAGGGTAAGCCCCCTTAGCGATCAACGACTTTCCAGATAATATAGATTTCAACATTAATCACAAAAGAACCTTTGAGTAAATAGTTACCGTACAATTCAATCCTTCTACCATACAATGTCCCAATTAAATATAAGACATGGAATTTCTGTCAAGTCTTATTTTATTTAATTATATGTATTTCGATTCCCAAATGCACAACTCTAAATAATGCAAATTAGAAACTCCTTTATAATTTCATTCTGCCTTGGCCAAGGACTACTGAGTTATCATTTATCGAATCACATAGGACATTCACATCTTTTACTAGACGTGGTAGATTCTTTGTTGATCATTCACCTATCTCCATGTACAACTTATTATACCCAATCATACCCTTTGATATACCCTAAAGGTCTTAAGGGACATGTCAAAGTATAACTTATCATACACAAGATATTATGATGATCTCAAGTCTAAGGATCACTTGTACTACTATCACTAGAGGAATTCCTATTGACAGCCGAGTAAAACTCCATTAGGTATTCCTTAGCGAGTCACGTTCAGTGAACTTATTCTCCAATAAGCACCTACATACTTGCTTTAGTGTCTCCACATAAATGATTATGAGATCAATCATCCTCTTCATAAGAGCAAGCAACGTATGTACTAATCTATCCGGATTCACTAATCCCCAATTTAGTAATCCAACGATTAGGAACAATTTTAGTTTGTGAGCTATCTTGAATTTAGATCTCATTAGCATGATCACCATCATGATTCTAAAAGCATTGCTCAAAACTATGGGTTTATCACATTTAATATAACAGCACCATGTAGATAATATAAAATGCCTTTTAATAAAAATCAATTCCTTTATTAAATAAATGAATAAGATTACAAAGTATATGCTACATCATATCAAATATGATTGGCTTGTGTGCATACTACTTTCAGATCATCCTGTCGGGGCCGGGTTTCGTCGCCGGTCACCCATCTCGTAATCGCCGGTCATCGTCGCCGGTCGATCGTCTTGTCGGGGCCGGGTTTCGTCGCCGGTCACCCATCTCGTAACCGCCGGGTCTCGTATCCGGTCGATTGTCTTGTCGGGGCCGGGTTTCGTCGCCGGTCACCCATCTCGTAATCGCCGGTTATCGTCGCCGGTCGATCGTCCTGCGAGTGTCGAGTTTCGTCGCTGGTCTCCCATCTCGTAATCGCCGGTTATCGTCGCCGGTCGATCGTCTTGTCGGGGCCGGGTTTCGTCGCCGGTCACCCATCTCGTAATCGCCGGTTATCGTCGTCGGTCGATCGTTTTGTCGGGGTCGGGTTTCGTCGCCGGTCACCCATCTTGTAATCGCCTTTTTCCATCGCATTGTCATCAAAGGAAGTTATTCTCCTGACTAGCCTGAAAGGCATCCTTGGAGTTCGTCCTCGTACATCATTCTTGGCAGCCATCGCTTTTGACTCTGATAGGCTAGGACCTTGACACCTAACCTGCATGGATCACGTACAAAATTATCATCTATTCAATGCATGTGACACAACATTTAAAATGGAAATTTGATGAAAAATGACCCCTGTACAGTCTTTTGATACTGTTCTACAGATGTCATCATTTGTCGGGGTTTGCTTGGATCTCAGCCCTTCCTAGGGATCGCTCACTTTTTTGGATATTGGCCCTTCCCAGGGGTTGTTCACCACCTTGTTGTGGTTCGTTTGGATGCCTTCCCAGGTTCTCACACCACCTTATTGTGATTTGCTTGGATGCCTTCCCAGGTTCACTCACCACCTTGTTGCGGTTTGCTTGGATGCCTTCCCAGGTTCTCACACCACCTTGTTGTGGTTTGCTTGGATGCCTTCCCAAGTTCACTCACCACCTTGTTGTGGTTTGCTTGGATGCCTTCCCTGGGTCACTTCTTGCTTGGATACCAGCCCTTCCCAGGGGTCATTGATTTTTTGGATACCAGCCCTTCCCAGGAGTCTTGATTATTTGGATACCAGCCCTTCCCAGGGGTCTTGATTATTTGGATACCAGCCCTTCCCAGGGTGTTAGTTGTTTGGATCTCAGCCCTTCCCAGGGTGTTAGTGGTTTGGATCTCAGCCCTTCCCAGGGTGTTAGTGGTTTGGATCTCAGCCCTTCCCAGGGTGTTAGTGGGTTTGGATCTCAGCCCTTCCCAGGGTGTTAGTTGTTTGGATACCAGCCCTTCCCAGGGTGTTAGTGGTTTGGATCTCAGCCCTTCCCAGGGTGTTAGTGGTTTGGATCTCAGCCCTTCCCAGGGTGTTAGTTTGATTTGAGTGATTTTTTTTTTTTTTTGAAATGGGATGTGTGATCGGCTTTTGTCTTGGATCTCCCACCCACATCGTCCATGTACCATGCCGCAAAAGCCATCACGGTCTGATCGTACATGTATGCATGCAAAAGATGTTATGCATGATCTGGCAGATATGTTATGGACAGATGCATGTGCACACATATGTTTAGATAGAAATGACCCCTGTTCAGTCAAATGATACGATTCGACAGTCGTCGTTGTTTGCCAACATTTGATTGGATCACGCCTCGTTGTGAAGTGTAGTCCCTAGACTTCAACATTGGTTTGGTACTCTACCTGTTCTTGGTCGTCTTCATTTCATCGAGTTGAGGCAGTCTGTTTCGCTCTCTGTGATGATCGACAGCTATGTTGGACTCTTTGGCCTTTTGATCATTTCTACTGGCCGATATGCTGTTGTCCCGCATTATATCATCCTTGTATATGCTCATGCACGGGGATCATTTGGATGTCGAGGCAATGATAGTCAGGATTGGGGGGAAGCCCAATGACGAGAAGTTCTGTGCAGCCTCAGCTTCCTTCCATTTCACGATTCTTAACTGCCCCAGCCTTGGCGCGTGTTGTTACCAAGAATTTCTATCGAAAACTCGCGATGTTGACCGTGCTGAGTTATCCACAGCTCTGCAAGATCCTGCATATCAGATGACTAACAAATGCCAAAACTTGAAGGCTCGGGCCGTTAGTGTTAGTTCAACACAAAGATATTATAATCTCGACAAAAATGCAGTTTAAAGCACATGAAATTGAATATCTGTTGATCGCACAATCTAGCAAGTTGTGAACCGTGAATGTACTAGATTGGAAGTTATTTTCAATCCCTCGTGAGTTGATGATTTTCTATTTAACGAGTTATGAAATCGTGAGAACACCTTCAAGCATTCATGGTCATTGTACGTGAGTAAGGTCGAATTCAAAAGAACTACCTTCCTTCGTCAAAGGTATCCTGTCTTCATTCTCGACAACGTTCTTAGCAGGATTGACGTCATATGACAAATGCACTGTGCGATGCAGCACTCAGTAGGGGTTTCTCTTCTATGACTTCTTGTTTAAGGCCGAGAGTTTTTTCGTATTTTCTTTTCTTTTTATTAGCCCACTTCACTTGTCTCATTTTCTTAGGCTATTCAAAGTTACCCATTTAACGAGTTTTGGACCAATGACTCCCAAACCAGACGGTTTTGGGGCATTAAGTGTACAGACACCCCTTCGGGTTTATTTACTCGAGTAACAAAGGCCACGGTTCGAGACAAGCTGGTGGTCTGCCCCATTCATTCTTTGTTTGACCTTGCGCAAGATTCGTTTTCTTAGGCTTGAGTTACCCATGTAGCGAGCGTTAGGCCGGTGATTCCCAAACCAGACGGCTTTAGGGCACCAGATGCAGAGACACCCCTTAGGCTTAATTACTCGAGTAGCCCATGCCACGATTCAAATCTGCTCGGGCCTCCTCTACTGTAATGCTCGTTTTCTTAGGCTCTGAGTTACCCATGTAACGAGTGTTGGGCCAGCGACTCCCAAACCAGATGGCTTTAGGGCACCAGGTGTAGAGACACCCCTCGGGCTTAATTACTCGAATAACCCAGGCCACGATTCGAGACATTAGCTTGATAATCATTTATCGTCTGACGTCTTGATATTGGCTTGATAATTATTGACTGTCTAACTACGTGTTAATTGCCATCAACATCGTCATAGTTTTATACCCCACAACTGAAAGTTTGTGCAAATGCAAAGTGAAGGCTGTCACATGAGGTCGATTCTGTCGCAAACGTTGCTTTGAATTAAGGCTTTGTACCCGATCAAAAGGTTGAATAGCCTTCTTCGTCTAATCATACTCACGATCGTGCTCCACGGTTGCTTGTCAGAATTAATCCGATTCCTATCAAGCCAAATAAAACCCCCTTTCACGCGGATCATCGTATCCCGGGAAAACTATGCTTGACAAATGCCAGATGATCGTACCGTTGAAGATTGAATTGAGGTAGCATTTAATGATGATGGTGCATGTTGATGGGATTGTTGCACGGGTGCCAATTTGCACGTCATCATCTCTTGGGTAGTTGAAAAATGCCCCAGTGTTAAGTTGTTTTTCTTGTGATCTCCCTCGTACTGGTTGCATCGCTATCTCGCTGGGCTAACAGAAGATCCGGTCCTTTGACTTGTTGAAAGGTTTGGGGGATTTTTGATTTTTGAGATTTTTTTTTGTGTTCGAATTTGCCCCTACTCCGGGTTCTTTGTGATCGTTAGGGTTTCTGATGCTTGATGGCGATGGTTTGGTCTAAGTTGGGTTTGGGTTTATCTTCGACCTATCCTTTGATCTCGTTAGGCGTATTGTCGATATCTGTCTCGCCCTGCTCAATCCCCATCAGATCGAAATCTAGCTCTATACCAAAATCGTGATCCTCCTTCAAATTTGGCCTATTGCTTGTCAGGCTAGAATGCCTCAAATCGGGGTACCTGAAATAAAACAGAAACGCTTGTCATAGATATAAAACATTTCAGCACATGATCTTCTTTATTGGATAACATGACAAAGTGACATGAGCGTGCAGGGATTTGAAATAAAACTCAGAATTTTAAAACCCATTGATCTTCTACTGGCCGGGATTCACTGCCATACTCCTGGATTTACCCCTTCCTGGATATCACCTGCTGCACGGTCCAACTGGCCACGGTGAGGTCAAGCAATGGAGCTCATTAGGAGGTGCATGGATCGTATTGGCATGGATCTGGCATTGATGGCATTTCTTGACATGAGTATCGCAGTCAGTTTTCATGGTTAGCCAGTAGTGACCCGTTCACATGATTTTCTTTACCAAAAATGTTCCGCTCATATGGGCTCCGCACACATCGCCATGTACTTCGTTCATTAATCAGTGGGCTTCTTCAGCTTCCAGATATCTCAGCAGTCCCGTAGCTAGGTCCCATTTATGCAAATCGTCTCCGCTTAGGAAGAATTTCACTGCCCATCTTTGGATTCTCTTTCCTCGGTCAGATCTGCATTTTCGGGAGAGGAGCTGTCTTGGAGGAACTCTTTAATGTTTTGATACCAAGCCCATTTAGGAGGGGTGTCACTATGGGAGATCTCTCCGATCTGATCCTCATAGGCCGGACAAGTCTGTACCGCAATTCCCAGGGCTAATCTCAGTCCTAGGATGTATCCCTCGTATTCGGCCGTATTGTTGGAGTGGCAGAACTATAATTTCATGGCTACCGGCTTCTACCATTTGGATGGGTGGAGTATGGACTTTACGACCTCTCAGTTGGGTCCTAGGGGCAATCTCACAAAACAAACAAGGGTCGTAGTTTAGTACTGTGCCAGTTACAAGTTGGCAGATGCATGTCAACACTGATGCCTGATTATTATTCATTCTTTTTTTTTTCGGTTCTCTAATCTTATCCTGCAAAACAAGGTCAGTGTTTGATGACAGGATAGTATTCAGAAGTTTTAGAAAACCTTGGTACGTGGTATGGATGGCCTTCTTGCAAAACCAAGTCAGTATTCTCTTTATATGTGCAGGTGATGTAATCACATGATACAGGACATATTTATTACGATGATGACGGTATGACAGTTGTATGTCATTTACATGACATTTATTTATTTGACTGAACGATAAAAGGGCATGAAGAAGCTTCCCTTCCGTTAGGTTTATCAGAGGCTGACCTACCCTAGGGTTACTCTCGCGGGCTTTTTGGCATGAAGGTCCCCAAATCTTCGCAATCTACTCGTCTGAATCCTTTCGATTGGAGCGGATTTGGGTGGTGCGTTTCCTGAGCCATCTCCGGGGAGCAGCCCCTTCGAGTCCAGTAATAAGCAACCGACAGGTTCGCCTCAGGAGGAGGTACTCTCTCAACATACATTCACATTCATCGTCCTCACCACATGCAAATGATTTCTTTAAAGTAAAGCCATTCCATTCAATCAATCATTCATTGGAAAAAAGCACACATTCACACAACAATAAGTAAAACAAGTCAAAATATCGCACATACATATACATTTATGAATTTTTTAAAGGGTAGGATAGCATCAAGATTTGAACGCGGCTTAAGCCCTCTAATGTCCCCAGCAGAGTTGCCAGCTGTCGAAGCCGGGAGGAATCGCTTCTGTCGCCATGTTGTTGCCCTTTCCAATCTTAGCCTTTTTATTAGATGATGTTTGGAAAAGGTCGGCATTGATGTCGACGGGGTTTTGAAAGATCGTTTTTTATGATGAGCCAATTAACCAGAGTCGCCAGTTAGTATATTTGAAATGGATGTACCAACTCATCCGAGTTTCATTTTTTTTAAATCGCTGGCTCATGTGTGACTCCGAATTAATTGGTCTGCGAATCGAGATTCATAGAGTTCGGGGGCTTGCTTAAGCGAGGGGAAGGTGTTAGGCACCCCCCGACTTCCGTGAAACACGGTTACTGCCATCTTGATGCTTTCCTATCCTTTGGTTCATGAAATGTGTGTGTATGCGCGCGTGTGTGTGTGTGTGTGCCTATGTGAATGTTGTGGTGAGTTTTGCATGAAAAAGGAACATTTGGTGTTTTATGAAAAACGTGCTTTATTTTGAGAATGTTTTAGAATGTCTGCGGCCTATACGAGAAAGCTTTATTTTTCATGAGAAATGTTTGATTTTAATTGTCGAAACTATGCGATTTTCATTAGGTGACGTTTTGGCAAAGCAAGAGTTTTTAAACCTTCGTCGAAATAGGAATCGAGATCTATACATTGCTTTCATAAAATGATGGGCAATTTCTAGGATCTCTTTCACCCTATGCACCAAGGTTTAATAAAACATTATTTATTTTATAAAACCATTTTTGTGACGTTTGGAAACGATTATTCTTTAGCCTTCTCATTTTAAGGGGAATCAACATTCATTTGCACTTTCAATTTTAAGCCTCGTGATACTAATAACCTCAATTGATTGATTTTATGGAAATCTCCATCGTTTAGCCTTGAAATCAATTTTTGGTGTCGTAATTCAAATCAAGCATTAAAATGCGTTGGGGTTATTCATGGGCATGTGAGCCATCAAAATAACCCCAAACGCCCACAAGCACATATTTCACTATTTCGGGGGCCTTAAACCCGATTTTCAAATTGGTATCGTTTTAAGGCCCGACGATTAGAATTTACAATAAAGGATTACATACACCAAAAATGTCCATCATCGGATTTGGACCACGGGGTCGCGTTCCTAGGCTCACATCAACAATTTATACACACCCATGAAATGGATACTACAAAAATTAAACAAGCTAAAAATCACCAAATGGATATCATCGGGCCATTAGGAAGAATTTTGTTCCGTTGGAACCCTCACTAATAATCCTCAATCCTTATATCCTCAATAATATACAAGAAAAGACTACATCTAATATAATCCAAATGATAAAACTTATCAAAATGATATTACAAAACTGCTATAAAAAGGATTCTTTTTCACCTTGCAAATGACACCACAATGCGTATAAACTCGTATATTAATTAGGGTAGAAAATATATGTGATACAATCTCACAAAAGAGATATAATTCCTCACTTTTTTCTCTCTTTTCTCTCCTTTTCTCGCTGCTATGGCTGCTTGTTCTTCCTCTTTTCCTTTCTTCTTCCGTCGCTGCCAACTCCCTAGATGAAATGAAGAAACTGAGCTGAAATAGGCTGGTCTAGGGCAGCCGCAGATTGATCTGCGGCTGGCCTTGGTTTCCCCGCGCCCGCAGCGCACTTCAGCCGCTCAGCCGCCCGCCGCGCACTTGAATTATTTTAATCATTGGTCGCAGATCAATCCGCGGCTGGGTGGGCTGATTTTCTCGATTTTCGGGCCATGCCTCGATTCTCGTGTCGTGACGTTGGTTTTTCGCCGAAAGGCTTGTATTTTGCAGTCCGAGAATTACTGGGAGACGTGCCACATCATTCGAGAATGCTCATTTCGGACGGCCTTGTTGTCATGTTGGTTTTGATTTGTAAATCGTCGCGGTGGCGTCGAGTGTTCGTAGTTACGTCCACCCCTCGCTCTCGTAGGCCGGTTCAATTGACGATTTTGCCCTCCTGTCATGGTTAGTATACGAAGTGCAAAATTTGGGTGTCTACAGTTAGTAATATTGTTATTTACAATTAATTTTTAATATCACAAATTGATTGGATAGTTTAACTTTGATTGATTGTTTGATTGTCGATTATTGAACACAAATCTTCGTGGGAACGATACCTTGCTTGCTTAATATTACAATTTGAACGTGTATGCTTGCGTGTTTTGCTAATTAGGAAAACGACAAACAATAATGTAACACCCCAGTCCCACATCAAAAAATAAGGAAAAAGTTTGTCTGTATATAAGAAATTGAGTTACTATCAATAGTACCTTCAAGTCATGACCTTTTGGGTGAGCTTGTGGTGGGCTAAGATGACCCAAGAAGATACTATTGGGCCAGTAATTTAAGGCTTTATTTGGATGGATTTGATTCGATTCGGACTTGGGATTTGACCCAAGATTTGTTCTGGACTCGGGATTTGACCCGAGTTGTTACATATGGTATCAGAGCCAGGTTCTCGAAAGCTCAGGTCGGGTCATCCGATCGGGTTGCCGGAGGTGGGGACACGAAGGCTGGTGGTATTATCCCACAATGGAGAGATGGAGGTCCGGAGGTAGGGACACGAAGCCAGTTAGTATTATCCCACAATGGCTAGAGAGGCAAAGATCTGTGGACCGTGTGTGTGATCTGTGACGCCCCCAATATCGGGACCAACTTATCCAAAATTAGGACTAATTTTAATCCCGACCTTGTGCGTTAAATACGATCTTAATTCAGCTTTACATCATATTAAGATGAAATAATAGCTGAAAATGCAGATAATAAAAAAACTTTTTATATCTTTCTCGCTTTCGTTCCCTGAATCGCAACCTTTATGATTATCTATTTATCTCCAAATCATATTCATTTTATGATTTATTCCATCAAAGTAATTATGAGTAATTACAAACTCATATCTTAATATACCACCTTTCTCATATAGTATTATCATTATATTGGTTTTTTTTTGTATTGTAAAGTAGCTAAAATACTATCTTTCAAACTCAAGACAAACATTCTTATATCAGAACAATCATTCTTTATTTATTGAATATTTCAAACTTTACATAATAGCACTTTACACACATTGTGAATTGTCATCACAAATTAATACAATCTTATTCAAAAGAAATATTTCTTCTTTACACGCTCCTCTAAACTTTATCATCTGAATAGGTAGAGATTTCATCGCAATTGTAACCTGCAAATTATTGCAAGAATGAGCACGACGGCCCAACAAGTCCAACAGTCTATCATGCTTCACGTAGCACATAGTTTCATATTCCAATTATACCTCCAATACCATCAACTTATCATTATTCACATATCACATGCTTGAAATAAATTAAGTTTCGTAACTCAAATCACTTTAGTCATACATTGACTTTAATCGTTCACAGATCAACATAAATAAGTTCACATAAATAAACTGAGAAACTTGCCTTCCAAGTTGATTATAGCTTATAGCTTCCTGCGCTTCGCGAATCCTATACAGATTAAGTATACATACATACACACATCAGTGTAACATACTAAATTCACATACTCAATGTAAAACTAGTTTTGTTTACATTAGCTATTATCTTTCAATCTTGTCTTAAAACCATTCTATATTTCTTTAGAATTTTTTTTTTCATTTTAACCTTTTTATGCTTTGGTCGATAGTTTATGAGTTAAACCATGTTATCGCCTCGTACGCGAATGCTTTACTTTATTAATAACTTAGCTTCGCATTTTATCTCGCGAATAATTCGCATTCTCGCTTCGTGTATATATATATATATATATATATATATATATATACACACACACACAATTATGAAATTCTTAGTTCAAGATATTCGTTTCGAATCCCGAAAACCTTTATAACTATCCATTTCATGACCATTATAATTTTAAACGGTTTCATGCATTTCGTTTTGTTACAAAACCTGTATAGCTATTAAACACTCACATAAGTCATATCAATATCTTTTTATTTTTGTTTTTGGAAAACTATTACACTCTTTTAGAATCTTTGAGACCTTGGCTTAATATAGTCATAAACTTGCAAAAATTCCAACACAGCTTTTAAAACACCAATACATTGCATTTTCGGTTTATACACCTTTTACAATGCATTACTGGCGTGATATGCATCTATTTGTAAAGTTATAGTCATATAGTGCATCCGTGCCCTACTTTGTACATTAATAGCTGAACTTCGCTTTTGTGTGTAACTTAGACTCCATTTCGCATGTATAGTAGCTTTTCATGCTTAACGTGTTCACATAACCGTGCTTATCTCCAGTTTATATTTACATGAGGCGTATATATGCTTTTGCATATATGCCTCGCCCGTAATGCAAAATCATGCCTTGTTTAACCCGTAGGTAAACATATGCTATTCGTATGTCTTATGTACATACATAGCTTAATGTATCCATAAGTCACGAACTTCGTTTTAAACTCGTTTTTTTTTTCAAGCTTAATATTTTAATTTATCCATTTCATTGGATTTACCAATAATATCATAGTTTAAATATATATAAAACATTATTTTTTTTTTAATGTTTTTTTTATAATTTGTTTGCATTGCGTCAACAACAAAAATCGGGTCGAAACGGACTAAAACGCCGCATCGCAGCGCAGCTGGCTGCCAGCGCGCGCTGCCTAGCTGCTGCTATTGCTGGCCAACTGTTGTTGCTGCAGTTTTGGCTAGCAACCAGCCCGCTTTGCAATTTTCTAACTCCACATCCATACATCCGATTAAAACCAAATTTGAATATGTTGTAGATGGTATAATATACTATTTTTAAAAAATATAACATGACCCAAACAAGCAACTTATGTTGGTTTTATACGGCTTCAAATCTGCTCTGCCGAAACAATTTACAAACTGAGCACCAATATGTCATTTACTTTAAAACAATTTTTCAGTCTAATGCAACTTATCTAAATCATTCAATTCACTTCATTTAGCATGCATAAAGATGTTCTTGGCTTCAAACCTTACTTAATTCATTTATTTAGGCTTAACAGCCCTCAAGAGAACTTTTAACAAACATCATGCGTGCATCCATTAATTCCCAGATTTTCATATAGGTTGGGACATGGTTTAACTAGGATTTCTCATAGAAATCCTTCCTTATACCTCCCTAGCATATACAATGCTCCATCACAGCAATTCACAACCCAAGTCAAGTTAATTATCAATTATTCTTTGACAATTTCTATACATTACTTACCTTTACTTTCAATACTTAAAAGAAAGGAAGAATTGAGAGTACACTTAAATTGTTTAATTAGGTACTCACCTCAATTTGGATACTTTGAATCCTTTCCTTGGTCAGTACTTTGCTTTGATACCTCTTCCATTCCAGTGTATGATTTCCACTTTTAGAGAATTGAGGGATGTTTTTCACAAGATTTTGATAATATCTTGTATGAAGACTTAAACTAGGAATTAGTTTTGGAGCGGATGGAATTTAGAATGAAGGAACTGAGAGTGGGTTGTGTCCTTAGCTGCCTTCACTTCCCAAACGTTTGATAGCTTAATGCCCTCTGTTAGCCGAAAGAGTTGACAGCTCATGCTTGCAAAGGAACTGACTCAGCTTCATTTATTTTCTCAACATACATGGTTTAGTACATATACTTTTATGTTTTAATTCCTTGCTCTCAGCATACCCGCGAAATATTAACATATCACATACATTACAGTATACATAGGACATATACCAATGTTACATTACTTGGATTTCCGTACATAAGTATAACGCATTATACTTTCAACATCCATTTTAATTTATATATCATAATTACCTATTCCTTCCAAATAAAAATAAAATTAATTCATTTGATAAAATAACCCATTTAGTGGGACGAACCAATTGTATTAAAATAATTAATATTTAATTAATTATTTTAATTCACTTATTTAATGTATACAACTAATTTTGTATAATTAACTTTAAGTATTTTCTTCTTCCCATAAATTGTCTTCAACAATTTAGTTCTATTCATTAAATATATTACTTTAATATATTTAACCATAATTTAAATATTACCTTAATTCACCAATTTAATTAAGTGAATTAATTAACTTGCTCATGAAATTTAATTCATAACGAATTCATTACAAGACTTTATAATCAAATTATATTATTTCATAATATAATTTAAATTTAATCTCCATCTATGAATTACTTCTAACAATTTATTTACATCATAGTCTTATTAAAATAATTTACTATTATAAATTATTTTAATTTGCTCATTAATAAATACAAAAGTTTTGTATCTTTAAAGCTTTCCGTCTCTTTAAATAAATTGATTTTGCAATTTATTTTCATGAAATAATAAATATATAATAATAATATATTTATTATTCACAAAAATCACATATTGCATAACATATATTCACCTATGCATCACATATCACATAATATTTCACCAAATAAGAATTTTATTTATTAAATTCTTATTTTTAATATTTTCTGAAAATCTGGGTCATTACATGATCGGTTCTGACGGGGACGTCAGAAATTTAAGTGGGGGAGATTGTAACACCCCAGTCCCACATCGAAAGATAAGGGAAAAGTTTGTCTGTATATAAGGAATTGAGTTACTATCAATAGTACCTTCAAGTCATGACCTTTTGGGTGAGCCTGTGGTGGGCTAAGATGACCCAAGAAGATACTATTGGGCCAGTAATTTAAGGCTTTGTTTGGATAGATTTGATTCGATTCGGACTTGTGATTTGACCCAAGATTTGTTCCGGACTCGGGATTTGACCCGGGTTGTTACAAATAATGCCCATCAACTGTGCTTTAGTTCCTTGAAAGAGTGAATTAAAGCCCACTTATATGACCATTTCCTGACTCTGACCTAGCACACTTGCCATAACCCTGATCACCAGATTGTTGGGGAATTTTGGGGTGATGTTTTGCCACTAGTGAACTAGTTCAGTGCCACTTTAGTTCAAATATCTATATTTGGTAAAAGCAGTCACAGTAAAAGGAACGCTAACTAACTTAAGTTAACAAGATGTGATGATCCCGAAACTAGCCCCGCCCCTCCTCTAATGGCCTAGAAAAAATCCTCCCCCATAGATCCCCCGTTAAGCACACAGTCATAGGTGTCGACAATACGTGTGTCCAACACATTGTCGGCTCTAAGGCTGTTGATGTAGGATATATTTAGGATTAAGAATTAATGGAAAATAAACTAGAATTTAAACTCCACGTTTAACCGCTAGGATCTCTCAAGTGTATCAACTCCATATATCAACACCAAGATGGATAAAATACCTCTATAGTAGGATACCTCTACGGTAAGAATAAAATAAAACTTCAATATCAATAGTATGTAGTTTAAATGACTTATGGGGATTACATCACTATTTAAAGAGACACAAAAACCTAATATTACTTGGAGAATAATAAAAATACTAAACGACTAAAATTAATACCCTTACTAATAATTCCTAATCACTAATTAATGTCATAAATCCCCACTAATAAATAAAATACATAAATCACATTAACTACTTTTATATTAAACATAATAAAAACTCTAAATAATAAATATAAAAAATCTCTTCTTTGTTCTTGACTTGGAGTCCCCATCATTCTCCTCTTGTTGGAGAAAACTCGACCTCGAGTTTATAATATGATAGAATAAGCCATGAACTCCTCCGCAATGAAAAAACATTTTAAAACACCTTTGACAACATCATCACGCGGTAAGGCTCAAAATTTTTGGAAAGAGAATTGATGAGAACATTGTTTTTGTATTTAAAAGTGCTGAAAAGAAGCTTTCTTGAACAACGAAATCAATAATGTCAACTTGGATTGGATCAACTTCTAGGATCATCCTTTCTTCGGTAACAAACAACTCAAAAGCATCTTTAGAGTTTTCCTCAATTTGTTCCTCATACAAAATCTCTGGTTCAACTTTTGAAACTTCAAGAATTTCCATGGACATGTCACAACTGTCTATAGCTCAAAAATTTGGAGCATCCTCTTTTTCTTACTCTTGCTCTACTTGAATATGTTCCCGCAAGATAATAAGGCCTTGTTTTATAGAAGAGATGTCATCTTTTATAAAAGAGATGTTATCTTTTATAGAAGAACATATAGAAACCATTTCATGTGTAGCATTTTGAAGTTTTTTTTACTTTAACTTGTTGACGTTTTCTTGCTTCAGCTTTTCTTTATTCATCTTGATATTGACGTTACAATTTTCCAAAGTAATCTTGTGCATCAACCATATCCCATCTAAGCTCTTCCTACTTGGGTTTCAAATATTTATGGCTACATGTATTAATAAAGTAGTGTATTCGATCACTTTCATCGTCGAGAAACCAAATATACTCCTTTACTTCCGCAAGCAATTCTTTAGTAGCTTGAGACATTGGGTGTTTGGGACAACAGGTTATAAAATAAATAAATGAATAAAATAAAACTTTTTTGTTGATAACTTAAGGGCCTAACTGAAGAGAAAATAGAAAATAAGGGCTAAAGTATGAATGCAGAAAGTGTAAGGGTTGATTTAAAATGATAAAAGGGTATAAGTGAAAAGTATAGAAACAATGGGCTAAAACTGAAATATTAGATGAAACTATGGGAGAGCAATCTATAATTTTGGTAAGATATTTATAAGTTAGAGATTAGGGTTACTTTCCTCTTGTTCCCTAAAGAGGCAGAGCAACAATAGCACAACAGAGCAGCGGCAAAACAACACCATAGCAACAACCTTCTTCTTCTTCTTTTTTTTCTTGATTAAAGCAGCAAGGCAAGTCTTTTTCTGTTTTTTTCTTAGTGAACAACAACCGCGATAAACAGTAATCCCGCGATGAACAGTAATTCCGGCGCATGAACAGTAACTCCGACGATGAACAGTAACTCCAACGATGAACAATTTTTATTTTTTTTGAAAAACTCCAAGATCTTCAAAAAAATAAAAAAATTGATGGAGAAACCTTAAGTTTTGATACCAAAAATGATGCAGGATAGATTTAGGATGAAGAATTAATGGAAAATAAATTAGGAATTAAACTCCAAGTTTAAACCACTAGGACATCTCAAGTGTATCAACTCCACGTATCAATACTAATATGGATAAAGTACCTCTACGGTAGGATACCTATACGGTATGAATAAAATAATTAACTTCAATATTAATAGTATGTAATTTAAATGCCTTGTGGGGATTACATCACTATTTAAAGAGTCACAAAACCTTAATATTACTTGGGGAATAATAAAAGTACTAAACGACTAAAATACCCTTATTAATAATTCTTAATAATTAATTAATGTCCTAAATTCTCACTAATAAATATAATACATAAATCACATCAACTACTTTTATATTAAACATAATAAAAACTCCAAATAATAAATATAAAAAATCTCTTCTTTGTTCTTGACTTGGAGTCCCCATCAGTCGTATTTTCAAAACAACCATCCGAATCATCGCCACTAAGAAAGCCTCCATTCCAACACTCGGGCACGTCCCACAGGGGAATGCGAGGACGGGACTTTTCTAGGCAATGGCATAGTAGAGCTCCGGCCTGCGCCCGTGCAGTTTCATTGGCAACATCAATGAGGATTTGTCGAAGTTAGAACACATCAATGATGACATAGCTTCTCTGGAAGAAGTATGACAGACCCTCGTAGTCATAGCCCCCGCTTTTAATCCTCAACTCATATTCATGATTTTTGCTGCATAGGTTGGCAGCTTGAATCTCGGTTTCATCATAGGGATTGACGATTAAATCAGGGAATGAATATGTTGATGAGTTAACCCACCTTAATTGCTATTGGGTGGATTGAAAAAGGGGGAGAAATTCAGGAGAATATTTGTTGTAAATATATTTGGTACTGTTTGGGGATTAGGTGGCCATGCACTGGACAAAGTCAGTAGTATTAATATTAGCCTCCACCATGCAAACTGAAAACAAAATGAGAGAGGGGACGACACAATAGTCTGTTTAACTAAACATTTTTCTTAGTTAATTAATGAGAAGATTGTATTTGAATGTGGTGAAGGGGTAAAAGAAAGTGTTGGAAATATCTGGCCCATATATGCTCATCTGAAACTACATCTTGACCATTAAGATTAATCTATTAGGTTTATGGTCTATTAAAATATATATGTCTTCAATATTTCTCCTCGTGTTTCGATGTGGGACTTTACTATCACGCGGTACCTTAACAATCTCCCCTTTAACACGTGATTTCTCCATTCAACAGCAAATTCCTCCTTAAACTTTAACTATACTCTTTTGAGCATTAGCCCATACGAGCCACCCTCTTCAATATCTCTTGTTTGATCCACCAAGAACCTATGTTAAGCCCATCAAGTCTCTCTATCTGACAAGTTTATTTCTCAATATCTCTTATTTGATCCACCAAGAGTCTCGCCAAGAAGAGTCCGCCACTTTACTCAAATAGTACATAATCCACAAGCATCCATAATTCATTGAGCCTAACCCATCATGTCTCTTCCTAATGACGAGTCCACACTCTTTAGTATCTCTTGTTAAGAGCCAAACAAGAGCCTTTGCGAGAAAAGTCTACTTGTTCAATGAATTATTTTTGCATCCATTATGCGCATCCCATACCATATACATAACCCAAGCCCATAGCCATGACTCTGATATCAGTTGTTAGGAATATCTGGCCCATATATGTTCAACCGTAACCACATCTTGACCCAAAAGGTTAACCTATTAGGTCTATGGCCCATTAGAGCATATATGTCAACAATCTTTCGTCTGTGTTTAGATGTAGGATTTTACTATTACGCGGTTCCTCAACAGAAAGAAAGAAAGAATTAGATTGATTGTGGTGATTAGACAAGGAATATCGATATACATATTTGATTAAACGTAAACGTTAAAATTTAAAAAATCAGTTTCTATATTTTTAAGTATATTGCGTGGATTATATCTCTTAATCCGCCCGTTGGATCGTTAAAATTTTTGGATATGTTATACATATATAAGCTGAGAATATGTTCACCAATTTTGAACTGTTAAAGATTAATGTATGATTTGTTATGAATTTTAAGAAATGACTGATTTGGAATTATTGTAGCAGAATTTTCAGCAACAAGTTCTAATATTTAAAATTGTATAACTTAATGATTTTAAATCTGATTTGGGTGATTCTTAATGCTAAATTGGAGTATTTGAAGTCTAATTTCTATAAAAATCAATTAATTTGACAAATAAGTTTTAATTAATGATGATACGATCAGAATAACGCACTGACGTTTTAAGAATAATTTGTCATATTGGGGTTTTAAGATTTCTTAAGTTTTGTTATTGACTTTTAAGTTTTGGAGTATTAATAGTGATATAAGGCGATAATTAAAGCCACAATAAATAGATTACAAATTATTATGAAATTATTAGTTTGGACTATATTTAATTCGAGGCAAATATATTTAGGTGGTGATTAAGATTTTGTATTTGACATCGTTGGCATTTGAGGTTAAGATTTTGTGGAGTATGCTATAAGTAATTCTGAGTATCATGTGCGAATTCCGTACTCCTTTAGCGATTATCCTTTTAATTTTGATTTGTTCATTTTGCTCTTCGTTTAGAAGTTAGTTATTGCTTCACCTGATTGTTCCTTCTTAAATTCATGTGATAGTTTTGTATTGGCATTGACACTTAGAACTCGTATTTGTACTCTTTGAACTAGTTAAACATATCTATATATTTTGGAGACTTTATTTGTTTGTGTCATTCTTCGTATATTTTCGTTCACATTCAAGAGTTATTTTGATCGTTAATATCTTGTGATAGCGAAGTATATTCATATTTGAAATAATTCGATGTCATTTGGAGATAGTCATGTAAGCCTTGTGATTTGAACCCTTTTTGTCTTACATTTTGTAGTTCGATCCTTAGGGTATACTTGAGTTAACCACCTGTGGAGGTACCACATGCATGTCCTATTGACACCGGGGCATGACACCTTCCGTGGCAGTGTGATTAGTCCACGACGTATCCTTTTATTTTGTATGTTGCTTTAGTTGTGAGCTTTGACCATTTGATATGTTTGTTCAGGATACGTATGGGTCGACCCAATATTTGATTTTATTTGTTTAACGGATTAGTGACGTATATGTCGTGCGGTTTGATTTGCATACATTATGGTGCCGATGTATTTTGTTAGCCTTTGACTATTTGTATTTGAGCTCAGTATGAAATTATTACCTTATAAACCTTTGATTCAACTTTATTTTGTTTAAGATCCTTTTTGACTATAGTTATCCGTTCGATAGTGTTCATCATTCATACTTGGTCTCACTAATTTTGATATATTCATAATTCGTTCATAATTCACATTCGTTCATTCATTCGACTCTTTTGGTTATATTATATATTGTGGTATATTTGTGCATTTTTATCCGTACTGGGCATTTGACTTATGCTGTGTTTTTCTTCCAACACCTTTGACCGAATAGGTTTATTTGATTTTAGGTTTTGATTATTGTGCCAATTTTTGGAGAATTGTATTTAATTCAACATTGATGAAATATTAACTATTAAATATTTTAAAGTTATTAGTGCTCTGTTAATTATTTTGAGGTTTGTTGTGCTTTGCACGTGACCTCCCTTTCCTATTCGGGAAGGGGGTGTTACAGTTAATTTCCAATGTTCTCAAGTTTGAAGTTTTCAAATTTAGCAAATGTAAAAAGGGTCTTATCTACCAAAATCAACTTCTTAAAACGGTGAACACAATTTGTATGTCTAAAAAGTTTGAAAAAAACAAAACAAAGAGAAAAGGACGAGAACTTGTGCATCGATGAGCCGAAAACCATTGAGGCTCTTCATAACATTAACGATTTCGTCATGACTGATTTTGCATTGAGTGGCGAACTGACCAGAATTTGATATCTCTTCGTTCTTCTCAAGGAACCCTAATACGACTTCTTCCACCATATCTCATATCGCTCTTTCTCTCTCCTAGGGTTTTACTTAGCATCAGTTGGAAGAAAGAGCGACACAGGGAGAGACCAATACCTACTGTGTTTAATTGGGCTGACACAAAACTTTGAGATTTGGGTGCCCCAGATGAGAAAAAGTAGTTCTGAGATTTGGTGAGGAAGATTTGGCTATAAGATTTGGGGATGAAGAAAGGGAAGAAGAGATTTGGGTATCAGTTAGTTTTTTTTAATTGATTTTTTTTATAAATTACAGTATTAATTAGTTTTTTTTTAAAATTAAGTCAATCAGTATATTTATATCGATATGAAATACTGAAGACCGATCGGATTCATGGACGGGTCGGGTATTTCGGTCAATTTTGGCCGGAATCTGAATTTGGGGGCTACATTGTATGAAATTAGATACTTTATGCAGTAAATTGTAAGTCCAAATACTTTGGGGGCTAAATTATAAATTTAATGGTAGTTAATGTGAGGAAAGTGTATATAACCCGAGGTCATGTACTCTCATTTGTAAAAAGCTAAACAAATTGAAATCAAAGTTAATTATTAAAGTTCAAAGCATACTTGCTTATATTCTGCTATTCTTATAACCCCTTTACAAAATAAATTCCTCCTCATATTCCAACAACATTCTCATCTGTATCAATTACAAGTAGAGTAAGTACTTCATATATATCAGACGTTTGTTGTTTCTTAATTAATTGCTTTAATTTCGATAAGATCTTTAGTATGTGTGGAACTTGAAAATTCTAAGGGAAAATCAATCCATTCCATGTAAGTCTGTCAACGAGTCAAATCAAAGCAAATTGTACTCTGATTCAATATATATGATCTACCAAGTGTGATAATAGATCAACAATTTGATTCATTTTATAATGGATTATTGATTTATCCCATAATCCACTTGTTCTAATAATACAAATCAAGATATAAATCGGTCCATTTAAAAAAAATTAAATTTGTATAATTATATTAATTTATAAAATATTATTATTTATAAAGTTCTATTAAATTGTGAAAGAATTTCACTTAATTTATCTAAAACTTTTTACTTTTCCACTCTAATTTTTTTTGAACTTTCTCTCACTAAAATTTTTCACTTTCTGTCTAAAAAAATTCGTTTTTTTTACTTTCTCCCTCCATTTCTTTTATTATCTTGTTAATTTTCATGTTAAAAAAATATCTTGCTTATTTGGATCCAATAAATTAATTTAATATGTTAATTATAAACATTTTAAGTTTAAAAAACAATAATTCAAAGATAAGCATATTGGGTCATTTCCATGGTCGGGATAATTACAACGGGTTCGGCCAATAGGAATAGAAGCTCAACCCAAATCCTATCCTATTGATAACTCAGGAGGTAACGGTTAGAAGAATAGAAAGAGAAATATGACTTAAAGCATCTTCTTCTACCTGGACCTGGAGGGTGGAGCTGGCAACTGAAGAGAGATATGACGTTAGCATGGGGAATAACATGGAACAAAGGAAGGTCCTATGACTTTTGAATGACCTTCAGTGAGTGTTTCTGGAAGTGAATTAGATATTTCGTCAATTCGCAATTTACATTTAGCCAATTCTCAATTTTGATCGAGTAAATAGAATATAAGGAATTTGTTTTGTTTTTTTTTTGTTTTGGTGAATCGGTGGAACAAATTAAATCAGATCTATGATTTGACTCATTTGAAATATTGATCGAATAAATCAAATTATCACATATCATTAAATAAATAAATTAGAACTTTAATCTAATAAATTATATTAAAACAAATCAAATTAAGTTCAAGATTTGAATCATTTATAACCCTAATTTCATGCATTCAAATAGGATGGATTGGTTACATCCCAAGTGGGTGTCATTCCATGCATTCTTATCAAAGTTAAAGCAATAAGAAACAACAAACATCTGATAGGATGTAACCAATACATTCCATGCATACAAATAGGATGCAACCAATTCATGCAAATACTAATATATTATATATGAATGACACGCATACACTATTAATATGAATATAGTTTCAAGGTTGTGTTTAGAATTTATGAACCTCCAAACTTTTAACCGGAGACAGTTTTTCTATTAATTCTATCCCAATTTAATGCAGACTACTGTCTACTGGTCATTGAGTAGTTCATTATTTGGGAAAATTTCAGATGGGAGTTTGAGTATATACGCAAACTCGTCTTTAGTAATTACTCTCTTCGTCCCGTATTAAACGTCTTAATTTCTTTTTTAAAATATTCCACAAAAAATAAAAAAAAATTTATATTGAGAACTGATGAATTATTGTATCACTTCATCTCTCATATTACAAGTATAGCATGTCTTCTATTTAATGGCTCTTTAGACTCTCTTTCTCTATTCATTCTAATTTTTAGTACTTATTGGTTTAAATGGAGGAAGTAGTATGTATTACCTAATCCATATATCAGCTATAGGTAGTTAATTTTGTTACCTCATAAAAAATAATTTAAAAAAAATGATGTTCTTGCTTGTAAACAAATGTTCTTGCTTGCATTCGTACCAAATCCTCTTCTACCTAGTTAAAATTAAATGAGTTTCTTTTTATCATTGTTGAATTTTAAGATTTTATTGTACGACTAAAAAAAGTCAAAAGGTTTAAATATAGATTAGTATTCTAAACTCTTTAGGTTTTTTCACTTTCGTGATCGTTCTTTTAATTTTTGCAATCAAAGCATTAAACTTTTAATTTTTTTCACTTTGGTTCAATTAAAATGTCACGTCAAAAATTAGTGACGTGACTTTGACAAGTGGCATGACAATGCTTATGTGTAAAAAGAAGACTCATTTTACAATTAATTTTGTGATGACCCGAATTTTCAGAAAAATATTAAAATAAGAATTTAATAAATAAAATTCTTATTTGGTGGTATGTGATGTGATATTATATTGCATAAGTCAATACGTGCAATGCAATATGTGATTTTTGTGAATAATAAATATGTTATTATTATTATATATATTTGTTTTGATTTGAAATAAATTGTGGGAATCAATTTATTTAAAGAGACGGATAGCTTTAACGATACAAAACTTTTGTATCTATTAATGAACAAATTAAAATAATTTATAATATTAAATTATTTTAATAGGAGTATGATGTAAATAAATTTTTAGAAGTAATTTATAGATGAAGATTAAATTTAAATTATATTATGAAATAATATAATTTGATAAAGTCTTGTAATGAATTCACTATAAATTAAATTTCATGAGCAAGTTAATTGATTCACTTAATTAAATTAGTGAATTAAGGTAATATTTCAATTATGATTAATATATTAAAGTGATATATTTAAAGAAGAGGAATAAATTGTTGAAGACATTTTATGGAAGGAATGGGATGATTAGATTTAATAATACAAAACTAATTGTATACATTAAATAAGTGAATTAAAATAATTAATATTAATTATTTTAATTGGTTCGTTACACTAAAAGTGTTAACTTTATTATGGACTAATTTCATAATTAGTGAGATGATTTTTTCATACGTGATTATAAATGTATATTATCCAATTTTGGGCTAATAGTACTGGAGTGCATGCTATTATAATATATAAACTAAAATTGTGAGAATAAGGTAATGCTATGTAAGTATGTATTATATGCATATATGTAATAAGGATATAAATAATATATCCACGATCAAGCATGCT
Source organism: Aralia elata (assembly GCA_034770075.1). Classification (NCBI taxonomy): domain Eukaryota; kingdom Viridiplantae; phylum Streptophyta; class Magnoliopsida; order Apiales; family Araliaceae; genus Aralia; species Aralia elata. Next base: position 52,446,429 of record CM068377.1, read on the forward strand.
GGGAATTTAAAAGAGAATGTGTTGACTCATTATGTCTAAGCGGGAGGTGGCAATTGATTAAGTTATGTATACCGAATTGGTGTATACATTAAATAAGGTGTATTAAAATATTTTATGATATTAAAATATTTTAATATGGTGAAATTAATGCATTAAATAAATTATTTTTATTTAATGTATAGCTTCCATTTTTGTGAAAAAGATTGTGGGATATAATACATTATAATATTTAATGTATGGTATATAATATTGTATATATGATGTATTATGTATATTGCATATGTAATATATGTAATATATTATGTGATATAGGTATGTAATATATGTATATATTTTGGGTATATGAAATAGCTACGTATTATGTATATAGTACATTAAGTATATTATAGGTAATATGAGTATATGTATTGGCCAAGGAAAAGAAGCATGAGCTGGGTTTTTAATAGGAGAGTAGCCTCCAAGTAAACCGAGCTTACATGATGGCTGAGAACTTAAGAGTAATAATAGTGCTTTGCTGAGTCAATGTACTAAAGTAATAAGATGAGTCATTGTAAGCCAAGTAGGAGGTGGCACAACATTAGATCATTAAAGCTCCACTAAGCTAACTTGAGAAGTTATGAGTGTAGTCTAGTCTAATATCAAGACCATATACAAAACCTTTCTCAGCACTGTTCATAAGCCATCCGTTCCACTGTCTCTCTCTCGCGAATTTGTTAAGGTTATCAACACCAAAATTTTTCTAATTTCGGCTAGACGTTATTAAATTCATTAAGGAGATGAAGTCACGAGCTGATTTGGGAGGGAGAATTATAGCTATTAACAACAAAAGAAAGTGATATTTACTCAATATCATGCTTAGAAATTTCATTCAAGCAAGAGGTATACCTCCGGACCAACTCCATGATTCAATATTAAATTCGTTGGTGGAATATGAGCTGTTTTCAGCCCATGCTTCTTGTCATGGGTGGGTTCTTTTCCAGCTAGCGGGTAGTTTTATTTTACCAACTTGTGCAACAGGATCATCAGAGAGCAGATAAGTTATAAATATTAAACAGCACCCAAGGCAAGTCTTTCAGTTCTTTTGTGATATATGAATTTGATATTGATTATATGTAATCTTTATCGCATTATGAATGAAATCTCCAGAAGCATGCTAAATTTCATACTATGCGCTATGAATTATGAAAGTCAAATTATGACTAAGTTGATTGAGTTATGGGACTTAATCTATAAGTGATATGTGATATATTAAGCATATGAAATCGCATTGTTTAGAGTTATAATGCATGTATGATATACATAGTCGAATGACTATAATGAATGAACTGAGCATGAAATTCTGTGCTACGCGAAGCATGAAAACTGTTGGATTTGCTGAGCTGTCGAGCTCAATCTTGCAAAAATAAACTTTTTGCAGGTCAAGGATACAATGCGATATTATTTGCCATCTGATGATATGGATTAAAAGACGAGCAGAGGAATACCTTTTCTTTATTTAGAAATTTTATTGAATCACGATGATGGTTCTTGAGATGTATAATTAACATGACGTAAAGTTTAAAATATGCAATAAATAAAGAATGTTTATTTTGAGATTGAAAGGTAGCATTGTAGCTATTTTGAGAAGTAAATCAATATAGTGATAATACTATACGAGAAAGAATGTATATTAAGATATGAGTTTGTAATTACTCATAATTACTTTGATGGAATAAATCATAAAATGAATATGATTTGGAGATAAATAGATAATCGTAAAGGTTGCGATTCAGGGAACGAAGGCGAGAAAGATATAAAAAGTAGTTTTTAATTATCCGCATTTTCAGCTATTATTTTATCTTAATATGATGTAAAGCTGAACTAAGATCGTATTTAACGACCAAAGTCGGAAGCAGAAATTGTCCTAATTTGGGGTCGTTACACTTGGTATCAGAGCTATGAGTTATAAACCTTAGGTAACAGTACCCTAGGCTATAACCGTAAACTAGATAGATGAAAAAGAAGAAGATATTAAGCATAAACTCGAATGAGGTTTAAATGATCTTAAAGGAATCTAGAAAATTCGTAAAGAATGCGTTAAGATAATAAGCAAAGATTCAAAGAAGAATATGGAAAAGCCAAAGGATCAGGGAACACCTGATTTGAATAATCATAAAATAATATGATTAAAGAGGAAAGAAAGAAGATCGTAAAAACAAAACGTTCATAAATAAAGAATCGTAATGTAAGACGATTGTAGGAAAGGATCACAACGTGATCTGATTAAGTCATGAAATGACAGATCACAATCGAATGATTGAAAATTTATAGCAGAATGCTGAACATGAAAGGTACTATAAAGATAGTACAAGAATAAAACTCAGAAAGAGTTATAGATGATGGAATACGGATTAAAGAAAATTCGTATTGAGCAAAGAGGAAGATAGGATTGGGTGGGATTTCAAGTGAGGACTCCTGTGATAGCTGAGTTGTACAAACCTTTGTATGGGCAGGGGTTTTGTGCCTGGTTTAACGACCACTTAGTCTATCACACTAATAATCATTGAAATATTGGTGTTACGATATCGATGTATATATGGTGAGAAGGTGATTCTTTTCTCATATGTCTATTTGATAATTAGAGAATAAGTTTAGGTGCGAGTTCTTAAAACTCATGCTTATGGTAAGTTTGTGACTGATAATCATATGATGTGTTTTGGGCCCCTAAGCGTATGGACAGTCCCTGATTGGTTCTTGGACTACGTATTGCTAGGATAAGTTCCTAAACTCATATTATTATGGAAAGTTCCTAAACACATAATGTATGTAAGTTTAATGAACTATACTAGGATATAGGAATATTATCGAATAGGAGCTAATTATTTTTAGTCTATTGAGCATTGATGGTGCTAGAGATAGATAAAATTGTTTCATAGTGAGATAATAGAGTAAGTTGAAGTTACTGGAGAAAAATGGATATTCCAAATCTTCTAGCTATGGTAGATTTCGAAGTTTATTGAAATCGTGCTGGTAGTTGCACTATTGTATTTTTTAAAAAATATTGGGTCAGATTATTGAACCAATGAGTTTTAAAAGTTCTATTATTTATATGTCTATGCTTATTGTTTCAGCTAGATAAAAGTGATTTGAAAATCTCAAAATATATTTTAAACGATGAAGTCATCAATGCAGCCTAACCTAGTGTTGGATGTGATCTAAGGATCGTCATCCCACTATGGTACGATGTAGTATGACGAAATCATAAAATGACGACATTCTCAACGGACTGCTAAAAACAGTGCGGTACTATGCGTCATAAAATGATTTTCAGTATTTTAATAGTTAAAGAGTTGTCAAGTGCCATTTGAATTGGCTAGACACAAATTCAGATATCGCTTATAATAAGCCTCTGAGATATTATTGTTGAACAGATAGAGTTGTCCAACTAACTCGTTTTGGTTTGGATTCCAGAATTCGTATGAAAATCCCTGATTTGGGAAAATTTTAGCACCAGATGGTGGCACAGATGAACGTATATCATTCAATTGGCGCCGAATGGCGGCCACACAGATAGTGTCGATCAACACGGAACACCCCTGAATTGGGAAATTCTGATTGCGCGATATAGCGGCAAAGATAACAGAGATCAACACAGGGCATAAACAGACTGATCACCTATGTTCCCGTAAGACAGACGGTTCACAGATAAATTTCTGTTAAGAACCTTTTCAGAAACATGAAAAAAGAAAGTTCACGGTCTTTCTGACCCTTTGCATGATACAGAAAGCTCCTCCTAAGCGAATCTTTAAAATTCCTGAGTTATTCATATTGCTTCACAATTATTGACCAATTGTGAAGAACTCTTATTATTCTGGAAGTTGGAGGACGTAGAAAGGATGATGTTCCTCAGCAGGAAATAGGTCGTAGAATACGACAATTTTTATTAAGCAAATCCTTGAAAATGAAAAAATGTAGAGTCATGAGAATTAAAAATTTTATGATCATGAAATTGCTAGAAATATGACAGAATTAACCTAGTTATGATGAATATCCCGAATGTTTATAAGTTTAATAGATCACGATTGTGAATACAATGATCCTTAACAAGAAAGTTTATGGATTAAAGAAAGAATAATACTCGAAAGATAATCGAGTTTAATGACAATTACGAAATGAAACTTATAAGAAGTGATTAAGGAAAAGACAGGAAATGGGTGATATAAAACCTAAGCGATAAGTTGAGGTTATTCATCGATAAAGCTACGGTTATTCAACGATAAAGCTACGAGGTAAACTAGACTTAAACCAAGTAGGAAAGATTCGGTATTGTGATTCCAGGGACGGAATCCTTATAAGAGGGGAAGAATGTGATGACCCGAATTTTCAGAAAAATATTAAAATAAGAATTTAATAAATAAAATTCTTATTTGGTGGTATGTGATGTGATATTATATTGCATAAGTCAATACGTGCAATGCAATATGTGATTTTTGTGAATAATAAATATGTTATTATTATTATATATATTTGTTTTGATTTGAAATAAATTGTGGGAATCAATTTATTTAAAGAGACGGATAGCTTTAACGATACAAAACTTTTGTATCTATTAATGAACAAATTAAAATAATTTATAATATTAAATTATTTTAATAGGAGTATGATGTAAATAAATTTTTAGAAGTAATTTATAGATGAAGATTAAATTTAAATTATATTATGAAATAATATAATTTGATAAAGTCTTGTAATGAATTCACTATAAATTAAATTTCATGAGCAAGTTAATTGATTCACTTAATTAAATTAGTGAATTAAGGTAATATTTCAATTATGATTAATATATTAAAGTGATATATTTAAAGAAGAGGAATAAATTGTTGAAGACATTTTATGGAAGGAATGGGATGATTAGATTTAATAATACAAAACTAATTGTATACATTATAAGTGAATTAAAATAATTAATATTAATTATTTTAATTGGTTCGTTACACTAAAAGTGTTAACTTTAATATGGACTAATTTCATAATTAGTGAGATGATTTTTTCATACGTGATTATAAATGTATATTATCCAATTTTGGGCTAATAGTACTGGAGTGCATGCTATTATAATATATAAACTAAAATTGTGAGAATAAGGTAATGCTATGTAAGTATGTATTATATGCATATATGTAATAAGGATATAAATAATATATCCACGATCATGCATGCTGGGAATTTAAAAGAGAATGTGCTGACTCATTATGTCTAAGCGGGAGGTGGCAATTGATTAAGTTATGTATACCGAATTGGTGTATACATTAAATAAGGTGTATTAAAATATTTTATGATATTAAAATATTTTAATATGGTGAAATTAATGCATTAAATAAATTATTTTTATTTAATGTATAGCTTCCATTTTTGTGAAAAAGATTGTGGGATATAATACATTATAATATTTAATGTATGGTATATAATATTGTATATATGATGTATTATGTATATTGCATATGTAATATATGTAATATATTATGTGATATAGGTATGTAATATATGTATATATTTTGGGTATAATGAAATAGCTACGTATTATGTATATAGTACATTAAGTATATTATAGGTAATATGAGTATATGTATTGGCCAAGGAAAAGAAGCATGAGCTGGGTTTTTAATAGGAGAGTAGCCTCCAAGTAAACCGAGCTTACATGATGGCTGAGAACTTAAGAGTAATAATAGTGCTTTGCTGAGTCAATGTACTAAAGTAATAAGATGAGTCATTGTAAGCCAAGTAGGAGGTGGCACAACATTAGATCATTAAAGCTCCACTAAGCTAACTTGAGAAGTTATGAGTGTAGTCTAGTCTAATATCAAGACCATATACAAAACCTTTCTCAGCACTGTTCATAAGCCATCCGTTCCACTGTCTCTCTCTCAGCGAATTTGTTAAGGTTATCAACACCAAAATTTTTCTAATTTCGGCTAGACGTTTATTAAATTCATTAAGGAGATGAAGTCACGAGCTGATTTGGGAGGGAGAATTATAGCTATTAACAACAAAAGAAAGTGATATTTACTCAATATCATGCTTAGAAATTTCATTTCAAGCAAGAGGTATACCTCCGGACCAACTCCATGATTCAATATTAAATTCGTATGGTGGAATATGAGCTGTTTTCAGCCCATGCTTCTTGTCATGGGTGGGTTCTTTTCCAGCTAGCGGGTAGTTTTATTTTACCAACTTGTGCAACAGGATCATCAGAGAGCAGATAAGTTATAAATATTAAACAGCACCCAAGGCAAGTCTTTCAGTTCTTTTGTGATATATGAATTTGATATTGATTATATGTAATCTTTATCGCATTATGAATGAAATCTCCAGAAGCATGCTAAATTTCATACTATGCGCTATGAATTATGAAAGTCAAATTATGACTAAGTTGATTGAGTTATGGGACTTAATCTATAAGTGATATGTGATATATTAAGCATATGAAATCGCATTGTTTAGAGTTATAATGCATGTATGATATACATAGTCGAATGACTATAATGAATGAACTGAGCATGAAATTCTGTGCTACGCGAAGCATGAAAACTGTTGGATTTGCTGAGCTGTCGAGCTCAATCTTGCAAAAATAAACTTTTTGCAGGTCAAGGATACAATGCGATATTATTTGCCATCTGATGATATGGAATTAAAAGTACGAGCAGAGGAATACCTTTTCTTTATTTAGAAATTTTATTGAATCACGATGATGGTTCTTGAGATGTATAATTAACATGACGTAAAGTTTAAAATATGCAATAAATAAAGAATGTTTATTTTGAGATTGAAAGGTAGCATTGTAGCTATTTTGAGAAGTAAATCAATATAGTGATAATACTATACGAGAAAGAATGTATATTAAGATATGAGTTTGTAATTACTCATAATTACTTTGATGGAATAAATCATAAAATGAATATGATTTGGAGATAAATAGATAATCGTAAAGGTTGCGATTCAGGGAACGAAGGCGAGAAAGATATAAAAAGTAGTTTTTAATTATCCGCATTTTCAGCTATTATTTTATCTTAATATGATGTAAAGCTGAACTAAGATCGTATTTAACGCACAAGGTCGGGATTAAAATTAGTCCTAATTTTGGATAAGTTGGTCCCGATTTTTGGGGGCGTTACAAATTTAAATCATTTTATCGAGTTAAAAGGGTTGAAATTTAATATTATACACATGACAAATTAAAATTTGAAAATTAAAATCAAGCTAATTAAATACATCTTATTCATCACCTTCCAAACCCTAACTCAACCAAATCACCATTACTGCCATTGCCGCCATCGTCGTTGCACAACTACAATTACTGCCCAACTACACCACCATTCAACCACCCACCACCACAGTATCATCACCATCAAACCACCAGCCACCACAGTATCATCGACATCAAACCATTTGCCACCACAGTACCAATCATCACTGCCATCCGAGGAAAAGCGCACTAATAAGGAAAAAAAAATTAATTCACCACCACAACCCCACCGATGTTGAAATTTTTTTTCACTATCACCGAGAACCATATACATGTTAACTCCAATGAACATAACCATACCATCAACGTGTCCACAACCTTTGATTTATAATCTTTTTTCAGATCCAGACTCTCTCTCTCTCTCTCTATATATATATATATATAATAAAATAAAAAAAAAAAGGGAGAAGAAAAAAAGAAATCTAAAAACCCGAATTTCCATTGTTGTCTACCATTACATTCAGCCACCCATTCAACCATCGCAAACAAAGATGTTAAATTTCAATTAGAAACTCAATATAGATTCTACTTCAATCGTGAAATCGCAACCATTTTGAAAGAAAATCAACTCCAAAAAGTTAGGGTTTTAAATATTCACATAGAAAAAGAGAAGGAGCTTGATGGGAGATGATTATGCTGCTAAATTTGGCAGCGACGAATGGCGGATGGCGGATGGCAGATGGCAGATGGTGAAGATCTGGTAGGATTTTGATTGTGCATGATTGAATGCTTTGTGATGAGTTAGGATTGTAGAAGATGATGATGGAGGCGTGGAGTATACCGGAAGTGGTGAGCATTTGTTTGTTAAATTGAATTTATGTTACAATTTGTTAATTATGTACTTTATTTTGTTTATGTTAATTGTTTATTTTGTTTAATTTATATTATGTGTGTAATTTGTTTACATTAATTGTGTAGTTAATTTTGATTTTTATGTTCTTGTGTAACTAATTTTGTTAATTGCGTAATTTTTTTTACTTTATACTAATTGTGTAAATTATTTTACTCTCTTACACTTTTATATAATTTAAAATATAATTTTCTTTTACACAAAGTTTGTGGATGATAGTTTGATATATTTACCTTTAAATATTTAAGATAATATGAAAAATCCTTTAAATTAAGATTTTCTAGTTACACATATGTATTGACTAGCCTAGTTAGCGGGTCACGTCATCAAATTATAACGTGACATGATTAATTGAACTGATTTTAATAATTTAATTATCTGATTGAAAAAATTGAAAGGTCAATTACCAAAATAAAAAAGGATCAATAGTTCAAGATAGTAATTTCTATTTAAGCCAAAATCAAAATGAAAATCTTTTTACGAGAGGGGAGTTGTATTATCTTTTTTCTAAAACACCACGACCGTCCATCTTCCGGTAATCCCCACGCGGCCATGCCTCATAAAGCTTTACTTTTTTGGCGGGATTGCTATAGTTTGGCGATTGCCATTAAAGCTCTTCTCTTTCTAGAGGCAATTAAATGGTGTCAGTATACATAGTTGGTCTGTTAGTTAATTGCTATAAAGAAGTTGAAACTGTGGTTCAAACATGTCAATTTAAGGGTGAGCAAAAAATAGGTAAAATTGAATTATCAAACATGTCAATTATTTTGGTTATTTGATTATTTTACTTAATTTGGTTATAACCGTTTAATTATTCGGTATTCAGGTTCAAGTTTGGTTTTTTTAAATTATATTATTCAGATACCCGAATAACCGAATTAAATATTTTTTTAAAAAAAGGTTTTAAACTTTGTCATATGGTTATGTACTTTGTATTTGTTAATTTGAAATTATTAAACTAGTTTATGAATTATTATGATTGTGGATTGTGGTTAAATATTGTATGAAAACTCTAGTGTGAAATTTGAAATAAATTTTTTTGTTTGGTAAAGATAAGTTAATATTTCGGTTATAAACCGAATAATCGAATAGTATAATTCGCTTTTCGGTTAGTACTAATTTTGGATACTTGTTCGGATAGTGAAATTACATGAAATTCGATATTTTATTATAACCGAATAGACAATTCGGTTTAGTTATAACAAAATACTCACTCCTACACGTCATATATGTTCTAGTGTATACTTTTTTGACATATCATCAACTTTATTTTTTAAGGGGTTGGTTGCTAAAAATTTCATTGAAAACTTATAGCAGCTTGCCAAACAAAGGCTAAATGTGTAGTTTGAAAAAGAATAGTTGGCCGGAATTATAAGCAAATTTGCATATTAGTATGTTAAAGAAAATTAATACGAGTATAAAATCAGTAAATCATGTGTTATTAAGCACATGTACAGTACTACAGATTCTTAAACGTTGGTTTGTGAGGGAAGTTATTGTTTATGAGCCAATGGCCTTGGCCTTGTTTATGAGTGTGAACGTTCGTAGTCAATTATTTAGCCAAACTCATATAAATAGCCCATGTATGATGACTACGGGTTAATTTGCTTTGTAGCTATCAATATCCGGCCTTACTTTATTACTAAGGAGAATTCAATTATCTGTTTAGACTCGCGTAATTCAATTGCCCATGCAAAATTCAGTTATCAAGAGAAGATTTCGCCCGGAAAAATCATTACCTAAACGTCAAACTCAACAAAATCAACGGTATTGAAGGATAGGCTTAAATATAGAATAATACCCTGAACTTTTAATATTTTTCCACTTTGGGGATTGTATTCTCATTTTTTTCAATTAGGGGATTAAACTTTTAAATTTTTTTCCACTTTGGGGATTGTCTTCTCAATTTTTTCAATTAGGGGATTAAACTTTTATTTTTTTTCCATTTTGGGGATCGTCTTCTCAATTTTTTCAATTAGAGGATTAAACTTTTAATTTTTTTCGACATGGCAGCTAGCAAAAAGCGACACGTGACTAAAAAAATACTTATATGTAATATTGAGTCTCATTTTAGCATTTATTCAATTAATTTTTTTATACCAAAAAGGGTAAATATAAGACCATTATTAATTTTAAAGTAAATTATTATTATTATAATTTTAATATAAAACCATTATTAATTTTTTAAGTAAATTTAATGATAATTTTACTCTTTTGGTAAATTATTAATTTTTAATTTTAATTTTTTTGGTAAATTTAATGTTTTAAAGAAATTTAATGACAATTTTTTAAAGTAAAATTAATAATGATCTTATATTTATCATTTTTGGTATAAAAAATTAATCAAATAAATATTAAAATGAGACTCAATATTACACAAGTATTTTTTATTCACATTTCGATGTCATGTCATCAATTTTTTAATGTTACACTATCAATTTATACGTAATCAAAAAATTTTAAGAGTTTAATTCTCTAATGAAAAAAATTGAGAAGACAATCCCCAAAATGGAAAAAAAATAAAAGTTTAATCCCCTAATTGAAAAAATTGAGAAGACAATCCCCAAAGTGAAAAAAAATTAAAAGTTTAATCTCCTAATTGAAAAAATTGAAAAGACAATTCCCAAAGTGGAAAAACATTAAAAGTTCAGGGTATTAATCCATATTTAAGCCTGAAGGATATTATTGAATTCTCCTTATTTTATAGAAAAGAGCACAATGGGTATTATAATTATCATGTTATTTTATGTCTCAAAATAGAAATATATATTTAATTTTGATACAAAAAAAAATAGTGATATATGTACACCATAAATTGATTATTACACACCCTTATATATCAAAGAAACTAAATTACTCTAAAATAATGATAAGCCAATTAATATATTTATCGTTTGTCCATACTATTTGAATTTTTTTTTTAAAAATAGTTTACAATATCTAAAAGTTTATATATCTAGCTGAGAATAACACATTAAATTTAAAGCTAAAAAGAAACTTCTAGATCATTAATAATTTATAGGCTACGGTATTTATTTACTTATATAGCGCATTAATTTATACTCCCTCCTTTCCAAAAATTTTAAGACTCCACATGCATGCATGGTTACATTCAATTTGTATGGAATGGAGGCATGGAGCATTACACCCGAAGTCCACACAAGTTTTTAATTAATAAGAAGACAAACCAATTTTATGTTTCTTTGAATTAAAAATAATAATATTACCACATATCAAACACAAAGGCTACATTTGTTTGCGGGTGAAGAATATGGGTTTGAATTGTTAATCACATTTTAAAAGTAATGTTGTGTTTTATAACTTAGAACTAAACTTTTGTATACTTACGTACTATCTATCATGATTTAATTGGTTGATGGAAATTCCAAGTAGAGAGATCAATGGGAAAAAAATTGTTATTTGCAAATAAAGTAAATAAAATATTTTTCAGTAGTTTATTAACACGTATCTCAATCATACTTACTAATTAAGAATAAACTTCTATGCTTTTTCTCCTCTACCATTCGTTGTCCTTCTGTAGTGGGTGGAAGAGGAGAAGGAAGAGCTAGAATTAAGGAGGAGGAGAAGGAGGAGGGTAAGTCTCGTATATCCCTGGCAACACTCCCACCAACACAATATATTTGGATAAGTATCTATTCAAAGATAACAATCTCCGGTGCAAACATCTCAAAAATATCTAACATCTGACCTCATATCATATTAGATATTGTCACAATAGTAGGGCATAACGTCAAGAACTTAAGAAACTCCATAGCTCTCACTTAAAATGACTTAGAGATTGAGTTCAGTATTTAATTAAAACTTTGTTGCGATAGATTATTTGGGTTGTTAACTCCTCAAGCTTTTAATTCGTAAGTTATATATAGTTAATAGCTCCATTCTAAATAAAATTGCCATTTATAAGTATTTATTACATTCAAAATAGAAAACTTATTTGATTTGTTATCCTTTTCATTTATAGTACTATCACTGTTTCACCAAAAAAAAAAGTCTCATTTGTAAATTTTAAGAATGTATTTTCGCGACTGATGTTGGCCAAACAAAAAATATTATTGCCAGGATAATTAATAAGTGATATTTAAAGTGTTATATGTCATTATAATAATCATAATACATTTGCTCAACGTATATTCGTTAATTATGACAATAGATATTTTCTTTGACAATATCAATTATTTATATTTTTGTTCCATTTTTATTTCAAAATAATGCAATTGTTAAGTTTAATAGTTCAAATATATGATAAGTAAATTGCGATATTAAATATCTCACTTGGTAAATTGTCATTTTATATTACTATTATATAATATTTCGGCGGAAGGGACATTAACTTTTTTTTTTACTTGAGGCATTTAGATATGACTTTAAAATTCAATAGCAATTAAGTATTAAGTTCAAATTTTCATACTACGAATTAAGGGTGAAAAGAGTTTATGTATGTATTGAATGGAAATTTTTTCTTAATTTGAGTTCAAGGATTGAAATATTTAATTGATGAATTGGAGCCACATGAACCCGGGTCTCCCTTTGTTATACTTTTGATCCAATTTTTTTTCAATACACATTTTTTGATTTTTTTTTAATCACACATTTTTTGATTTTTTTAAAAAAATAATTATTATTTTCAGAAGAAAAAAAATTAGATTTTTTTTTAAAAAAAATTGAGTAAAGTTTAACAAAATATAGATTCAGAAAAATTAATGTTTAAATTTTTAATTTTTTTCTAAATAAAGTTTAAATTTTTTATTTAATTTTTTTATCTATATTTTTTGAACATTTACTCATTTGTTAAAAATAAAAAATTTCTAATAATTTTTTTTCCTTTTCTTGAATCTATGAAACTTTACTAATTTTTAAAAAATAAAAAAAAATCTTCTTTTTTTCTAAAATAAACTTTAATTTTTTTGAATCTATATTTTATGAAACTTTACTCATTTTTAAAAATTAAAACATTTCTATTGTTTTCTGAAAAAGGTTTTATTTTTCTTTAATTTTTTTGAATCTATATTTATAAAACTTTAATCATTTTTTAAAAAGTTTTATTTCAGAAAATAATAATTAATTTTAAAATTTGTTAGTTTTTATTAAAAAAATTGAATTTGTGAAATTGGGGTCGAGTCAAAATGGGTTGGTTAGATGAAAATTTGAGCGGATTTCAATGAAATTGAAAAAAGGGAATGGAATTGACATAAAATTTTATTTTAAGGACTCATTTGACGAAAATAAAACTTAGAGACGACTTTAAAAATGGGTGACAAATTGGAGGGACAGAAGTATCATTCACCCTTTGTCAAGAGAAACATTCAAAGGAATATGAGCTTATATACATAATTTTGGCGGATGATATTTGCTGAGTAAAAAATATTGTTGTCAGAATAATAAGTGTTATTGAAAGTGTTAAATGTTGTTATAATAATTACAAAAATATTACTATTTATCATAAGAATATATATTACTACTATGTGCACAAACTGTAGACAAAAAGTTGTACACAGAGTAGAATTCATGTATTACTTACCAATAAAAATGTGTAAAACAACTACTCGTAGGTCTCATTTCCTACTTTCTCTTTTTTTAAAAAAAAAATTGTGCCCAGTTTTTGTGTATAGTTTAGTTTGTGTCCTTAGCTTTACTCGTATCATATTTCGGTTGATGTAAATTCAAAAAGAGGGATCAATAGAAACAGAGAAGAAAATGAGGGAAAAAAATTATTATTTGCAAATAAAGTAAATAAAATATATTTCAAGTCATTTATTAACACGTGTCTTAATCATACACATTAATTGAGAATAATTTTGATTTCTATACTTTTTCTACTCTACCATATACTCTTTTTCCTTCCTTAATGGGTGGAGGAGGCGGAAGAAGAGGAGAAGGGGGAGGGTAAGGCCCCACATAACCCTGACAACATTCTGACCAACATAATATAGTTGGATCCCAATCCATTCGATCACAACAATCTGGAGTGCAAACATCTCCAGAATATTTAGCTTCTAACCTCATAATAGGTATTGTCATAATAGTTAGACATAATGTCAAGAACTTAAGAAACTCCATAGCTCTCTCTCACTTAGAATGACTGAGAGATTGAGTTTAATATTTAAAACCTTGTTGTTGTGATAAATTATTTAGGTCATTAACTTCAATCTCCAAGCTTTTAATTAATAAGTTATATTTGTAAAGTTAATACATTCATTTCTAATAAAATTATCAGTTATAAAATTGTCAGTTATAAGTTTCTTTCAAAGAATTGAACTATTTAATTGAGGAATATTAGTCACACGAATCCGGATCTCCCTCCGTTACACTTTTTATTAAATTTTTATTTAATGCACATTTAATAAATTACTTTTTAAAATTTATTGACAAAACATTAGCCGTAGTTAAAAATACTATCTCCGTTCCATGTTATGAGATACTGATTTTTTGAAAGTCAATTTTGAATATTTTCAATTTTAAAATTGACATAAATTTATTTAGTTTATGTCAATATAATTTTGAATATCATAAATTAGCTCAAAAGTACTATTACTTATAAAATATATTATTTTCAAAATTTAAATAAATTATGTCAATTTTGATTTTGAAAATATTTTAAATTCACTTTTAATCTTATCATTCAGACAGAGGAAGTATTTTTTATTACTAATTACGTATTATATGAATGACATGCATCATTGCACAATTAATAGGATTGTACGGATGCTTTTATTTTTAAGGTTGTAGTTCCCATGCAAGTTTGATAGGAGTACATCAAATGAGCATGGAGTAATTATTCATCCTCCTAGTTGGGTGATATGCAAAGTCTTGAATGACATTTTTGTTCTTTTAAGTTGTTACTTATTTTTAAAGTCATGTTTAAAGATCATTTTTTATCAATTGAATCCTTAAAGTGATATTTTGTATTAATTCTAGTTTTTTTCCCTTCTAATTTCACTGAAGTCCGTCCAAATTTCGACCCGAACCGACCCATTTTGATCAACCATATTTTATTAAGGATAGTTATGTCTTTACCATTATTATATGTATTCCTAATATTAGAAATTTGAAAATTTAAAAATTAAAATTAAAATACAAAAAAAACAATAAAAGATAAATAAAAAAATTTAAAAAGTTATAAAAATAATTATCATTTTCTGGAAAAAAAAATTAGATTTTTTTAAAAAAAAAATGAGTAATGTGTAATAAAATATAGATTAAAAAAAATTATAGTTTAAAATTTTTAATTCTTAATTTTTAAAAGTTTAATTTTTTTTTCTAAATAAAGTTTAAATTTTTTGTTTAATTTTTGACTCTATATTTTATGAAAATTTACTTATTTGCTAAAAAATAAAAAATTTCTAATGAGTTTTTTTTAATCTATATTAATTTGATGAACCCTAACTCATTTTTAAAAAATAAAAAAAATTCTCCTTTTTTCTAAAAATAAACTTTAATTTTTTTGAATCTATATTTTATGAAACTTTACTCATTTTTAAAAAATAAAACATTTCTATTTTTTTTATAAAAAAAGTTTTATTTTTTGTTAATTTTTTTGATTCTATATTTTATGAAACTTTACACATTTTTTAAAAAGTAAAAAATTTCAAATGTTTTATATCTGAAAATGATAATAAATTTTAAAAAAATTTAGTTTTTTTTAAAAAAAAATTGAATTAGTGAAATTGGGGTCGAGTCAAAATGGGTCGATCGGGTCAAAATTTGGGCGGGTTTCACTAAAATTGAAAAAAAAAAGAACGGAATTGACACAAAATGTCGCTTTAAGGACGACTTTAAAAGTGGGTGAAAAATTAGAGGAACATAAGCATCATTCAGCCTTTGTCAAGAGAAACATTCAAAGGAATATTAGCTTATGTACACAATTTTGGCGGTTGATATTGGTTGAATAAAAAATATTATTGTCAAAATAATAAGTGTTATTGAAAGTGTTAAATATTGTTTAAAAATTATAAAAATGTTAGAAAAATATATATTTATTCTGACAATATATATTTGTTCTGACAATATGATCACCCGTCTATATTTGTGTTCCATTTTCATTCCAAAAAAATGTGATTGTTAAGTTTAATAGTTCTGATATGATAACTAATTTAATTGCAATGTTAAATATCTAACTTATATATTGTCATTTTATATTACAATTAATATTTCGGCTGAACGAAGGGAGTATACATGCATTAGCATTTGAGACATTTAGATATATTTTAAAAATCACTAACAAGTATAATTTTAAATTTTCATATATATTACGAATTAAGGGTGGAAAGAGTTTATGTATGTATTGAACACACATAATATCTGAATGGAAAATTTTTCTTAATTTGAGCTCAAGGAGTGAACTATTTAATTGATGAATTGGAGCCGCATGAACCTGGATCTTCCTATGTTATACTTTTTATCCAATTTTTCTTTAATACATATTTTTTTTATAAAAAAAATTAGTGACAATAATTGGCCACAACTAAATTATGTATTGGAAGAAATTGTATAAGGAACAAACAGTAATACTAATTTGATTCTTGTCGGTGAAGTTATTGTCGATAAACCAACGGCCTTGGCCTTGTTTATTGTGTTTGTTATCGTTGATGATACTTATTTTACTTATTGATATATCTATTCAATTACAAAGAGAAAACATATTATAGGATGGGTTGAGAATATTTTATTTTGTATACTACTCTTACTATTTATCATAAGAATATATATTACTATTATGTGCATAAACTATATACAAATAGTTATACACAAAGAATAGAATTCATGTATTACTTACCAATGAAAATGTGTAAAACATCTACTCGTAGGTCTCATTTTCTATTTTCTCTTATTTTTTAAAATAATTTGTGCACAATTTTTGTGTATAGTTTAATTTGTGTCCCTAGCTTTACTCTTATCATAATTCGGTTGATGTAAATTCAAAAAGAGAGATTAATAGAAACAGAGAAGAAAATGGGAAAAAAATTATTATTTGTAAATAAAGTAAATAAAATATGTTTCAAGTCATTTATTAACACGTGTCTCAATCATACACATTAATTGAGAATAATTTTGATTTCTATACTTTTTCTACTCTACCATATATTCTTTTTCCTTTCTTAGTGGGTGGAGGAGGAGGAAGAGGAGAAGGAGGAGGGTAAGGCCCCGCATAAGCAAAGATACCGACCAAGGCAAGGCCCAAATCCAATAGATGAATGAGTTGTACGAATATATGACCCCCTTTGTGACTCACTCTCCCAGGTCCGCTTACTTAAATTACAGGGACCAGGACTTGGGGATGAACCCACCCCAAGGCCCAATTAACATCTCTTTGGCTAAAGTTTGGGAAGAGAAATACTTTGGATTTAATAATTTCGAGAAACTTTGTAGAGTGAAGAATTAAGTTGATCCTGACAATTTCTTCTGACATGAATAGAGTATCCCTCCCTTGAAAGTGTGATCGAAGGGGTGCCAATTAGGTGGTTTAATTTAAGTTATGTTTTTAGTTTTTGTTTTTTTTATTATCCGTTCCTCCGTTGTTGTTAGCCTACTTTAAGTGTAGGTATGTAATTTATGGTTGAATTAATCTAGAAGAATTAATTAGTGGGAATGTTCAGTTTAAATTGTCTTGTCCAAGGATTCCATTGTCATGAATGGTGGATGAAAGAAAGAGTTGTTCAGAGATTAATTCAGTCAAGTGATGATGAAATAGGAAGAGAAATGGGTAGAGAAAGAGAAAAAAGTGTATAATAATTAGCCAAAAAATTTATTTTAAACTTAGCAAAAAAAAAGTGTGGAATAGTTGAGACTTTAAAAGGGTGGTGAATTAGGCAGAGTGGGATGGAGTACCCTCAAACCTTTATTTTTTTTTTTGATAATGTGGGTTTCAAACCTTTATTTATTCTTTTTAAAACTAATGAAAAGAGGACAGCAGAGCTTTAGAATTTCTTTTAGAAGTTTTGAGGTTAACTTATTTATTAAATTTAGGTTGCAAAGCTTTTCTAATTGATAAAGTAGTGTTATAGGCTAATTAAAGTACGTTCATGTCAATAAAGGATAATGGAAACTTTAAGTAATTTATGTGACTGAAATTATAAGTATCTTCTCCATTATAGTTTTTCATGAAAAACTATAATGGAGAAGATAATACATTTCGATAAATTTCATGACGAAATTGGATTGCGATTAATGTGCAACTTTAAGAGAGATAAGATAGAACAATAATATCTAGGTTCCAACTTAATTCCTACTTATCTCATTTATCTACTTATGTCGATATTTTTTTATAAACATAAACTTGCCGTCATGTATAGTAGGACTCTTTTTTATACAACTCCGCTTAGGATTCGTGTGTCATGAATCCTTCTTTAGAATATGAAAAAAAAAGAGGTGTTTTAGAGTTTAATTCTGTCAAGGGATGAAACAGAACGAGACAGAAAAGGAGAGACATAAGAGAATGATAGTTGAAAAAGGTTAGTTAATTGGGCTGTGGGATAGAGTTCCATGATAATGGGCTAGCTAGTTTCCCTCAAACCTTTATTTGCTCTTTTTAAAATTAATAAAAATTGATGAAAAAGGGACATGCGTTAGAGCTTTAGAAAAAATAAGAAGTTTTGAGGTTGGCTGGATCATGAATCAGTCTGCTTTTCAAATTGATAAAGTAGTGTTATAGGCTAAAGTACGTCCATATCAACTATGATGGAAGTAATTGATCAAATGATGCGGTTCGATGGGGATCTCCCCCATGTATTACACTTTTTATGCAACTTCTCTTAATACTCATTTAACCAAATATAAAATAAAGATTTCAGCAACATTATTAAATCTAGATTTTTTTGGGGTCATAAATATGTATTGGATGAATAAATTAAAAATTACACAATACTTAATTCGAATGTAGTTAGCACTTATAACTGACGATTTTATTTAGAATGGAATTAGCAAGTACTCTAACTTACGAATTAAAAGCTTGGGAGTTAATGACCCAAATAATCTATCATAACGAGGTTTTTAATATTGAAGTTCAATCTCCTAGTCATTCCAAGTTAAAGCTATATATGGAGCTTCTTAAGTTCTTGGCCTTATACTTGGCTATTGTGATAATGTCTATTATGAGGTCAGATGTAGCACATTTTGGAGATATTTGCATAGAAGATTGTTGCCTTCGATTTGAAACTGATCCAACTATATATAATATGTTGGTGGGAGTGTTGCCAGGGATATACGGGGCCTTACCCCCCTCCTCCTCCTCTACCCTTTAAAGGAAGAAAAAGAATGGCCGAGGAAAAAAAGCATGGAAAAATTATTCTTAATTAGTTGGTATGACTGAGATCCCTACAAAAAACTTTTAACTTCATTGTAAAGAGAACTCAAAACTTCTTAGCAAATTTTGATTGTTTCTTACTTTTGAATGCGGGTCGTAACAATAGGCTATGCAGCTTATGTTGCTCACAAGTATTCCTGTTTTATGGGGATTTATGTGAAATTAATAATTATTATAAATTTCTCCGCGATAATTCAAGTTTATTATTTTAATTTTGAATGAGAAAATCAATCTTAACTATGAAATTTTAGATAAAACTCCTTCGCTTAGACCTTTTACAGTTTGTGATGTGTGGATGTGAAGGTAAGTGATAAATTTTGAAAGGAAAAGAATAACAAGAAAATAAAATGAAATGAAATGAAGCACTAATAAGTTTAGCAGCTCATCAGTCCCACAGTTAGAAAATGAAATGAGGGTCTGTCTGGTCATATGACAAACTGGACATGAAATTGTTGCAAGATGGTCCTGCAAATTCATTATATGTCCATTTCAATCTATTTGTTTGTTGGGGTGCATATATATCCTTATATGATCACTTCCCTTCATAACTTTGATTCAGGTCACATTATATATAGATTTCTTAGACTTATTATTATTATTGTTTGTCGATTTAGCAATCAATAAATACGTGCAAGCGTACACGATCAACAAGTAATAAAGTGATAAGAGAGTGTCGAACCCACAGAGAATTATTTAATAATAATTACCAAATACTAACTTTTAATCAAATTAATTTTATTTAAACAATTCGATAAAAGATTTTGAATTTTGAAAATAAAGTACTAAACTAACTAATTACTAACTACCAAGAATTGAATTCAGATAAAAAGGCTTAAGATTATAATTCCCCTTAATGTTTCACTTGAATTAATACACTTCCTGTTAAGTTATATTAATTATTCCGGATTGTTAATCAAGAACTCATCAATATTTATAACCATCTCTCGATGTATCATAAACGAATCAACTTAAATCCACAAAAGATAGAATTAAGATGAACACCCTAGTTAACTAATTCACTATATCTCTATGTGAATTATAATTAAAAAGGATTTAAAGCTCAGGTTCTCTTTCAGATTACATGCGGCATATAGGTATATCTCTATCCTAGACACAAATTATGAATTCCACCATATGCAGAAAACACAATCACATGCTACTATGATTAGGTCTAAATCTATAATCCATCTCTCGAGTTCATATAGATTACCACGGTAATTGTTGATCAGACAATTAAGCAATTAATCACAAATCATAATAGACAACCCGATAATAATCAATAATAATTAACAAGAAAGCATATCAATAAAAGCTACGCAATAAGTTCCATTGTAATCTTAAAAAGAAATTAGTTCATGATTGAATTAAAATCCTTAATCCACAATTGATAAAGCATTCAAGAATACAAAATAAAATATTAGGGAAGAGAATAGAATCTGTAATTGCAATCCTTGAGTCTCTCATTCAGCTCTTGTGATGAATCCTTCTTGTTTGCTCAATTGCTTCAAGCCTCCCTCTCTTTCTCCCAAACTAGGGTTAGCAAAAAGTAGCAAAATCTCTCCTATTTTATGCCTCACATCATGTATTTATGGGTTCTAGTTAAAGTCCTAAACCAATTAGAAGTTACAATCCTTGTTTCATTCAAGTTGGTCAAAAATAAGCTTTTCAACAACCCGACCCAGCGCGGTCGCGCCCATATTTGGCCTAGAAAGCAGAGCAGCCTCGCCCAAGTGCCAGAAATCATGTTTTTCACTCTGCAGACCAGCGCGGCCGCGCCCAAAATACACTAGGAACCGGCGCGGTCGCGCCTGACAAAATTCTGCTCGGACGTCTGTTGGTAAAATAGTCATAACTTTTGATCCGGGAGAAGTTACGGGGCCTGCCACCTATCAAATTGAAGCTCTCGACGAGATCTACAATTTTATTCTTTGAGAATTGAGAGATTCAGATTGGATCAAAGTCGAAATTGGGCTTGAAGTGGCTGCAATGTAAATGGCAACTCCAAACTTTGAGGTTCAACGTCCGTTGGTAAAACGATCATTACTTTCTCATCCGAACTCCGATTGTGACGATTCAAGATGTTCCGGAAAGCTAAGGAGTAGCTCTACAATACAATCCAAGTTCCAAACCAATAACATGCATCCAACCTAGTGTTAAAAGCCATGCAATCTTCCCTTCTTGCGTTTGCTTGCATATTATACTCCAAAAGATATTCGGATTGCGTTTCCTTGCTTCTCCCTACAAAATAACATAAAAACACTATAAATACCTAATACTAACTTAAAACACTTAAGAACTCACAAATTATCAAGCCAAACGTACTCAATTCATAGATGTAAAACCTACTCATCAAATACCCCCAAACTTAAATATTTGCTTGTCCTCAAGCAAATACTAAGAACAACAACTATAACAACTAATTCTAAATAACAACTCACACGACTCGAGCAATGAATCCATACAAATTTGCATAATACCCTCAAAGATTTTCTTTTAATGATAAATCAAGAAAAAATTCTGAAAACATGCAAAGCCTAAAATTTCAACCTAATGATCAGTTCCACAACTACTCATGATCCTTTAAGTGCGTGTGTGTGCATACAAATGTTCAATTAGCCATGACTTACACTAGATCATATAATCAAATACTCATAAAAGATTTTCAAATCAACTCTAAAAACCTGATTTCATATAATCGAGTCTAAATGAAAGGTCATGAAATTTACTATATAAGAATTAGTCAAGGGAATGAATGAGTTAGGTAAAACCTATATTAAAGTGATACAATGAAATGATTCACTATCAAAAATTCAGAAGAGGATAGACGTAGACCGAGTAAGGATATTTCGGTATTAGTGATTCCGAGGACGGAATCCTTATAAGAAGGGAAGAATGTGATAACCCGAATTTTCGGAAAAAAAAATATTAAAATAAGAATTTAATATATAAAATTCTTATTGTGATATGTAATAAGTTTGGATGTATCAATATATATGTGCTCTCTCTCTATATATATATATATATATTTATGTGATCGATGTGGTAAATGTAATGTGTATATAAGTATAAAATATATACATATTTGGAATGAAAAAGTTAGTAGTTAATTAAACTATTGAATTAGTAGTGCGAGTTGATTATGGAATGAAATATGGAAGTAAAGAAGATCAAATAATTAAATTAATTGAGATTAAATTCAAATTATATTATGAATTAATATAATTTGAATAATAAGCCTTGAAAGGCGATAGAATTATTATGAATTAAATTTCATATACGAGTTAATTAATTCACTTATTTAGAAATAGTGAATTAATGTATGTATTTTGTGTGAATAAAATGAGGGAGCTAATTAAGCTTATTATTTTAAATATATTACATATAAATGTAATACATTTACGAGATGGCTTAATATATTGAATATATGAGATGAGGAAGCTAATATATTGAAATAAAGAATTTATGTGATTAAATGGAAAATGCTACTATGTTACAATAATTAAATGTAACATGAGTAATGGCTTAATATTTAATATTACGCAAAGTGAATATAATGAGTACGTTTGAAGGACCAATATAATATATATATATATATATATATATATATATATATATATGAATATTGTTGTTAAAATTAGTAAATTAAATTGATATTTAATTTGGAATGAAATGTTTGAATTAGATAAATTGTTTTAAAACAATTTATGGGAAGAAGGAACAAGGAAAATTTAATTATACAATATTAATTGTATAAAATAAATAAGTTATTATTTAATGCAACATTCGTTACACAAAAAGTGTTAAGACTAAGTATGGATAAATTCCATAATTAGTGAGATAATTTTTATACATGATTATAAATATATAATTACCCAATTTTGGTAAAGGGTGGGATTACATAGATTAATTTAAATGTGGAAAGTGGAGGTATAATATATATATATATATATATATATATATATATGTATAATGTAGTAGATATACATTATGTATATATATATAGTAGGAATGTAAGATAAATATGTATAATGTTTGGGTGGGAGTGCAGAGCACTAGAATCAAGCAAAGCATGTTGAGAATTGAAACATGTACTGAGAGTTAAATAATATAACTAAGAAAGCATGTTGGGGATTAGTAGTGGAATGTGCTGAGTCATTTAGTGAAGCATGAGGTGTTGAGCTTTGGGCTTATTAACAGGACACGAATCCATTCACAATCTGATAATGGAGAAAGAGAGCTAAGAGAGACCCAATAACCCTGCTCCTTCACTTCCGTGCCAAAATAATTCTTAAGCTTAATAAATTAGGAAGCCACTAAGTGTTGGTCTGTGGAATGTTTGGAGCTATAACAGAGCATAGACATCTCTTCCTCTCTAACTGCTGAACCATATATACTCCAAATATTTGACCAAATCTTCTTGGGCTCTATTATAATCATCAAATTTGGCAAAGAGGTAAAGCCTATTGGACTGAAGTTAACATCTATTGGCATTAAAAGAGGATTTAAGGTTAGTATTATGTTTTTAACTACTTCATATGAAACTAGAAATTTAGTATGAAGAATTCATAACAATTAGTTATTTTATATGTGATACAATATGAATTGTGGCTATGATATCTATGAGTTAGCAAGAAGAAGACTAGTTGTTGTGCGGAGTAATAAGGAAGGAAAAATTTGGATTTGAACAAATATAAACTCCTATGAAATATGTCCCAAAATTTATTACACATATGATGTTTGTTAAAAGTCCTCATAGGGGCTGTTTAGCTTAATACTAAAATGAAGTAAAGCTTGAGGCCAAGAATACTTATAAGTATGCTATATGAAGATAATTGAATGACTTGTATCAGTTGAATTAGGTGGGAAAGCTATTTGTAGAGAAAACAATATGTTGATGTTTAGCTTGAAAACTGTTCGGCAGGGCAGATTGGGCACTAAATAAAATCTACTTAATTTGTTGTTTGGGATATGTTATATTTTCTAAAAATACCTTGCAATGCCCTCTATAACATATCAAGATTTTGTTTTAATCGCATATATAGTCTGCAATCTAGAAAATCGTAAAACTAGCAACTTGGTCTTCGTTCTGCAGCTGGGTAGTAGCAGCCGCATGCGCGCGCTGCTGCGACTATTTCAGCTGGGCTGTTTTGGTCTATTGGGGTTGTTTTGAACATGATGTTATATGGGTTATAATAAATGACTAAAATAGTTTAATATATTAATAATTAATATATAATATTGTAAATAACTTTAATAAATATAGTAAATTAAAAAGTGAGTTGTCTAAATATGAAAATACGAGTTTAGTTGAGATTTTTGAATTCAAATGCATTGGTTTGTATATTATGCTCTATAAATAACATAGAGTAGTAATGAGACAAGTTAGAAATAATGAATGTAATTGAATTGAAACTTAGTCAAAGTTCATGCGAATTATATATATCAAACTAGCGAAATTATTGAAAAACAATAGAAGTTTATGTTATATTTACATATAACAAGTTCATTGAAATAGGAAAAGCTAAGAATGAGACGTTGAGTTTGAAAAGCATAAGTTTAAGTTCAATTCGTGGAATGTGCTGTCATTAAGCAATGTAATGACCTTATGTATGTTACATAGGTACTTTACGGGATCATACCACTTCGAGTTCGCATAAGCACATAGAATTGGTAGTTGTGCATCGAAGGCAAGTTTTTCAGTCTTGATTGTTATATGAGAACTTGATATTGTTTATGTGTGAACTGTTTCATATCGTAATAAAGCTTTTATGAGTATGTTGAAATATGCGTTTTGTGCTACAATGCTACGTGAATTGTCAAAGTCAAATTATGACTGAAGTTAGTTGAGTTATGGAAACTCAATCTATCTGTGATATGTGATATTTGAGAAATGAAATGTATATCTGGAAAATGTCAAGCATGAACTATTTAATGCATGAATGTAATGCATATCATAAAATGTATATACCATGAATATATTGTAAAGCATGTATGCTATGTGAGGCATGATATGTGTTAACTGTTAGACTTGCTGAGCCGGCACGCTCATTCTTGCAAATATTTTATTTGCAGATAAAAGTTGAACAATCAAATGATGTTGGCGATAGATATTTGAAGTATGTTCGTAAAGACAATAATTATTGTCTAATTAGTTGAATTTGTATCTAGTCAAGAGGACTATTATATTGAATTGAACCAAGATGTATCAAACTTGTGTGATATCGAATGAAATTTATTCATTTTGAATTGGTTGTGATTTTATATGAGTTAGTATACGATAAATATATGGGTTGCTGTATTGAGAATTTAGTTGTCATTTTAGAAATTCAGTTAATTGTATAATTCATTTAGCTTGCTAGATTTAAAAGAAAACATATAAAGGAATGAATATGATATTAAAAGTTGAATCTTTATGTTCAAATGAGATGTTGAAACGAATCATAATATATATGATTTCTAAAATGAAAAGGAAAGACGAATTATAAAGGTTGCTTTTTTGGAACCGATTAATTGTAAAGTTTTAAATAACTGAATTGTAATATCTTCATTGGTATCGAAAGTTGAAGAAGTTTTTTAAAAAAAATATACGTTTTTATCGATTATAATATTGATAATGACATAAAATGGGAACAATGTTGTACTTTAATGCACAAGATGGGGAATAAAAGAAATAGTCTTGATTTTGGGGGCGTTACAGTTGGTATCAGAGTTGTAGGTTATAAACCTTAGGTAAAGATACCTTAGGCTATAACCGAAGTGAAAATGACAAAGATAATACATAAATAAACTTAAATAGAATTTAATCGATAATAAATTTTGAAAATTCATAAAGAATGAGTTAATATATATATAAAAGATTCAAAAAAGAATCTTGAAGAGATAATTAAAAGTAAAAAGAAGATGATCAGGGAACACCTGACTCGAATTATAGAAATTCTAAGAGATAATGATAATTATAAGTTGAGAAGCGTAAATGAAAATCATGATATAACATGATTGAATAGAGAAGAATACAGAAGATCGTAGGGAAAAACGGTCGTAGGCTAAGGAAGATCGTAATGAAAAACGATTATAAAATAAGATCACTACGTGATCAGATTGAATTGCAGAATAACAAATGATCTGTTAATGATTGAACAGTTATAACCTGATGCTATAAAGAGAATGTACCATAGATAGTACGAGAAAACTCAGAAAGAGTTATAAATGATGAGATACTGATTAAAGAAAATTCGTATTGGGTAAAGAGAAAATTAGGAAGGTTGTAAAGTGGAGATCTAAGAATTTTCAGTGTAGTAAGCATTAATGGTGCTAGAAATAGATAAAATTGCTAGATAGTGGGCTAATGGAGAAAGTTAAAGTTGATGAAGAAGAAAAATGGATATTTGAAATCTTCTAGGTATGCTAGATTTCAAAATTTCTTGATATTGTGCTGAAAATTTACACTTTTTTGAAAATTATTGGATCAGATTATTGAACCAATGAGTTTTAAAAGCTCTATTATTCATTTATCTATGCTAAATTGTTTCGGCTAGACAAAAATGATTTGAAATTATCAAAATATATTTTAAACGATGGAGTCATCAATGCAATCTAACCTGGTGTTGGATGTGATTATAGGATCGTCAACCCACTATGGTGTGATGTAGTATGACAAAGTCATAAAATGACGGAATCCTCAACGTACTGTCAAGACGGTGCGGTATCATGACGTCATAAAATGATTTTTGGTTTTCTTTAAACTATGAAAAAGTATGCCAATTGAGTTGACTAAAATGTTTCGATTGATGTCCGAACTGTTGATATATGTCTAAGCTATTTGATTCGGCTAGACAATAGTTGAAAGATGTTTATGAAATTCAAGCATTCTTTGAAAATTTATGCCAAACCAAATTATTTTGGTGCGGAATTTTGTACTAAGTCTGAGGTGAACCAACCCTGTAATGAGGGACATGTTATCGGAGACTATAGTTCCGAACTACGCTTATGCGTTAATACGTTGTGCACGACGTAGAGTACAAAAGGTTGATCACCTGGCGTACGATGAGATTAGTCCATAGTCTTATGACTGTTAAAGGTTACGGTAGAAATACTTGTTAACCTAGGACAAGGTTCAATGTCTCTACGACTCCTCAACATAATATCAAAAGGAATATTTTAATACCTAATTATTCATAATGCTTCACAATTATTGAAAAAATTGTTGAAGATTCCTATTATTCTGGAAACTGAATGAGGGAAGGATGATTTTTCCTAGAAAAGAAGTAGTCGTAAAATGCGACAATTATAAATGCATCCTTGAAAGATAGAAGTGTAAAGACTAATTTGAAGAAGTGAAATTCTTAAAAGGAAGTGTACGTAAAATCCAATGATTTTAGAAAGATCCTTAGAAGAGAAAAGTATACGTAAAATATAATGATGGGTTACAGAACCCAATGAATGAATAAGGATTAATATAAAAATCTAGTTTGATGAATCGAATAGACGAAGGAGTGTGAATTGAAATTTCGAGGACGAAATTCTTAGAAGTAGGGGTGAATGTAATATCCCGAATAATTATGAGTTTAGTAAACAATAATATTGAATGATTACGACGATGGTGGCTTACGGTGATTCGTAGAAAAGAATGTTGATGAGTTAGAAAAAAAAGAGTAATACTCGAAATATAATCGAGTCTAAATGAAAGGTCATGAAATTTACTATATAAGAATTAGTCAATGGAATGAATGAGTTAGGTAAAACCTATATTAAAGCGATACAATGAAATGATTCACTATCAAGACTTCGGAAGAGGATAGACGTAGACCGAGTAAAGAGATTTCGGTATTAGTGATTTCGAGGACGAAATCCTTATAAGAAGGGAAAAATGTGATAACCCGAATTTTCGGAAAAAAATATTAAAATAAGAATTTAATATATAAAATTCTTATTGTGATATGTAATAAGTTTGGATGTATCAATATATATGTGCTATATATATATATATTTACGTGATCAATGTGGTAAATGTAATGTGTATATAAGTATGAAATATATACATATTTGGAATGAAAGAGTTAGTAGTTAATTAAATTATTGAATTAGTAGTGCGAGTTGATTATGGAATGAAATATGGAAGTAAAGAAGATCAAATAATTAAATTAATTGAGATTAAATTCAAATTATATTATGAATTAATATAATTTGAATAATAAGTCTTGAAAGGCGATAGAATTATTATGAATTAAATTTCATATACGAGTTAATTAATTCACTTATTTAGAAATAGTGAATTAATGTATGTATTTTGTGTGAATAAAATGAGGGAGCTAATTAAGCTTATTATTTTAAATATATTACATATAAATGTAATACATTTACGAGATGGCTTAATATATTGAATATATGAGATGAGGAAGCTAATATATTGAAATAAAGAATTTATGTGATTAAATGGAAAATGCTACTATGTTACAATAATTAAATGTAACATGAGTAATGGCTTAATATTTAATATTACGCAAAGTGAATATAATGAGTACGTTTGAAGGACCAATATAATATATATATATATATATATATGAATATTGTTGTTAAAATTAGTAAACTAAATTGATATTTAATTTGGAGTGAAATGTTTGAATTAGATAAATTGTTTTAAAACAATTTTTGGGAAGAAGGAACAAGGCAAATTTAATTATACAATATTAATTGTATAAAATAAATAAGTTATTATTTAATGCAACGTTCGTTACACAAAAAGTGTTAAGACTAAGTATAGATAAATTCTATAATTAGTGAGATAATTTTTATACATGATTATAAATATATAATTACCCAATTTTGGTAAAGGGTGGTATTATATAGATTAATTTAAATGTGGGAAGTGGAGGTATAATATATATATATATATATATGTATATATAATGTAGTAGATATACATTATGTATATATATATAATAGGAATGTAAGATAAATATGTATAATGTTTGGGTGGGAGTGCAGAGCACTAGAATCAAAGCAAAGCATGTTGAGAATTGAAACATGTACTGAGAGTTAAATAATATAACTAAGAAAGCATGTTGGGGATTAGTAGTGGAATGTGCTGAGTCATTTAGTGAAACATGAGGTGTTGAGCTTTGGGCTTATTAACAGGACACGAAGCCATTCACAATCTGATAATGGAGAAAGAGAGCTAAGAGAGACCCAATAACCCTGCTCCTTCACTTTCGTCCCAAAACAATTCTTAAGCTTAATAAATTGGGAAGCCACTGAGTGTTGGTCTGTGGAATGTTTGGAGCTATAAACAGAGCATAGGCATTTCTTCCTCTCTAACTGCCGAACCATATATACTCCAAATATATGACCAAATCTTCTTGGGCTCTATTATAATCATCAAATTTGGCAAAGAAGTAAAGCTTATTGGACTGAAGTTAGCATCTATTGGAATTAAAAGAGGATTTAAGGTTAGTATTATGTTTTTAACGACTTCATATGAAACTAGAAATTTAGTTTGAAGAATTCATAACAATTAGTTATTTTATATGTGATACAATATGAATTGTGGCTGTGATATCTACGAGTTAGTAAGAAGAAGACTAGTTGTTGTGCGGAGTAATAAGGAAGGAAAAATCTGGATTTGAACAAATATAAACTCCTATGAAAATATGTCCCAAAATTTATTGCACATATGATGTTTGTTAAAAGTCCTCATAGGGGCTGTTTAGCTTAATACTGAAATGAAGTAAAGTTTGAGGCCAAGAATACTTGTAAGTATGCTATATGAAGATAATTGAATGGCTTGTATAAGTTGAATTAGGTGGGAAAGCTATTTGTAGAGAAAACAATATGTTGATGTTTAGCTTGAAAACTGTTCGGCAGGGCAGATTGGGCACTAAATAAAATCTACTTAAATTGTTGTTTGGGGTATGTTATATTTTCTAAAAATACATTGCAATGCCCTCTATAACATATCAAGATTTTGTTTTTAATCGCATGTATAGTCTGCAATCTAGAAAATCGTAAAACTACCAACTTGGTCTTCGTTCTGCAGCTGGGCAGCAGCAGCCGCGTGCGCGCGCTGCGCTGCTGCGACTGTTTCAGCTGGGCTGTTTTGGTCTATTGGGGCTGTTTTGAACATGATGTTATATGGGTTATAATAAATGACTAAAATAGTTAAATATATTAATAATTAATATATAATATTGTAAATAACTTTAATAAATATAGTAAATTAAAAAGTGAGTTGTCTAAATATGAAAATACAAGTTTAGTTGAGATTTTTGAATTCAAATGCATTGGTTTGTATATTATGCTCTATAAATAACATAGAGTAGTAATGAGACAAGTTAGAAATAATGAATGTAATTGAATTGAAACTTAGTCAAAGTTCATGGGAATTATGTATATCAAACTGGCGAAATTATTGAAAAACAATAAAAGTTTATGTTATATTTACATATAACAAGTTCATTGAAATAGGAAAAGCTAAGAATGAGACGTTAAGTTTGAAAAACATAAGTTTAAGTTCAATTCGTGGAATGTGGTGTCATTAAGCAATGTAATGACCTTATGTATGTTACATAGGTACTTTACGGGATCATACCGCTTCGAGTTCGCATAAGCACATAGAATTGGTAGCTGTGCATCGAAGGCAAGTTTTTCAGTCTTGATTGTTATATGAGAACTTGATATTGTTTATGTGTGAACTGTTTCATATCGTAATAAAGCTTTTATGAGTATGTTGAAATATGCGTTTTGTGCTACAATGCTACGTGAATTGTCAAAGTCAAATTATGACTGAAGTTAGTTGAGTTATGGAAACTCAATCTATCTGTGATATGTGATATTTGAGAAATGAAATGTATATCTGGAAAATGTCAAGCATGAACTATTTAATGCATGAATATAATGCACATCATAAAAATGTATATACCATGAATATATTGTAAAGCATGTATGCTATGTGAGGCATGATATGTGTTAACTGTTAGACTTGCTGAGTCGGCGCGCTCATTCTTGCAAATATTTCATTTGCAGATAAAAGTTGAACAATCAAATGATGTTGGCGATAGATATTTGAAGTATGTTCGTAAAGACAATAATTATTGTCTAATTAGTTGAATTTGTATCTAGTCAAGAGGACTATTATATTGAATTGAACCAAGATGCATCAAACTTGTGTGATATCGAATGAAATTTATTCATTTTGAATTGGTTGTGATTTTATATGAGTTAGTATACGATAAATATATGGGTTGCTGTATTGAGAATTTAGTTGTCATTTTGAAAATCCAGTTAATTGTATAATTCATTTAGCTTGCTAGATTTAAAAGAAAACATATAAAGGAATGAATATGATATTAAAAGTTGAATCTTTATGTTCAAATGAGATGTTGAAACGAATCATAATATATATGATTTCTAAAATGAAAAGGAAAGACAAATTATAAAGGTTGCGTTTTTGGAACCAATTAATTGTAAAGTTTTAAATAACTGAATTGTAATATCTTCATTGGTATCAAAAGTTGAAAAAGTTTTTAAAAAAAAAAATATAAATATTTTATCGATTATAATATTAATAATGACGTAAAATGGGAACAATGTTGTACTTTAATGCACAAGATCGGGAATAAAGGAAATAGTCTTGGTTTTGGGGGCGTTACAAGCGACGGATGGCGGATGGTGAAGATCTTGTAGGATTTTGATGGTGCATGGTTGGATGCTTTGTGATGAGTTAGGATTGTAGAAGATGATGATGGAGGCGTGGAGCATACTGGAAGTGGTGAGCATTTATTTGTTAAATTGAATTTATGTTACAATTTGTTAATTATGTACTTTATTTAGTTTATGTGTTTATTTTGTTTAATTTATATTATGTGTGTAATTTGTTTCCATTAATTGTGTAGTTAATTTTGATTTTTATGTTCTTGTGTAACTAATTTTGTTAATTGCGTAATTTTTTTACTTTATGTTAATTGTGTAAATTATTTTACTCTCTTACACTTTTATATAATTTAAAATATATTTTTCTTTTACACAAAGTTTGTAGATGATAGTTTGATATATTTACCTTTAAATATTTAAAATAATATGAAAAATCCTTTAAATTAAGATTTTCTAGTTACACATGTATTGACTAGCCTAGTTAGCGGGTCACGTCATAAAATTATAAAGTGACATGATTAATTGAACTGATGTGGAAAAAATTAATAATTTAATTATCTGATTGAAAAAATTGAAAGGTCAATTGCCGAAGTGAAAAAGAATCAATAGTTCAAGATAATAATTTATATTTAAGCCAAAATCAAAATAAAAATCTTTTTACGAGAGGGGAGTTGTATTATCTTTTTTCTAAAACACCACGACCGTCCATCTTCCAGTAATCCCCACGCGGCCATGCCTCATAAAGCTTTACTTTTTTTGGCGGGATTGCTATAGTTTGGCGATTGCCATTAAAGCTCTTCTCTTTCTAGAGGCAATTAAATGGTGCCAGTATACATAGTTGGTCTGTTAGTTAATTGCTATAAAGAAGTTGAAACTGTGGTTCAAACATGTCAATTTAAGGGTGCGCAAAAAATGGGTAAAATTGAATTATCAAACTGAATCGAATTTTTTTAACTGAATTATTTTGGTTATTTGATTATTTTGCTTAATTTGGTTATAATCGTTTAATTATTCGGTATTCAGGTTCGAGTTTAGTTTTTTTAAATTATGTTATTCAGATACCCGAATCACCGAATTAAATGTTTTTAAAAAGAAAGGTTTTAAATTTTGTCATATGGTTATGTACTTTGTATTGTTATTTTGAAATTATTAAACTAGTTTATGAATTATTATGATTGTGGTTAAATATTGAATGAAAACTCTAGTGTGAAATTTGAAATAAATTTTTTTGTTTGGTAAAGATAAGTTAATATTTCGGTTATAAAACCGAATAACCGAATAACCAAATAGTATAATTCGGTTTTCGGTTAGTACTAATTTTGGATACTTGTTCGGATAGTAAAATTACATGAAATTTGGTATTCTATTATAACCGAATAGACAATTCGGTTTAGTTATAACAAAATACTCACTCTTACATGTCATATATGTTCTAGTGTATACTTTTTTGACATATCATCAACTTTATTTTTTAAGGGGTTGGTTGCTATCTATTAAAAATTTCATTGAAAACTTACAGCAGCTTGCCAAACAAAGGTTAAATGTGTAGTTTGAAAAAGAATAGTTGGCCGGAATTATAAGCAAATTTGCATATTAGTATGTTAAAGAAAATTAAGACGAGTATAAAATCAGTAAATCATGTGTTATTAAGCACATGTACAGTACTACAGATTCGTAAACGTTGGTTTGTGAGGGAATTAAGTTATTGTTTATAAGCCAATGGCCTTGGCCTTGTTTATGAGTGTGAAAGTTCGTAGTCAATTATTTAGCCAAACTCATAGTCTCATATAAATAGCCCATGTATGATGACGACGGGTTAATTTGCTTTGTAGCTATCAATATCCGGCCTTACTTTATTACTAAGGAGAATTCTATTATCTGTTTAGACTCGCGTAATTCAATTGCCCATGCAAAATTCAGTTATCAAGAGAAGATTTCGCCTGGAAAAATCATTACCTAAACGTCAAACTCAACAAAATTAACGGTATTGAAGGAGATTATTGAATTCTCCTTATTTTATAGAAAAGAGCAAATTGGGTATTATCATGTTATTTTATGTCTCAAAATAGAAATATATATTTAATTTTGATACAAACAAAAAAAATAGTGATATATGCACACCATAAATTGATTATTACACACCTTTATATATCAAAGAAACTAAATTACCCTAAAATAATGATAAGCCAATTAATATATTTTTCGCTTGTCCATACTAATTGAATTTTTTTAAAAAAAAATAGTTTACAATATCTAAAAGTTTATATATCTGGCTGAGAATGACACATTAAATTTAAAGCTAAAAAGAAACTTCTAGATCATTAATTTATAGGCCACGGAATTTATTTACATATATAGCGCATTAATTTATACTCCCTCTTTTCCAAAAAATTTAAGACTCCACATGCATGCATGGTTACATTCAATTTGTATGGAATGAAGGCATGGAGCATTACACCCGAAGTCCACACAAGTTTTTAATTAATAAGAAGACAAACCAATTTTATGTTTCTTTGAATTAAAAATAATAATATTAGCACATATCAAACACAAAGGCTACATTTGTTTGCGGGTGAAGAATATGGGTTTGAATTGTTAATCACATTTTAAAAGTAATGTTGTGTTTTATAACTTAGAACTAAACTTTTGTATACTTACGTACTATCTATCATGATTTAATTGGTTGATGGAAATTCCAAGTAGAGAGATCAATGGGAAAAAAAATTGTTATTTGCAAATAAAGTAAATAAAATATTTTTCAGTAGTTTATTAACACGTATCTCAATCATACTTACTAATTAAGAATAAACTTCTATGCTTTTTCTCCTCTACCATTCCTTGTCATTCTGTAGTGGGTGGAAGAGGAGAAGGAAGAGCTAGAATTAAGGAGGAGGAGGAGGGTAAGTCTCGTATATCCCTGGCAACACTCCCACCAACACAATATATTTGGATAAGTATCTATTCAAAGATAACAATCTCCGGTGCAAACATCTCCAAAATATCTAACATCTGACCTCATATCATATTAGATATTGTCACAATAATAGGGCATAACGTCAAGAACTTAAGAAACTCCATAGCTCTCACTTAAAATGACTTAGAGATTGAGTTCAGTATTTAATTAAAACCTTGTTGCGATAGATTATTTGGGTTATTAACTCCTCAAGCTTTTAATTCGTAAGTTATATATAGTTAATAGCTCCATTCTAAATAAAATTGCCATTTATAAGTACTTATTACATTCAAAATAGAAAAACTTATTTGATTTGTTATCCTTTTCATTTATAGTACTATCACTGTTTCACCAAAAAAAAGTCTCATTTGTAAATTTTAAAAATGTATTTTCGCGACTGATGTTGGCCAAACAAAATATCTTGTCGCCGGGGATAATTAATAAGTGATATTTAAAGTGTTATATGTCACTATAATAATCATAATATATTTGCTCAACGTATATTTGTTAATTATGACAATAGATATTTGCTTTAACAATATTAATTGTTTATATTTTTGTTCCATTTTTATTTCAAAATAATGTGATTGTTAAGTTTAATAGTTCTTATATATGATAAGTAAAATGCGATATTAAATATCTCACTTGGTAAATTATCATTTTATATTACTATTAATATTTCGGCGGAAGGGACACTATCTTCTTTTTTTTAATTGAGGCATTTAGATATGACTTTAAAATTCAATAGCAATTAAGTATTAAGTTCAAATTTTCATACTACGAATTAAGGGTGAAAAGAGTTTATGTATGTATTGAATGGAATTTTTTTCTTAATTTGAGTTCAAGGATTGAACTATTTAATTGATGAATTGGAGCCACATGAACCCGGGTCTCCCCTTGTTATACTTTTGATCCAATTTTTTTTCAATACACATTTTTTTATTTTTTTAAAAAATTATTATTATTTTCAGAAAAAAAATTAGAATTTTTTTTATTTTTTAAAAATTGAATAAAGTTTAACAAAATATAGATTCAGAAAATTTAATGCTTAAATTTTTAATTTTATTCTAAATAAAGTTTTAACTTTTTATTTAATTTTTTGACTCTATATTTTTTGAAAATTTACTCATTTGTTAAAAAATAAAAAATTTCTAATAATTTTTTTCCTTTTCTTGAATCTATGAAACTTTACTAATTTTTTTATAAAAAAAAATCTACTTTTTTTCCGAAATAAACTTTAATTTTTTTGAATCTATATTTTATGAAACTTTACTCATTTTTAAAAATTAAAACATTTCTATTTTTTTCTGACAAAAGTTTTATTTTTTCTTTAATTTTTTTGAATCTATATTTTATAAAACTTTACTCATTTTTTAAAAAGTAAAAAGTTTCTGTTGTTTTATTTCAGAAAATAATAATTAATTTTAAAATTTGTTAGTTTTTATTTAAAAAAATTGAATTTGTGAAATTTGGGGTCGAGTCAAAATGGGCCGGTTGGATGAAAATTTGAGCGGGTTTCAATGAAATTGAAAAAAGGGAACAAAATTGACATAAAATTTCATTTTAAGGACTCATTTGACGAAAAATAAAATTTAGAGACGATTTTAAAAACGGGTGACAAATTGGAGGGATAGAAGTATCATTCACCCTTTGTCAAGAGAAACATTCAAAGGAATATGAGCTTATATACACATTTTTGGCGGATGATATTTACTGAGTAAAAAATATTGTTGTCAGAATAATAAGTGTTATTGAAAGTATTAAATGTTCTTATAATAATTACAAAAATGTTATAATTTATCATAAGAATATATATTACTACTATATGCACAAACTGTATACAAACAGTTGTATACAAAGAGTAGAATTCATGTATTACTTACCAATGAAAATGTGTAAAAAAAACTACTCGTAGGTCTCATTTTCTATTTTCTCTTCTTTTTTTAAACAATTTGTGCACAGTTTTTGTATATAATTTAGTTTGTGTCCTTAGCTTTACTCTTATCATATTTCTTATCATATTTCGGTTGATGTAAATTCAAAAAGAGGGATCAATAGAAACAGAGAAGAAAATGGGGAAAAAAATTATTATTTGCAAATAAAGTAAATAAAATATATTTTAAGTCATTTATTAACACGTGTCTCAATCATACACATTAATTGAGAATAATTTTGATTTCTATACTTTTTCTCCTCTAGCATGTATTCTTTTTCCTTCCTTGGTGGGTGGAGAAGGCAGAGGAGGAGGAGGGTAAGGCCCCAGATATCCCTCACAACATCCTGACGCACATAATATAGTTGGATCATAATCCATTCGATCACAACAATCTGGAGTGCAAACATCATAAGAATATTTAGCATCTGACCTCATAATAGATATTGTCATAATAGTTAGACATAACGTCAAGAACTTAAGAAACTCCATAGCTCTCACTTAGAATGACTGTGAGATTGAGTTTAATATTTAAAACCTTGTTGTTGTGATAAATTATTTAGGTCATTAACTCCGATCTCCAAGCTTTTAATTAATAAGTTATATTTGTAAAGTTAATACATTCATTTCTAATAAAATTGTCAGTTATAAAATTGTCAGTTATAAGTTTCTTTCAAAGGATTGAACTATTTAATTGAGGAATAGTAATCACACGAACCCGGATCTCCCTTCGTTACACTTTTTATTAAATTTTTATTTAATGCACATTTAATAAATTATTTTTAAAATTTATTGACAAAACATTAGTCGTACTTAAAAATACTATCTCCATTCCATGTTATGAGATTAATATTGATTTTTTGAAAGTTAATTTTGAATATTTTTAATTTTAAAATTGACATAAATTCATTTAGTTTATGTCAATATAATTTTGAATATCATAAATCTGCTCAAAAGTACTATTAATTATAAAATATATTATTTTCAAAACTTAAATAAATTATCTCAATTTTGATTTTAAAAATATTTTAAATTCATTTTTAAAAATCAATAATGTTCACGGTGGAAGTATTTTTTATTACTAATTAAATATTATATGAATGACATGCATCATTGCACAATTAATAGGATTGTACGGATGCTTTTATTTTTAAGGTTGTAGTCCCCATGCAAGTTTGATAGGAGTACATCAAATTAGCATGGAGTAATTATTCATCCTCCTAATCGGGTGATATGCAAAGTGTTGAATGACATTTTTGTTCTTTTTAAGTTGTTGCTTATTTTTAAAATCGTATTTAAATATTATTTTTTATCAATTGAGTCCTTAAAGTGATATTTTGTATTAATTCTGATTTTTTTTTCTAATTTCACTGAAATCGACCCGACCCATTTTAATCAAACACATTTTATTAAGGATAGTTATGTCTTTACCATTATTATATGTATTTTTAATATTAGAAATTTGAAAAATTAAAAATAAAAATAACAATAAAAAAACAGTAAAAGATAAATAAAAAAAATTAAAAGGTTATAAAAATAATTATCATTTTCTGAGAAAAAAAAGTAGATTTTTTTTTTAAAAAAATGAGTAAAGTGTAATAAAATATAGATTCAAAAAAATTATAGTTAAAAATTTTTAATTCTTAATTTTTAAAAGTTTAAATTTTTTTTTCTAAATAAAGTTTAAATTTTTTTTTTCATTTTTGACTCTATATTTTATGAAAATTTACTCATTTGCGAAAAAATAAAAAATTTCTAATGACTTTTTTTTAATCTATATTAATTTGATGAAACCTAAATCATTTTAAAAAAAATAAAAATCTACTTTTTTTCTAAAAATAAATTTTAATTTTTTTGAATTTATATTTTATGAAACTTTACTCATTTTAAAAAAATAAAACATTTCTATTTTTTTTGAAAAAAGTTTTATTTTTTGTTAACTTTTTTGATTCTATATTTTATGAAACTTTACGCATTTTTTAAAAAGTAAAAAATTTCAAATGTTTTATTTTTGAAAATAATAATAAATTTTAAAACTTTTTAGTTTTTTGTTTAAATAAATTGAATTACTAAAATTGGGGTTGAGTCAAAATGGGTTGATCGGGTCAAAATTTGGGCGGGTTTCAATAAAATTGGAAAAAACGAACGAAATTGACAAAAAATGTCACTTTAAGGACTCAATTGATGAAAAATAAACTTTAAGGACGACTTTAAAAGTGGGTGAAAAATTGGAGGAACATAAGTATCATTCAGCCTTTGTCAAGAGAAACATTCAAAGGAATATTAGCTTATGTACACAATTTTGGCGGTTGATATTGGCTGAATAAAAAATATTATTGTCAGAATAATAAGTGTTATTGAAAGTGTTAAATGTTGTTATAATAATTATAAAAATATTAGAAAAATATATATTTATTCTGATAATATATATTTCTTCTGACAATATGATCACCCGTCTATATTTGTGTTCCATTTTCATTCCAAAATAATATGATTGTTAAGTTTAATAGTTCTGATATGATAACTAATTTAATTGCAATATTAAATATCTAACTTATATATTGTCATTTTATATTACAATTAATATTTCGGCTGAACGAAGGGAGTATACATGCATTAGCATTGGAGACATTTAGATATATTTTAAAAATCAATAACAAGTATAATTTTAAATTTTCATATATATTACGAATTAAGGGTGGAAAGAGTTTATGTATATATGTATTGAACACATAATATCTGAATGGAAAATTTTTCTTAATTTGAGCTCAAGGAGTGAATTATTTATGAATTGGAGCCGCATGAACCTGGATCTTCCTTTATTATACTTTGGGCTAATGACAAAACTGTTCCCTCAAGTTTGAACGAAAATCAATTTGATATTCAAAGTTTGGGAATCTGCAATCAATACTTCTAAGTATTTTTAAAACAACAAAAGTGTCTTTTTTGGTCGGAAAACCTAATTATTCGCCGGAAAATGCCACGTCTGAGTGAGAGAGGAGAGAGAAAATAATAAAAAAAGATTTTTTTTTCTTTATCAAATTTCTCTCTCTTCCTTCTCTTTCTCTCTCCTCTCTCCTCCCCGCCTTCTCTCTTTTTCTCCTCCTCCTTTTCTTTCTCTCCTCTCTCCTCTTTCTCTCTCTCTCTTCCCCTCTTCCTCTATTTACTTAATTAATTGATATTTTTTTATTTTATTTTAAATTGTAATAATTTTTTGGAGTATATATACTCGTATAAAATCATAATACATGTATGCATACATTTAAAATGTATAATACATAAAAAAATCGATGATAAGAAGACAAAATTAAAAACAAGATCATAACTTACTTTAAAAAAAAGCAATTACAAAATAATAATAAAATCAAAAAATTAAATATATTCTATTTGATAAAGAAAAAGAAAAAAAATAAAAAGAATCTATTTTTTTCTTATTCTTTTTTCTTTTTCTTATTTTTTTTAAGAAAACAGAAAAATAGATTCTTTTTCTTTTTTCTTATTCTTTTTCTTTTTTTATCAAATAGAATCTATTTAATTTTTTGATTTTATTATTATTTTGTAATTGCTTTTTTTATACGTAAGTTATGATCTTTTTTTTAATTTTGTCTTCTTATCATTGATTTTTTTATGTATTATACATTTTAAATATATGCATACATATATTACATATATTATGATTTTATACAAATATATACACTCTAAAAAATTATTGCAATTTAAAATAAAATAAAAAAATATCAATTAATTAAGTAAATGAAGGAAGAGAGGAAGAGAGGAAGAGAGAGAGAAATAGGAGAGAGAAAGAAATGGAGGAGGAGAAAAAGAGAGAAGGCGGGGAGGAGAGAGGAGAGAGAAAAGGAGGAGAGAAAGAGAAGGAAGAGAGAGAAATTTGATAAAGAAAAAAAATAATAAAAAAGAAAAAAATCTCTTTTTTGATTATTTTCTCTCTCCTCTCTCCTCTGTCCCTCACACGTGACATTTTCCGACGAATAATTGGGTTTTTCGGCCAAAAAGGACACTTTTGTTGTTTTAAAATACTTAGAGATATTGATTGCAGATTCCCAAACTTTGAGTATCAAATTGATTTTCGTCCAAACTTGGGGGGACAATTTTGTCATTAGCCCTTATACTTTTCATCCAATTTTTCTTTAATACATATTTTTTTAAAATAAAATTAGTGACAATAATTAGCCACAACTAAATTATGTATTGGAAGAAATTGTATTTGTTATCGTTGATGATACTTATTTTACTTATTGATATATCTATTCAATTACAAAGAGAAAACATATTATAGGATGGGTTGAGAATATCTTATTTTGTATACAACTATTACTATTTATCATAAGAATATATAATATTATATGCACAAACTGTACAGAAAAAGTTGTGCACAAAAAGTAGAATTCTTGTATTGATTACCAATAAAAATGTGTAAAACATCTATTTGTAGATCTCATTTTTTATACTGTTTGTGCACAATTTTTGTGTATAGTTTGTGTTCTTAACATTACTCTTATCATATTTCGGTTGATGTAAATTCAAAAAGAGGGATCAATGGAAACAGAGAAGAAATTAAAATGGGGTAAAAATTTATTATTTGCAAATAAAGTAAATAAAATATGTTTCAAGTCATTTATTAACACGTGTCTCAATCATACACATTAATTGAAAATAATTTTGATTTCTATACTTTTTCTCCTCTAGCATATATTCTTTTTCCTTCCTTAGTGGGTGGAGAAGGCGGAGGAAGAGGAGGAGGAGAGTAAGGCCCCAGATATCCCTCACAACATCCTGATGCACATAATATAGTTGGATCATAATCCATTCGATCACAACAATCTGGAGTGCAAACATCATAAGAATATTTAGCATCTGACCTCATAATAGATATTGTCATAATAGTTAGACATAACGTCAAGAACTTAAGAAACTCCATACCTCTCACTTAGAATGAGTGTGAGATTGAGTTTAATATTTAAAACCTTGTTGTTGTGATAAATTATTTAGGTCATTAACTCCGATCTCCAAGCTTTTAATTAGTACGTTATATTTATAAAGTTAATACATTCATTTCTAATAAAATTGTCAGTTATAAGTTTCTTTCAAGGGATTGAACTATTTAATTGAGGAATAGTAGTCACACGAACCTGGATCTCCCTCACTTACTCTTTTTATTAAATTTTTATTCAATGCACATTCAATAAATTGTTTTTAAAATTTATTGATGAAACATTAGCCGTAGTTAAAAATACTACCTCCGTTCCATGTTACGAGATTGGTATTGATTTCTTAAAAGTTAATTTCGAATATTTTCAATTTCAAAATTGACATAAATTCATTTAATTTATGTCAATATAATTTTGAATATCGTAAATTAGCTCAAAAGTACTACTAACTATAAAATTTATTGTTTTCAAAACTTAAATAAATCATGCTAATTTTAATTTTAAAATATTTTAAATTTATTTTTAAAAAATCAATAATGATCTTATCATTCAAAATGGAAGGA
Source organism: Aralia elata (assembly GCA_034770075.1). Taxonomy (NCBI): domain Eukaryota; kingdom Viridiplantae; phylum Streptophyta; class Magnoliopsida; order Apiales; family Araliaceae; genus Aralia; species Aralia elata. The sequence continues at coordinate 52,488,924 of CM068377.1, forward strand.
GTAGTTTTTTATTACTAATTACGTATTATATGAATGACATGCATAATTGCACAATTAATAGGATTGTACGGACGCTTTTATTTTTAAGGTTGTAGTTCCAATGCAAGTTTGATAGGAGTACATCAAATGAGCATGGAGTAATTATTCATCCTCCTAGTATGTATGTAACCTACAAATTTTTAGGGAACCCTAAGAAAAATAATTAAAATCTAAATCAATTGTTAGAGCTTTATAATCCATTTATTGAATTATATTTTAATATTGTTGTATTATGGCATGAAAAAAAGTATTGTTGTATTAGATTTCTTAATTAAAAGTATAAATAATTAGATAAAACTCATAGATGTCCCTAAAAATAATAGTTTATAAGTTAAATAGTGATGACATGATAATAAAATTATATATAATGAATTAATGAAATACAAATTTAAGAACATTGTGTCATTTTATGTTATTATAAATAAATAAAAGAATACTATGAAATAAAAAGTTACAAATGACAATTTTTATGAAATAGAGAGTATTATTCAGAAAATTAAATTTTTTACTTTTTACTTGTCGTTTGTAGATTTCAAGTAATAACTTAATTTCTCATATTTTCCCTATATTAAATATCAACTTGTTTCTCTTGCAGAATTTTAGAAGTGTAGTATTAAGATTTTATAATTATTTTAGTCAATCAGACAAAGTATTAATTACATTAAGGAACGAAAAAAGTATTAGTTAAGCGCCTATGTCGACCGTGGTTTAATGCTCCCAATTCATGCATATAAATAGGATGTCACCAATCCATGAAAATTCTCATACATGAATGTACCCATACACAATTAAGGGTATAGCTACAGACACTATACGAAACGGCATAGCAATTCCCAACAATTAATAGGAATAGTATTCCGTAATATTTGATGTTATAGTGCAAGTTTTTTATTTTAAAATATTTGACGTTTTAGAATTTCTAGAAGAAACAGATATAAATTTTATCAAAATACTCTTAAGGTTAATATTCTACAATTTCAATGCTCTCTCTCTTTCCTCTATATATATCCTTCCAATTGTTGGGTTTCCTCACCCATGTGTTAGGTAAACTAAAGTGGGGGACAAAGTTAGTGGGAACTTTGTAATTGATGGAAAGAAAGAAAAAGGAAAGTTGGCGGAAGAATGGAGGAGAGAGAAAAGAAATGAAAACATGGATCATTGTTTCAGCAAAAGGGGACAAGCTCATATATATATATATATATATATATATATGCAAGCTGCAGGAGTGAGTGAGAAAAAGACATAGGTCCTTTGCCTATATATTCCTCCATTCTGCTAACAAATAAAGATATGGAATTGTGAGAGACAATCCATCCGAGAAAAAGGAATATTTTAATACCTAGTTATTCATAATGCTTCACAATTATTGAAAAATTGTTGAAGATTCCTATTATTCTGGAAACTGAATGAGGGAAGGATGATTTTTCCTAGAAAAGAAGTAGTCGTAAAATGCGACAATTATAAATGCATCCTTGAAAGATAGAAGTGTAAAGACTAATTTGAAGAAGTGAAATTCTTAAAAGGAAGTGTACGTAAAATCCAATGATTTTAGAAAGATCCTTAGAAGAGAAAAGTATACGTAAAATATAATGATGGGTTACAGAACCCAATGAATGAATAAGGATTAATATAAAAATCTAGTTTGATGAATCGAATAGACGAAGGAGTGTGAATTGAAATTTCGAGGACGAAATTCTTAGAAGTAGGGGTGAATGTAATATCCCGAATAATTATGAGTTTAGTAAACAATAATATTGAATGATTACGACGATGGTGGCTTACGGTGATTCGTAGAAAAGAATGTTGATGAGTTAGAAAAAAAAGAGTAATACTCGAAATATAATCGAGTCTAAATGAAAGGTCATGAAATTTACTATATAAGAATTAGTCAATGGAATGAATGAGTTAGGTAAAACCTATATTAAAGCGATACAATGAAATGATTCACTATCAAGACTTCGGAAGAGGATAGACGTAGACCGAGTAAAGAGATTTCGGTATTAGTGATTTCGAGGACGAAATCCTTATAAGAAGGGAAAAATGTGATAACCCGAATTTTCGGAAAAAAATATTAAAATAAGAATTTAATATATAAAATTCTTATTGTGATATGTAATAAGTTTGGATGTATCAATATATATGTGCTATATATATATATATATATATATATATATATATATATATATATATATTTACGTGATCAATGTGGTAAATGTAATGTGTATATAAGTATGAAATATATACATATTTGGAATGAAAGAGTTAGTAGTTAATTAAATTATTGAATTAGTAGTGCGAGTTGATTATGGAATGAAATATGGAAGTAAAGAAGATCAAATAATTAAATTAATTGAGATTAAATTCAAATTATATTATGAATTAATATAATTTGAATAATAAGTCTTGAAAGGCGATAGAATTATTATGAATTAAATTTCATATACGAGTTAATTAATTCACTTATTTAGAAATAGTGAATTAATGTATGTATTTTGTGTGAATAAAATGAGGGAGCTAATTAAGCTTATTATTTTAAATATATTACATATAAATGTAATACATTTACGAGATGGCTTAATATATTGAATATATGAGTTGAGGAAGCTAATATATTGAAATAAAGAATTTATGTGATTAAATGGAAAATGCTACTATGTTACAATAATTAAATGTAACATGAGTAATGGCTTAATATTTAATATTACGCAAAGTGAATATAATGAGTACGTTTGAAGGACCAATATAATATATATATATATATATATATATATATATATATGAATATTGTTGTTAAAATTAGTAAACTAAATTGATATTTAATTTGGAGTGAAATGTTTGAATTAGATAAATTGTTTTAAAACAATTTTTGGGAAGAAGGAACAAGGCAAATTTAATTATACAATATTAATTGTATAAAATAAATAAGTTATTATTTAATGCAACGTTCGTTACACAAAAAGTGTTAAGACTAAGTATAGATAAATTCTATAATTAGTGAGATAATTTTTATACATGATTATAAATATATAATTACCCAATTTTGGTAAAGGGTGGTATTATATAGATTAATTTAAATGTGGGAAGTGGAGGTATAATATATATATATATATATATATATGTATATATAATGTAGTAGATATACATTATGTATATATATATAATAGGAATGTAAGATAAATATGTATAATGTTTGGGTGGGAGTGCAGAGCACTAGAATCAAAGCAAAGCATGTTGAGAATTGAAACATGTACTGAGAGTTAAATAATATAACTAAGAAAGCATGTTGGGGATTAGTAGTGGAATGTGCTGAGTCATTTAGTGAAGCATGAGGTGTTGAGCTTTGGGCTTATTAACAGGACACGAAGCCATTCACAATCTGATAATGGAGAAAGAGAGCTAAGAGAGACCCAATAACCCTGCTCCTTCACTTTCGTCCCAAAACAATTCTTAAGCTTAATAAATTGGGAAGCCACTGAGTGTTGGTCTGTGGAATGTTTGGAGCTATAACAGAGCATAGGCATTTCTTCCTCTCTAACTGCCGAACCATATATACTCCAAATATATGACCAAATCTTCTTGGGCTCTATTATAATCATCAAATTTGGCAAAGAAGTAAAGCTTATTGGACTGAAGTTAGCATCTATTGGAATTAAAAGAGGATTTAAGGTTAGTATTATGTTTTTAACGACTTCATATGAAACTAGAAATTTAGTTTGAAGAATTCATAACAATTAGTTATTTTATATGTGATACAATATGAATTGTGGCTGTGATATCTACGAGTTAGTAAGAAGAAGACTAGTTGTTGTGCGGAGTAATAAGGAAGGAAAAATCTGGATTTGAACAAATATAAACTCCTATGAAATATGTCCCAAAATTTATTGCACATATGATGTTTGTTAAAAGTCCTCATAGGGGCTGTTTAGCTTAATACTGAAATGAAGTAAAGTTTGAGGCCAAGAATACTTGTAAGTATGCTATATGAAGATAATTGAATGGCTTGTATAAGTTGAATTAGGTGGGAAAGCTATTTGTAGAGAAAACAATATGTTGATGTTTAGCTTGAAAACTGTTCGGCAGGGCAGATTGGGCACTAAATAAAATCTACTTAAATTGTTGTTTGGGGTATGTTATATTTTCTAAAAATACATTGCAATGCCCTCTATAACATATCAAGATTTTGTTTTAATCGCATGTATAGTCTGCAATCTAGAAAATCGTAAAACTACCAACTTGGTCTTCGTTCTGCAGCTGGGCAGCAGCAGCCGCGTGCGCGCGCTGCGCTGCTGCGACTGTTTCAGCTGGGCTGTTTTGGTCTATTGGGGCTGTTTTGAACATGATGTTATATGGGTTATAATAAATGACTAAAATAGTTAAATATATTAATAATTAATATATAATATTGTAAATAACTTTAATAAATATAGTAAATTAAAAAGTGAGTTGTCTAAATATGAAAATACAAGTTTAGTTGAGATTTTTGAATTCAAATGCATTGGTTTGTATATTATGCTCTATAAATAACATAGAGTAGTAATGAGACAAGTTAGAAATAATGAATGTAATTGAATTGAAACTTAGTCAAAGTTCATGGGAATTATGTATATCAAACTGGCGAAATTATTGAAAAACAATAAAAGTTTATGTTATATTTACATATAACAAGTTCATTGAAATAGGAAAAGCTAAGAATGAGACGTTAAGTTTGAAAAACATAAGTTTAAGTTCAATTCGTGGAATGTGGTGTCATTAAGCAATGTAATGACCTTATGTATGTTACATAGGTACTTTACGGGATCATACCGCTTCGAGTTCGCATAAGCACATAGAATTGGTAGCTGTGCATCGAAGGCAAGTTTTTCAGTCTTGATTGTTATATGAGAACTTGATATTGTTTATGTGTGAACTGTTTCATATCGTAATAAAGCTTTTATGAGTATGTTGAAATATGCGTTTTGTGCTACAATGCTACGTGAATTGTCAAAGTCAAATTATGACTGAAGTTAGTTGAGTTATGGAAACTCAATCTATCTGTGATATGTGATATTTGAGAAATGAAATGTATATCTGGAAAATGTCAAGCATGAACTATTTAATGCATGAATATAATGCACATCATAAAATGTATATACCATGAATATATTGTAAAGCATGTATGCTATGTGAGGCATGATATGTGTTAACTGTTAGACTTGCTGAGTCGGCGCGCTCATTCTTGCAAATATTTCATTTGCAGATAAAAGTTGAACAATCAAATGATGTTGGCGATAGATATTTGAAGTATGTTCGTAAAGACAATAATTATTGTCTAATTAGTTGAATTTGTATCTAGTCAAGAGGACTATTATATTGAATTGAACCAAGATGCATCAAACTTGTGTGATATCGAATGAAATTTATTCATTTTGAATTGGTTGTGATTTTATATGAGTTAGTATACGATAAATATATGGGTTGCTGTATTGAGAATTTAGTTGTCATTTTGAAAATCCAGTTAATTGTATAATTCATTTAGCTTGCTAGATTTAAAAGAAAACATATAAAGGAATGAATATGATATTAAAAGTTGAATCTTTATGTTCAAATGAGATGTTGAAACGAATCATAATATATATGATTTCTAAAATGAAAAGGAAAGACAAATTATAAAGGTTGCGTTTTTGGAACCAATTAATTGTAAAGTTTTAAATAACTGAATTGTAATATCTTCATTGGTATCAAAAGTTGAAAAAGTTTTTAAAAAAAATATAAATATTTTATCGATTATAATATTAATAATGACGTAAAATGGGAACAATGTTGTACTTTAATGCACAAGATCGGGAATAAAGGAAATAGTCTTGGTTTTGGGGGCGTTACAGCGACGGATGGCGGATGGTGAAGATCTTGTAGGATTTTGATGGTGCATGGTTGGATGCTTTGTGATGAGTTAGGATTGTAGAAGATGATGATGGAGGCGTGGAGCATACTGGAAGTGGTGAGCATTTATTTGTTAAATTGAATTTATGTTACAATTTGTTAATTATGTACTTTATTTAGTTTATGTGTTTATTTTGTTTAATTTATATTATGTGTGTAATTTGTTTCCATTAATTGTGTAGTTAATTTTGATTTTTATGTTCTTGTGTAACTAATTTTGTTAATTGCGTAATTTTTTTACTTTATGTTAATTGTGTAAATTATTTTACTCTCTTACACTTTTATATAATTTAAAATATATTTTTCTTTTACACAAAGTTTGTAGATGATAGTTTGATATATTTACCTTTAAATATTTAAAATAATATGAAAAATCCTTTAAATTAAGATTTTCTAGTTGCACATGTATTGACTAGCCTAGTTAGCGGGTCACGTCATAAAATTATAAAGTGACATGATTAATTGAACTGATGTGGAAAAAATTAATAATTTAATTATCTGATTGAAAAAATTGAAAGGTCAATTGCCGAAGTGAAAAAGAATCAATAGTTCAAGATAATAATTTATATTTAAGCCAAAATCAAAATAAAAATCTTTTTACGAGAGGGGAGTTGTATTATCTTTTTTCTAAAACACCACGACCGTCCATCTTCCAGTAATCCCCACGCGGCCATGCCTCATAAAGCTTTACTTTTTTTGGCGGGATTGCTATAGTTTGGCGATTGCCATTAAAGCTCTTCTCTTTCTAGAGGCAATTAAATGGTGCCAGTATACATAGTTGGTCTGTTAGTTAATTGCTATAAAGAAGTTGAAACTGTGGTTCAAACATGTCAATTTAAGGGTGCGCAAAAAATGGGTAAAATTGAATTATCAAACTGAATCGAATTTTTTTAACTGAATTATTTTGGTTATTTGATTATTTTGCTTAATTTGGTTATAATCGTTTAATTATTCGGTATTCAGGTTCGAGTTTAGTTTTTTTAAATTATGTTATTCAGATACCCGAATCACCGAATTAAATGTTTTTAAAAAGAAAGGTTTTAAATTTTGTCATATGGTTATGTACTTTGTATTGTTATTTTGAAATTATTAAACTAGTTTATGAATTATTATGATTGTGGTTAAATATTGAATGAAAACTCTAGTGTGAAATTTGAAATAAATTTTTTTGTTTGGTAAAGATAAGTTAATATTTCGGTTATAAACCGAATAACCGAATAACCAAATAGTATAATTCGGTTTTCGGTTAGTACTAATTTTGGATACTTGTTCGGATAGTAAAATTACATGAAATTTGGTATTCTATTATAACCGAATAGACAATTCGGTTTAGTTATAACAAAATACTCACTCTTACATGTCATATATGTTCTAGTGTATACTTTTTTGACATATCATCAACTTTATTTTTTAAGGGGTTGGTTGCTATCTATTAAAAATTTCATTGAAAACTTACAGCAGCTTGCCAAACAAAGGTTAAATGTGTAGTTTGAAAAAGAATAGTTGGCCGGAATTATAAGCAAATTTGCATATTAGTATGTTAAAGAAAATTAAGACGAGTATAAAATCAGTAAATCATGTGTTATTAAGCACATGTACAGTACTACAGATTCGTAAACGTTGGTTTGTGAGGGAATTAAGTTATTGTTTATAAGCCAATGGCCTTGGCCTTGTTTATGAGTGTGAAAGTTCGTAGTCAATTATTTAGCCAAACTCATAGTCTCATATAAATAGCCCAGGTATGATGACGACGGGTTAATTTGCTTTGTAGCTATCAATATCCGGCCTTACTTTATTACTAAGGAGAATTCTATTATCTGTTTAGACTCGCGTAATTCAATTGCCCATGCAAAATTCAGTTATCAAGAGAAGATTTCGCCTGGAAAAATCATTACCTAAACGTCAAACTCAACAAAATTAACGGTATTGAAGGAGATTATTGAATTCTCCTTATTTTATAGAAAAGAGCAAATTGGGTATTATCATGTTATTTTATGTCTCAAAATAGAAATATATATTTAATTTTGATACAAACAAAAAAAATAGTGATATATGCACACCATAAATTGATTATTACACACCTTTATATATCAAAGAAACTAAATTACCCTAAAATAATGATAAGCCAATTAATATATTTTTCGCTTGTCCATACTAATTGAATTTTTTTAAAAAAAAATAGTTTACAATATCTAAAAGTTTATATATCTGGCTGAGAATGACACATTAAATTTAAAGCTAAAAAGAAACTTCTAGATCATTAATTTATAGGCCACGGAATTTATTTACATATATAGCGCATTAATTTATACTCCCTCTTTTCCAAAAAATTTAAGACTCCACATGCATGCATGGTTACATTCAATTTGTATGGAATGAAGGCATGGAGCATTACACCCGAAGTCCACACAAGTTTTTAATTAATAAGAAGACAAACCAATTTTATGTTTCTTTGAATTAAAAATAATAATATTAGCACATATCAAACACAAAGGCTACATTTGTTTGCGGGTGAAGAATATGGGTTTGAATTGTTAATCACATTTTAAAAGTAATGTTGTGTTTTATAACTTAGAACTAAACTTTTGTATACTTACGTACTATCTATCATGATTTAATTGGTTGATGGAAATTCCAAGTAGAGAGATCAATGGGAAAAAAAATTGTTATTTGCAAATAAAGTAAATAAAATATTTTTCAGTAGTTTATTAACACGTATCTCAATCATACTTACTAATTAAGAATAAACTTCTATGCTTTTTCTCCTCTACCATTCCTTGTCATTCTGTAGTGGGTGGAAGAGGAGAAGGAAGAGCTAGAATTAAGGAGGAGGAGGAGGGTAAGTCTCGTATATCCCTGGCAACACTCCCACCAACACAATATATTTGGATAAGTATCTATTCAAAGATAACAATCTCCGGTGCAAACATCTCCAAAATATCTAACATCTGACCTCATATCATATTAGATATTGTCACAATAATAGGGCATAACGTCAAGAACTTAAGAAACTCCATAGCTCTCACTTAAAATGACTTAGAGATTGAGTTCAGTATTTAATTAAAACCTTGTTGCGATAGATTATTTGGGTTATTAACTCCTCAAGCTTTTAATTCGTAAGTTATATATAGTTAATAGCTCCATTCTAAATAAAATTGCCATTTATAAGTACTTATTACATTCAAAATAGAAAACTTATTTGATTTGTTATCCTTTTCATTTATAGTACTATCACTGTTTCACCAAAAAAAAGTCTCATTTGTAAATTTTAAAAATGTATTTTCGCGACTGATGTTGGCCAAACAAAATATCTTGTCGCCGGGATAATTAATAAGTGATATTTAAAGTGTTATATGTCACTATAATAATCATAATATATTTGCTCAACGTATATTTGTTAATTATGACAATAGATATTTGCTTTAACAATATTAATTGTTTATATTTTTGTTCCATTTTTATTTCAAAATAATGTGATTGTTAAGTTTAATAGTTCTTATATATGATAAGTAAAATGCGATATTAAATATCTCACTTGGTAAATTATCATTTTATATTACTATTAATATTTCGGCGGAAGGGACACTATCTTCTTTTTTTTAATTGAGGCATTTAGATATGACTTTAAAATTCAATAGCAATTAAGTATTAAGTTCAAATTTTCATACTACGAATTAAGGGTGAAAAGAGTTTATGTATGTATTGAATGGAATTTTTTTCTTAATTTGAGTTCAAGGATTGAACTATTTAATTGATGAATTGGAGCCACATGAACCCGGGTCTCCCCTTGTTATACTTTTGATCCAATTTTTTTTCAATACACATTTTTTTATTTTTTTAAAAAATTATTATTATTTTCAGAAAAAAAATTAGAATTTTTTTTTATTTTTTAAAAATTGAATAAAGTTTAACAAAATATAGATTCAGAAAATTTAATGCTTAAATTTTTAATTTTATTCTAAATAAAGTTTTAACTTTTTATTTAATTTTTTGACTCTATATTTTTTGAAAATTTACTCATTTGTTAAAAAATAAAAAATTTCTAATAATTTTTTTCCTTTTCTTGAATCTATGAAACTTTACTAATTTTTTTATAAAAAAAAATCTACTTTTTTTCCGAAATAAACTTTAATTTTTTTGAATCTATATTTTATGAAACTTTACTCATTTTTAAAAATTAAAACATTTCTATTTTTTTCTGACAAAAGTTTTATTTTTCTTTAATTTTTTTGAATCTATATTTTATAAAACTTTACTCATTTTTTAAAAAGTAAAAAGTTTCTGTTGTTTTATTTCAGAAAATAATAATTAATTTTAAAATTTGTTAGTTTTTATTTAAAAAAATTGAATTTGTGAAATTGGGGTCGAGTCAAAATGGGCCGGTTGGATGAAAATTTGAGCGGGTTTCAATGAAATTGAAAAAAGGGAACAAAATTGACATAAAATTTCATTTTAAGGACTCATTTGACGAAAAATAAAATTTAGAGACGATTTTAAAAACGGGTGACAAATTGGAGGGATAGAAGTATCATTCACCCTTTGTCAAGAGAAACATTCAAAGGAATATGAGCTTATATACACATTTTTGGCGGATGATATTTACTGAGTAAAAAATATTGTTGTCAGAATAATAAGTGTTATTGAAAGTATTAAATGTTCTTATAATAATTACAAAAATGTTATAATTTATCATAAGAATATATATTACTACTATATGCACAAACTGTATACAAACAGTTGTATACAAAGAGTAGAATTCATGTATTACTTACCAATGAAAATGTGTAAAAAAAACTACTCGTAGGTCTCATTTTCTATTTTCTCTTCTTTTTTTAAACAATTTGTGCACAGTTTTTGTATATAATTTAGTTTGTGTCCTTAGCTTTACTCTTATCATATTTCTTATCATATTTCGGTTGATGTAAATTCAAAAAGAGGGATCAATAGAAACAGAGAAGAAAATGGGGAAAAAAATTATTATTTGCAAATAAAGTAAATAAAATATATTTTAAGTCATTTATTAACACGTGTCTCAATCATACACATTAATTGAGAATAATTTTGATTTCTATACTTTTTCTCCTCTAGCATGTATTCTTTTTCCTTCCTTGGTGGGTGGGTGGAGAAGGCAGAGGAGGAGGAGGAGGGTAAGGCCCCAGATATCCCTCACAACATCCTGACGCACATAATATAGTTGGATCATAATCCATTCGATCACAACAATCTGGAGTGCAAACATCATAAGAATATTTAGCATCTGACCTCATAATAGATATTGTCATAATAGTTAGACATAACGTCAAGAACTTAAGAAACTCCATAGCTCTCACTTAGAATGACTGTGAGATTGAGTTTAATATTTAAAACCTTGTTGTTGTGATAAATTATTTAGGTCATTAACTCCGATCTCCAAGCTTTTAATTAATAAGTTATATTTGTAAAGTTAATACATTCATTTCTAATAAAATTGTCAGTTATAAAATTGTCAGTTATAAGTTTCTTTCAAAGGATTGAACTATTTAATTGAGGAATAGTAATCACACGAACCCGGATCTCCCTTCGTTACACTTTTTATTAAATTTTTATTTAATGCACATTTAATAAATTATTTTTAAAATTTATTGACAAAACATTAGTCGTACTTAAAAATACTATCTCCATTCCATGTTATGAGATTAATATTGATTTTTTGAAAGTTAATTTTGAATATTTTTAATTTTAAAATTGACATAAATTCATTTAGTTTATGTCAATATAATTTTGAATATCATAAATCTGCTCAAAAGTACTATTAATTATAAAATATATTATTTTCAAAACTTAAATAAATTATCTCAATTTTGATTTTAAAAATATTTTAAATTCATTTTTAAAAATCAATAATGTTCACGGTGGAAGTATTTTTTATTACTAATTAAATATTATATGAATGACATGCATCATTGCACAATTAATAGGATTGTACGGATGCTTTTATTTTTAAGGTTGTAGTCCCCATGCAAGTTTGATAGGAGTACATCAAATTAGCATGGAGTAATTATTCATCCTCCTAATCGGGTGATATGCAAAGTGTTGAATGACATTTTTGTTCTTTTTAAGTTGTTGCTTATTTTTAAAATCGTATTTAAATATTATTTTTTATCAATTGAGTCCTTAAAGTGATATTTTGTATTAATTCTGATTTTTTTTTCTAATTTCACTGAAATCGACCCGACCCATTTTAATCAAACACATTTTATTAAGGATAGTTATGTCTTTACCATTATTATATGTATTTTTAATATTAGAAATTTGAAAAATTAAAAATAAAAATAACAATAAAAAAACAGTAAAAGATAAATAAAAAAAATTAAAAAGTTATAAAAATAATTATCATTTTCTGAGAAAAAAAAAGTAGATTTTTTTTTTTAAAAAATGAGTAAAGGGTAATAAAATATAGATTCAAAAAAATTATAGTTAAAAATTTTTAATTCTTAATTTTTAAAAGTTTAAATTTTTTTTTCTAAATAAAGTTTAAATTTTTTTTTAATTTTTGACTCTATATTTTATGAAAATTTACTCATTTGCGAAAAAATAAAAAATTTCTAATGACTTTTTTTTAATCTATATTAATTTGATGAAACCTAAATCATTTTAAAAAAAATAAAAATCTACTTTTTTTCTAAAAATAAATTTTAATTTTTTTGAATTTATATTTTATGAAACTTTCCACATTTTAAAAAAATAAAACATTTCTATTTTTTTTGAAAAAAGTTTTATTTTTTGTTAACTTTTTTGATTCTATATTTTATGAAACTTTACGCATTTTTTAAAAAGTAAAAAATTTCAAATGTTTTATTTTTGAAAATAATAATAAATTTTAAAACTTTTTAGTTTTTTGTTTAAATAAATTGAATTACTAAAATTGGGGTTGAGTCAAAATGGGTTGATCGGGTCAAAATTTGGGCGGGTTTCAATAAAATTGGAAAAAACGAACGAAATTGACAAAAAATGTCACTTTAAGGACTCAATTGATGAAAAATAAACTTTAAGGACGACTTTAAAAGTGGGTGAAAAATTGGAGGAACATAAGTATCATTCAGCCTTTGTCAAGAGAAACATTCAAAGGAATATTAGCTTATGTACACAATTTTGGCGGTTGATATTGGCTGAATAAAAAATATTATTGTCAGAATAATAAGTGTTATTGAAAGTGTTAAATGTTGTTATAATAATTATAAAAATATTAGAAAAATATATATTTATTCTGATAATATATATTTCTTCTGACAATATGATCACCCGTCTATATTTGTGTTCCATTTTCATTCCAAAATAATATGATTGTTAAGTTTAATAGTTCTGATATGATAACTAATTTAATTGCAATATTAAATATCTAACTTATATATTGTCATTTTATATTACAATTAATATTTCGGCTGAACGAAGGGAGTATACATGCATTAGCATTGGAGACATTTAGATATATTTTAAAAATCAATAACAAGTATAATTTTAAATTTTCATATATATTACGAATTAAGGGTGGAAAGAGTTTATGTATATATGTATTGAACACATAATATCTGAATGGAAAATTTTTCTTAATTTGAGCTCAAGGAGTGAATTATTTATGAATTGGAGCCGCATGAACCTGGATCTTCCTTTATTATACTTTGGGCTAATGACAAAACTGTTCCCTCAAGTTTGAACGAAAATCAATTTGATATTCAAAGTTTGGGAATCTGCAATCAATACTTCTAAGTATTTTAAAACAACAAAAGTGTCTTTTTTGGTCGGAAAACCTAATTATTCGCCGGAAAATGCCACGTCTGAGTGAGAGAGGAGAGAGAAAATAATAAAAAAAGATTTTTTTTTCTTTATCAAATTTCTCTCTCTTCCTTCTCTTTCTCTCTCCTCTCTCCTCCCCGCCTTCTCTCTTTTTCTCCTCCTCCTTTTCTTTCTCTCCTCTCTCCTCTTTCTCTCTCTCTCTTCCCCTCTTCCTCTATTTACTTAATTAATTGATATTTTTTTATTTTATTTTAAATTGTAATAATTTTTTGGAGTATATATACTCGTATAAAATCATAATACATGTATGCATACATTTAAAATGTATAATACATAAAAAAATCGATGATAAGAAGACAAAATTAAAAACAAGATCATAACTTACTTTAAAAAAAAGCAATTACAAAATAATAATAAAATCAAAAAATTAAATATATTCTATTTGATAAAGAAAAAGAAAAAAAATAAAAAGAATCTATTTTTTTCTTATTCTTTTTTCTTTTTCTTATTTTTTTTAAGAAAACAGAAAAATAGATTCTTTTTCTTTTTTCTTATTCTTTTTCTTTTTTTATCAAATAGAATCTATTTAATTTTTTGATTTTATTATTATTTTGTAATTGCTTTTTTTATACGTAAGTTATGATCTTTTTTTTAATTTTGTCTTCTTATCATTGATTTTTTTATGTATTATACATTTTAAATATATGCATACATATATTACATATATTATGATTTTATACAAATATATACACTCTAAAAAATTATTGCAATTTAAAATAAAATAAAAAAATATCAATTAATTAAGTAAATGAAGGAAGAGAGGAAGAGAGGAAGAGAGAGAGAAATAGGAGAGAGAAAGAAATGGAGGAGGAGAAAAAGAGAGAAGGCGGGGAGGAGAGAGGAGAGAGAAAAGGAGGAGAGAAAGAGAAGGAAGAGAGAGAAATTTGATAAAGAAAAAAATAATAAAAAAGAAAAAAATCTCTTTTTTGATTATTTTCTCTCTCCTCTCTCCTCTGTCCCTCACACGTGACATTTTCCGACGAATAATTGGGTTTTTCGGCCAAAAAGGACACTTTTGTTGTTTTAAAATACTTAGAGATATTGATTGCAGATTCCCAAACTTTGAGTATCAAATTGATTTTCGTCCAAACTTGGGGGGACAATTTTGTCATTAGCCCTTATACTTTTCATCCAATTTTTCTTTAATACATATTTTTTTAAAATAAAATTAGTGACAATAATTAGCCACAACTAAATTATGTATTGGAAGAAATTGTATTTGTTATCGTTGATGATACTTATTTTACTTATTGATATATCTATTCAATTACAAAGAGAAAACATATTATAGGATGGGTTGAGAATATCTTATTTTGTATACAACTATTACTATTTATCATAAGAATATATAATATTATATGCACAAACTGTACAGAAAAAGTTGTGCACAAAAAGTAGAATTCTTGTATTGATTACCAATAAAAATGTGTAAAACATCTATTTGTAGATCTCATTTTTTATACTGTTTGTGCACAATTTTTGTGTATAGTTTGTGTTCTTAACATTACTCTTATCATATTTCGGTTGATGTAAATTCAAAAAGAGGGATCAATGGAAACAGAGAAGAAATTAAAATGGGGTAAAAATTTATTATTTGCAAATAAAGTAAATAAAATATGTTTCAAGTCATTTATTAACACGTGTCTCAATCATACACATTAATTGAAAATAATTTTGATTTCTATACTTTTTCTCCTCTAGCATATATTCTTTTTCCTTCCTTAGTGGGTGGAGAAGGCGGAGGAAGAGGAGGAGGAGAGTAAGGCCCCAGATATCCCTCACAACATCCTGATGCACATAATATAGTTGGATCATAATCCATTCGATCACAACAATCTGGAGTGCAAACATCATAAGAATATTTAGCATCTGACCTCATAATAGATATTGTCATAATAGTTAGACATAACGTCAAGAACTTAAGAAACTCCATACCTCTCACTTAGAATGAGTGTGAGATTGAGTTTAATATTTAAAACCTTGTTGTTGTGATAAATTATTTAGGTCATTAACTCCGATCTCCAAGCTTTTAATTAGTACGTTATATTTATAAAGTTAATACATTCATTTCTAATAAAATTGTCAGTTATAAGTTTCTTTCAAGGGATTGAACTATTTAATTGAGGAATAGTAGTCACACGAACCTGGATCTCCCTCACTTACTCTTTTTATTAAATTTTTATTCAATGCACATTCAATAAATTGTTTTTAAAATTTATTGATGAAACATTAGCCGTAGTTAAAAATACTACCTCCGTTCCATGTTACGAGATTGGTATTGATTTCTTAAAAGTTAATTTCGAATATTTTCAATTTCAAAATTGACATAAATTCATTTAATTTATGTCAATATAATTTTGAATATCGTAAATTAGCTCAAAAGTACTACTAACTATAAAATTTATTGTTTTCAAAACTTAAATAAATCATGCTAATTTTAATTTTAAAATATTTTAAATTTATTTTTAAAAAATCAATAATGATCTTATCATTCAAAATGGAAGGAGTAGTTTTTTATTACTAATTACGTATTATATGAATGACATGCATAATTGCACAATTAATAGGATTGTACGGACGCTTTTATTTTTAAGGTTGTAGTTCCAATGCAAGTTTGATAGGAGTACATCAAATGAGCATGGAGTAATTATTCATCCTCCTAGTATGTATGTAACCTACAAATTTTTAGGGAACCCTAAGAAAAATAATTAAAATCTAAATCAATTGTTAGAGCTTTATAATCCATTTATTGAATTATATTTTAATATTGTTGTATTATGGCATGAAAAAAAGTATTGTTGTATTAGATTTCTTAATTAAAAGTATAAATAATTAGATAAAACTCATAGATGTCCCTAAAAATAATAGTTTATAAGTTAAATAGTGATGACATGATAATAAAATTATATATAATGAATTAATGAAATACAAATTTAAGAACATTGTGTCATTTTATGTTATTATAAATAAATAAAAGAATACTATGAAATAAAAAGTTACAAATGACAATTTTTATGAAATAGAGAGTATTATTCAGAAAATTAAATTTTTTACTTTTTACTTGTCGTTTGTAGATTTCAAGTAATAACTTAATTTCTCATATTTTCCCTATATTAAATATCAACTTGTTTCTCTTGCAGAATTTTAGAAGTGTAGTATTAAGATTTTATAATTATTTTAGTCAATCAGACAAAGTATTAATTACATTAAGGAACGAAAAAAGTATTAGTTAAGCGCCTATGTCGACCGTGGTTTAATGCTCCCAATTCATGCATATAAATAGGATGTCACCAATTCATGAAAATTCTCATACATGAATGTACCCATACACAATTAAGGGTATAGCTACAGACACTATACGAAACGGCATAGCAATTCCCAACAATTAATAGGAATAGTATTCCGTAATATTTGATGTTATAGTGCAAGTTTTTTATTTTAAAATATTTGACGTTTTAGAATTTCTAGAAGAAACAGATATAAATTTTATCAAAATACTCTTAAGGTTAATATTCTACAATTTCAATGCTCTCTCTCTTTCCTCTATATATATCCTTCCAATTGTTGGGTTTCCTCACCCATGTGTTAGGTAAACTAAAGTGGGGGACAAAGTTAGTGGGAACTTTGTAATTGATGGAAAGAAAGAAAAAGGAAAGTTGGCGGAAGAATGGAGGAGAGAGAAAAGAAATGAAAACATGGATCATTGTTTCAGCAAAAGGGGACAAGCTCATATATATATATATATATATATATATATATATATATATGCAAGCTGCAGGAGTGAGTGAGAAAAAGACATAGGTCCTTTGCCTATATATTCCTCCATTCTGCTAACAAATAAAGATATGGAATTGTGAGAGACAATCCATCCGAGAAAAATCCCATCCGGGGAGGATGGATGTGAGCAAGAGAGAGAGAAGAAAAATCAGAGAGAGTCAGGAGAGAAAAATAGAGAGATAAAGATTAAACAACTAAGGGTGTTGTTTGGGTTCCATCACATAGTTATTGTGGTGAGGTAAATTTGAGTGTGTACTCAAATTAGGATATCTTTGTAATCTCTCAGTTTATTCTAGTAGATTTTTTGGAGTACGTCCCGTGGTTTTTTACCTCTTAATTATAGAGGGTTTTTCACGTTAAAAATCTTGGTGTCTCGTGTTTGGTTATTTCTTCTCATTATTTCTTGCAGTGGTTATTATATATTTTGGTGGAACTGCAAATTTAATCTGTTTGACATGTACTAATATTTTTGGCCATTTAATTTATCAAAGAAACAGTATTTAGGAGGTGATTTTTCCCAACAATTGGTATCAGAGCTAAGGTTATTTGCAGAGTTGTTTTTGATAAATTTTAAGGAGGAATCAGTTGGAGCCTTGATTAAATTGGTCTCTTCAAAAGAATACGCAATGGCGTGGTGAATTCTCGATGGTGATGTTGAATTCTTGATGGGTTAGCCAAGAATTGGTTCCGAGAGTGGTTAGCCGAGAATTAGTGATCCGCGGTGATTGGAGAGAATAGTATTTATCACATCCGGCAGTGGATTGATCAAAGTGTGTTCTACTATATTTCGCAAGAGATGGAAGCTCACTAAAAGGTCTCTAATGGTAACTAGAGGAACTAATCTAGACATTATTTACACGATACGGGTGCATGTGGAAGGTGTTGAAGATGGGGGAGCTATGATTTAGCGTGTAAATTCAGCCTTGGAAGGTTATACAGAAGCAGACATGACAGGTTCCGAAAAGAAGAAATCTACTTTGGGGTATTTGTTTACTTTTGAAGGTGGAGCTGTGGAGCTGTGTTATGACAGTCCAAGTTGCAGAAGTGGGTTATTTTGTCTACTACTGAGTTGACAACGAAATATTGTGGTTTCTCCAAAAGTTGGATTTGACACAGGAATCGACTCCAAGTGACGGGGTCATGGTGAATACCTCCTCTCATGGGTTCAGAAGGGGAGATTGTTAGGTTTCCTCACCCATGTGTTACGTAAACTAAAGTGGGGGACAAAGTTAGTGGAAACTTTGTAATTGATGGAAAGAAAGAAAAAGGAAAGTTGGCAGAAGAATGGAAGAGAGAGAAAAGAAATGAAAACATGGATCATTGTTTCAGCAAAAGGGGACAAGCTCTAATATATATATATATATATATATATATATATATATATATATATATATATATATATATATATATATATACACACAGGCCGGTTCAAGAGCAGATCGGTCTGCTAGCAAACCGGTCTTTAGCGACGGTTTTTCTGTCGCCTATACAATAGGCAAAGGTTTTTATATTAAATAATCCGTCGCTAAAGACCGGTCTGCTCTTGAATCGCCCTCTATATATATATATGCAAGCTGCAGGAGTGAGAAAAGGACATAGTCCTTTGCCTATATATTCCTCCATTCTGCTAACAGGTAAAGATATGGAATTGTGAGAGACAATCCATCTGAGAGAAATCCCATCCGGGGAGGATGGATGTGAGTAGGAGAGAGAGAAGAAAAATCAGAGAGAGTGGGGAGAGAAAAATAGAGAGATAAAGATTAAACAATTAGGGATGTTGTTTGGGTTCCATCACATAGTTATTATGGTGAGGTAAATTTGAGTGTGTACTCAAATTAGGATATCTTTGTAATCTCTCAATTTATTCTATTGGATTTTTCGGAGTACGTCCCGTGGTTTTTTACCTCTTAGTTATAGAGGGTTTTCCACGTTAAATATCTTGGTGTCTCGTGTTTGGTTATTTCTTCTCATTATTTCCTGTAGTGGTTATTATATATTTTAGTGGAACTGCAAATTTAATCTGTTTGACATATACTAATATTTTTGGCTATTTAATTTATCAAAGACAATAGTATTTGGGAGGTGATTTTTTCCAACACCAATTACCTATTCTTCTTTCTTTTTCTTCTTCATTGCTCTTTCTCTTTCCTCCATATATATCCTTAGGACAATTACATATTCTTCTCTCTCTATCTCTCTTCTTTTTCTTCTTCATTGTTCTCTCTCTCTCTCTCTTTCTTATAATTCTACATTTTCTCTATCCTTTCTACCGATAAGTCTTTCTCATCTTTATCGGTTACAATTCATTAATATTCATATACTCACCTTCTCCTTTTACAATTAACACAAACGTTGGAAATCTCTAAATGACTATTCATGCTTCTTCTCTTCCTCCGTTGAAATCAACAATTTTTTTTGAATATCTCTTCTTGGATTTATGATGGAGTTCAATTTTTCATTATTTCGAAGAAGAGTTTTTTTTTTTATTCAAAGGCTTCTTATATATTCATGGTTAATCTCGATCCATTAAATTTTAAATTGGTGGGTTATGTTAAATGAATGATAAGAAAGAGGAGAGAACAACAAAAATGGAAGGAGAAAAAAAAGTGAACCATATAAAATATAAAGTTTTATTGATTAATGTTCACAAGGTTTAATAAAAAAGACGAGAGAGAAAGATAATTGACTTTTTAATAATTGTGCAAAGATGCAAAACTTCAAATATTACGAACCGATGGAGTAGTACGTAGGTAGTACGTTTGTAGTTTCAAGGCTTATGGTTCCAAGGTTGTGTTTGGAATTTAAGATAACTGGGTATTCCCCACAATTAATAGGAATGGTACTAGTACTACGTAGGTAGTACGTTTGTAGTTTCAAGGCTTATGGTTCCAAGGTTGTGTTTGGAATTTATCCGAGCCAATACAACGGAGACAGTTTTCGCATTAATTCCATCACAAATTAAGCCATGCATGCAGACTGGTTATTGAGTAGTATGTAGTTCGTTATTTTCAAAGTTTGAGGGACAGGAATATGAGTGCTATTCACAAACTCTTCTTTTGCAGTTACTTAGAGATGTATTTTAATTTTTTGAAGTTAATTTATAAATATTAAAATTTAAAATTAATATATTTTTGTCTTAAATTTTGAAAATAACAAATATAAAAGGAAATAGTACTATATTACATACTCCATCACATATATTAGTAATTGGTTTACCTCAGATAAAATCTTTAAAAAAAAAAAATTGATGTTCGTGCTTGCAAACCAATGTTCTCGCTTGCATGCGTACTAAATCCTCTTCGATGAAGCTAAAATTAGATGATTTTTATTTATTTTCAAATCTTAAAATTTCACCAAATGAATTTGATTAAAAAATCAAAATGAGACTCTTTCAACGAGGAGGAGTTGTATTATTTTATTTTATATTCTAAAACACCACTACCAATATCCATATTCAGCCATCCCCACCCTCATAAAACTTCACTTTTTTTTGGTCGAATGTCTACAATTTGGAAATTGACATTAAAATTATTCTCTTTCTAGAGGCAAATGAATCGTGCAAGTATATATAATTGGTCTGTTTGAAACTGTGGTTCAAAATTAAGATACATGTAATATGTTCTGATGTATACTTTCTTGACTTTAATTTCATCGATTATGTTGTTTAAGGGATTGGTTGCTACGATCTTTTATAAATTTGTAGTTTGAGAAAGAAAAAAAATGGCCGGAATTTTAAGCAAATTTGCATGCTAGTAATAAGTTAAAAGAAAATTAATGATCAGATGAAGTTGCTTTCTAGCTATAAATTTAATGGGTCATTCTGATCAGCTCCAAACTTCAAACATTACACATGCATGGTTAAATATTCTATTTATGTGGATTTGCTTTCTAGCTATGATCAGTATCCAGCCTTAATTACTTAAATAAATATTGCCCTATACTCTGTATTCTTTATATATATATTCCCAACATTCAATTATATATATAGAGGGAGAACGTAAAATAAGATACGACATCCGATCCATCCAATATTAAGTTTTCTCTTTATAATAGAATAGAGGCGGCCTCAATATAATTTTGAATAAACAATCAAAAATATGAGAGAGAGTACATATATATTTATAATTTTAAGTTAAATATGAATTGTTATTAATTATAATCACAAAAGTAATATTTTTTGGTTTGGAGGAAGGCTAGTATTAAATGCCCGTATATGTAGACAGAATATTTAGTTTTCATGCTTGTAACAAGGGATAACATGAACATGTAATGCCTCATAATTTTTCTGCCTAAAATATTAAATATGAATACTAGCTATAGAATCCTCTTTATAATTATTTGTAGGTATCAATAATTAAAGTAAAAAGAAATTAGAGACGTCCATATAATTAGTATCCAATTTATAACCATGTACTACTTAATAATCAGAAGACAAACCATGCATGTGTAATGGGTTGGCTGTTTAGACGCGCATAGACCGGAAAAACTTGCCTATATATAAAGGACTGTTATCAAGGTTGTTTACCACACATCAATCAATCTAATCTTCTAATTACAATATATCAGTCTTCTTTATTCCTTTCTTCTACCCTTCACCACAATCAAACAGTCTTCTCATTAGCTAAGAAAAAATGGTTAAAGTAGTATTTTGTAGTGTGTTTTCTTTCATTCTGTTTTTAGTTTTCACGGTGGAGGCCAATATTAATACTATCGACTTTGTCCACTGCATGGCCATCCAATCCCCAAATAGCACCGGACATATTTATGACAAATATTCTCCTGAATTTCTTCCTCTTTTTCAAACCACCCAAGACATCCTCATTCCCGGATTTCATCATCACTCCCTGTAATGAGACCGAGATTCAGGCTGCCGTTATATGAACCAAAATGCATCAACTTGAGTTGAGGATCAAAAGCGGTGGCCACGACTACGAGGGCCTCTCCTATCTCTCCCAGAATAGCTATGTTATCATTGATATGGTCCAACTTCGACAAATTCTCGTTGATGTGGCCAACGAAACTGCATGGGTGCAGGCCGGAGCCACACTTGGAGAGCTCTACTATGCCATTGCCAAGAAAAGCCCCATCCTTGCATTCCCTGGTGGGACGTGCCCGAGTGTTGGAACCGGAGGCTTTCTTAGTGGCGGTGGGTTCGGATGGTTATTTAGAAAATTTCTTCCGGCATGAACAGAGTATCCCTCCCTTGAAAGTGTGATCCAAGGGGTGCCAATTAGGTGGTTTCAAGTTATGTTTTTAGTTATTGTTTTTTTATTATCCGTTCCTCCCTTGTTAGCCTACTTTCAGTGTAGGAATGTAATTTATGGTTGAATTAATCTGGAAGAATTTATTAGTGTGAATGTTCAGTTTAAATTGTCTTGTCCTAGGATTCCATTGTCATGAATGGTGGTTCATCAGAATATGAAAGAAAGAGGACAACAGAGCTTTAGAATTTCTTTTAGAAGTTTTGAGGTTTACTTATTTATTAAATTAAGGTTGCAAAGCTTTTCAAATTGATAAAGTAGTGTTATAGGCTAATTAAAGTACGTTCATGTCAATAAAGGATGATGGAAACTTTAAGTAATTTATGTGGCTGAAATTATAAGTATCTTCTCCGTTATAGTTTTTCACGAAAAATAATATACATATCGTCAAATTTCATGACTAAATTAGATTGCGACTACTATGAAACTCCGTAGAGATAATATAAAACAATAACATCTAGATCCCTATTTAATTTCTACTTATTTTATGTATCCATTTATGTCGATATTTTTTATCAACATAAATTTATCGTCATGTATAAGAGGACTCTTTTTTATACAACTTCACTTAGGATCGTGTGTCATGAATCTTTCATCAGAGTACGAAAAAAAGGTATTTTAGAGTTTAATTCTGTCAAGAGATGAAGCAGAACGAGACAGAAAAAGAGAGACATAAGAGAATGATAGTTGAAAAAGGTTAGTGAATTGGGCTGTGGGATGGAGTTCCATGATAATGGACTAGCTAGTTTCCCTCAAACCTTTATTTAGTCTTTTTAAAATTAATAAAAATTGATGAAAAAGGGACATGCGTTAGAGCTTTAGAAAATATAAGAAGTTTTGAGGTTGGCTAGATCATGAATCAGTCTGCTTTTCAAATTGATAAAGAAGTAGTGTTATAGGCTAAAGTACGTCCAAATCAACTATGATGGAAGTAATTGATCAAATGATGCGGTTCGATGTGGATCTCCCCCATGTATTACACTTTTTATGCAACTTCTCTTGATACTCATTTAACCAAATATAAAATAAAGATTTCAGCAACATTATTAAATCTATATTTTTTGGGGGTCATAAATATGTATTGGATGAATAAATTAAAAATCACACAATACTTAATTCGAATGTAGTTAGCACTTATAACTGACGATTTTATTTAGAATGGAGTTAGTAAGTATTCTAACTTAAATTAAAAGCTTGGGAGCTAATTAATGACCCAAATAATCTATCATAACAAGGTTTTGAATATTGAAGTTCAATCTCCTAGTCATTCCAAATTAAAGCTATATATGGAGCTTCTTAAGTTCTTGGCCTTATACTTGGCTATTGTGACAATGTCTATTATAAGGTCAGATGCAACACATTCTGGAGATATTTGCATAGAAGATTGTTGCCTTCGATTTGAAACTGATCCAACTATATATAATATGTTGGTGGGAGTGTTGCCAGGGATATACGGGGCCTTACCCCCTCCAACCTCCTTCTCCGCCTCCTCTACCCTTTAAAGGAGGAAAAAGAATGGCCGAGGAAAAAAACATGAAAAAATTATTCTTAATTAGTTGGTATGACTGAGATCGATACAAAAGGCTTTTAACTAATTCATTGTAAAGAGAACTCAAAACTTCTCTAGCAAATTTTGATTGTTTCTTACTTTTGAACGCCGGTCGTAACAATAGCTATGCAGCTTATGTTGCTCACAAGCAAGTATTCCTGTTTTATGGGGATTTATGTGAAACTAATAATTATTATAAATTTCTCCACGATAATTCAAGTTTATTATTTTAATTTTGAATAAGAAAATCAATCTTAACCGTGAAATTTTAGATAAAACTCCTTCGCTTAGACTTTTTACAGTTTGTGATGTGCGGATGTGAGGTAAGTGACAAATTTTGAAAGGAAAAGAACAAGAAAATAAAATGAAATGAAAGCAGTAATAAGTTTAGCAGCTCATCAGCTCCAAGGTTAGAAAATGAAATGAGGGCCTGTCTAGTCATATGACAAATCGGACATGGAATTGTTGTAAGGTGGTCCTGCAAATTCATTATATGTCTATTTCAATCTGTTTGTTGGGGTGCATATATATCCTTATATGATCATTTCCCTTCATAACTTTGATTCAGGTCACATTATATATAGATTTGTTGGGTATGACATGATTCTTTATTGGATTTAGATTTAGGTATTACCTAAAATCCGTTTTGGTTTAAGGAAAGTTATCTTTCCTAGTTATACTCAATTCAGTATTTCTTATCCTATTTGGTTATGAAATTTTCTATAGCCTATAAATATAGGTGCTAAGATTTTGGAGAAGAGATATTCAGATTTATTCAGAAACATTCTAAGAATTCTCATAGTTCTCTCTCTTTATCTTGTACTTTTCAAATATTTATTTAGTGGATTTCTTCTGTCTTCTCCGTGGTTTTTCCCGATTTGAGTTTCACGTAAAACCTTGTGTTATTGTCTTTATTTTTCTGCGTTGATTTATTGTGTTTGTCATAGTTTGTTATAACATACTGGTATCAGAGCCTGGTTATTATCGATCCATACTATGGCATTGAGTTCGACTTCATCAACAAAATTTGATATTGACAAATTTGATGGGAATATTAGTTTCAGTCTTTGGCAGGTTCGGATGAAGGTTGTTCTTACTAAGCAAGGCTTGAAGAAAGCTATTGTAGGGAAGCCAGTGAAGCCTGTAGATACGTCTGATACGGATTGGGAGACAAAGAAAGCTAACGAGATGTTTGAGTCAGAATGGAAAACTATGGATGATAAAGCACTTTCGGCAATTTAGTTGTGCCTTTCGAATAATGTGTTGCAAGAGGTGTTAACGGAAACTACAACTGCTGATTTGTGGAAGAAATTAGAGTCTCTCTATTTGACGAAGTCCCTCACCAATAGATTGAGACTTAAACAGTGTCTTTACACCTTGCATATGTCAGAAGGTACTCAAATCAAATCTCATATCACTAAATTTAATTCAATTGTAACTGAGTTGCGGAATATTGATGTTAAGATTGATGATGAAGATCAAGCCCTATTGTTGTTAGTCTCATTACCTCCTTCATATAAGCACTTTAGAGACACTATGATCTATAGTAGAGACATTATCTCAATTGAGGATGTTAAGACGAATCTTATGAGTAAACAAAAACTAGATTCTGAGATGACTTTTGGGAAAAGTGATGATCAAGGTGTTGGATTGTTTGCCAAGGGGAGGTCAGTTGAAAGAAGTTCAAAACGTGGCAGTACACACAGATCAAAATCTAGGAATAAGAATTTCAGCTGTAACTACTGTCATGCAAAGGGGCATATAAAGCATAATTGTCCGAAGTTGAAAAATAAAGAACAGAGAGAAGATAATCATGGTCAGATTAATAGTGGACAAAATGTGCAGAACCAGCAGAATCAGGGGGCAAGAAAGCCTGCCCAGGCTAGCGTTGCTAAGGATAGTGATGATCTTCAGTTAGTAGCCGATGACAGAAAAAGACTTAGCAGTGATTGGATTTTGGATTCTGGGTATTCTTATCATATGTATCCTACTCGTGATTGGTTCTCCACATATGAACCATTTGATGGTGGAATTGTTTTGATGGGAAATAATTCTAAATGTAAAGTAATTGGCATTGGTACAATTAAAATAAAGATACATGATGGCATAATCAGGACATTGTCAGATGTTAGACATGTTCTAGGTTTGAAGAAGAATCTCATATCTTTGGGTACACTAGATGAAAATGGGTGTAAGTACACAGCTGAAGGTGGAGTTATGAAGATTAGTAGAGGCTCTCTTGTATTAATGAAAAGAATCAAAGTCAACACTTTATATAAGCTGGAGGGTTCTACAACTACAGATTCAGATGTAATTTGTTCTTCAGTTACTGTAGATGACACCACCAGGTTGTGGCATATGAGGTTAGGCCATATGAGTGAAAGAGACATGGATACTTTGAGTAAAAGTGGTCTTTTATCTGGACAGAAAATAAGAAAGTTGGACTTCTGTGAGCATTGTGTCTTGGGGAAGCAGAAACGAGTTAGTTTCAAGACTGCGGTTCATAGAACAAAGGGGACTTTAGACTATATTCATTCAGACCTTTGGGGTCCTTTACGGGTTCCTTCCAAAGGTAGCGGTGCACATTATCTGCTAACCTTCATTGATGATTACTCTAGAAAGGTTTGGGTCTACTTCTTGAAACATAAGAATGACGTTTTTGTGACTTTCAAACAGTGGAAGACTTTGGTTAAGAAGCAGACAGGAAAGCAGATTAAGAAGTTCAGATCAGATAATGGCCTTGAGTTTTGCGAGACTGAGTTTAATGAGTTCTGTAAGAATGAAAGAATTGTTAGACATCATACAGTTGTGAAGACAACACAACAGAATGGAGTTGCAGAACGGATGAACAGAACCTTGATAGAAAAGGTCAAGTGTATGTTGTTAAATGCAGGTTTGGGCAAGGAATTTTGGGCAGAAGCAGTGAACACGACTTCTTTCTTAGTGAATCGTTCTCCTTGCACAACTATAGAATGTAAGACCCCTGAAGAGGTTTGGTTAGGTAATCCTGCAGATTATTCATTTCTTAGGGTGTTTAGTTGTGTGACGCCCCCAAACCCGGGGTCTCTTTACCTACATACTCGATGCTCACGGTACACATATGTATCGTCTATTTTACCCATTCATCATCAACATAAGGACAAAAATATAATTACTAAATATTACACAACTTCTTACTCTACATATCCCATGCAAGTTCTAAGACCTTGACATAAGTACATAACATCTTAAGATAATTAATACAATCCAAAATGATTACGTATTCCTAGCATAAACAATTACAAAAAGTGAATAGGATATAATATCCTTTACTCGGTAACTTTTCTCTTGCCTTTGTCCTTGCGGGAACTCTGTGTCTGTTCTGCCTTAGCTGAAAACATGTAATTTAAAGTAAGAATGAGCATTAAATTGCTCAGCAAGTATAACATGTAAATAATAACAACAACAGGAATCATGCTTCCAGTTCAACAACTGAACAATAGTTGAGAACACATTTCGAATAAAGAGGAACAATGATAAGGTATTCCTTTACATTACTAACATTTCTAAACAACATACTGAGTGGTCAAATGACCTTGAACTTTCTTCTTTCATCAAATGGTTTTATAGTTTTATAACTATCAACCGAACATTTTTCCTTTGGGCATTTTAGGGGATCATCCTATCATACTCTATGTTGTACAACATCTATTTAACGTCTAAGCGTTTGTTTATCACCCATATAGGGTCAATCGGTATTACCGACCAAAAATAATTTTTCACTAATAGGGTTGTTCTTCTCAACTTTACCTTTAGAAATCCGAGTCAAACAATTTGATTGGATAGCTACAATAGACATCAACAATATCTCGATGAATCATTCTCAAATCAACAAAGCAATTCAATATAAGTTTAGCCGAAACAATTGACTTAGGCAACCATCTCAACAGTTCATGGAATATATAACTCTAAAGCTTCAATAACATGCATTATAGCATAACTAGATATCTTGAATAAAAGTAAGAACACTTGCACAATAATAATTTGTGAAATATTAGCATTTGTATAATATCGAAAACTCGCACAATATATAAGAGTTGTACGGTTTAAGAACTTGCTCAAATATAAATTAAGTAAGGTTAGGGTACTTGCATTCAATATATAAAGAATGAAGTTATGGAACTTGCCTCGTGCGCTACTACAATAATATAGTACACGTTATTCAATACCCTACATATATATGTGCACATAAACATTCAACAATTAGTCACATATAAACAAACATCAACGGGTCACGCTATACATTGCGTCCCGTTCATTAAACGTTAATTACATTAATCGTACATAGCCTTGAATCATAGTTCTAAGGCTTTACCGTTAGTCCGTGTATAACTAACTAACGTGTCTAATCTTCTCTGCTAAGAACATCATATTAAACAAGGTTCACACACTTGGTATGGCGTTATGACATTAGCATGCTCATACGCCACATTTGCTTACTCGAACGCTTAAGCAACATGCACAACGTCACCAACATGTCCAAATTCGAATTTGGTCCAGGCATTAACTCTCAATTATTATTAATGGAAACTATAGATCTATGTCTTAGCTTTCTAAAACATCTTGAATCGCCTCAATCAGAGTTCGTATGAGAGAGTTATGCTCATTTTACTAAGTGACGTTCAAGCTGCAGTCACTCTACGATTTTAGTCAGCCTTGAACATTGCCAATTTTGACTCTGCTCTATACCTCAACTCTCAATACATATTAAAGTTGTAGGTCTACTTCTAAGCTTTCCAGATCATCCTGGATCATCTCAATCCGAGTTTATATGAAAAAGTTATGCTCAAATTACTAAGTGATGTTCAAGCTGAAAGTCACTCTACGATTTTATACTTAGCCATTTTTCCACTCTACGATTTACACTTAGCCATTTTTGCACTCTACGATCCTTCCACTCTACGATCGCCAACAGTGCTAAAGATGCTCCATTTTCAGCCTCATCTCGACCTTAACTCTCAATGTTTATTAAATGAAAGTTGTAGGTCTACTCTTCCTCTTTCCGAATCATCCTGGATCACCTCAATCCGAGTTCGTATGAAAAAGTTATGCTTGAATTACTAAGTGATGTTCAAGTTGAAAGTCACTCTACGATTTTATACTTAGCTATTTTTTCACTCTACGATTCTAGACTATGATTTCGAGAGTAACTCTACGATTCCGAGAGTTACTCTACGATCCTTAGTGTCAACTCAACAATTTTCGGCTCTACGACTCCGAGAGTTACTCTACGATGTGCAGAGAAGACTCTACGACCTCCCCTCCATGATTTGTGAAGCTTACTATATAATTTCAAGGCAAACACCATGGGTTCGACTCTACTACCTCCCCTTGGGTAGATTCGTAGCACATATTTCCAAACGTCATAACTTCCTCATTTTAAGTCGGAATTAGTCCGTTCTTAAGGCTATGGAAAGTTTGAAACCTGAACTACAACATATCCAAAAATCATAACTTTTAGATTCGTTAACATATCCAAACAGCGGCTCCAAGGATCCTAGTCGCACTAATTTTCTGTGTTATTAACAGCTTTGACACATTTTCTTAAAATCGCCATATCTCCCTCATCCGAGGTCAAAATGCGCTTATTCCAAAGCCCGTGACTTCCTAATTCAGTGTACTACAACTATCCAAAAATTTAGAATTTATCATGCAACATAACAATACCAGAATTAATTATAAGGTCACTGTTCATACTAAGTTTCATGTTCTTGACATGGATAACTAAAACATTTACCATGAATTCGTTTCAAAAGCTTTCTACCTCATTCCAACTGGGTTAAATTCGTAACCCATGGAAGTACAACATCATAACATCAAACAAATTAAATAATTATGTAATCAAATCTACATGTCCTCTAAAATCGCCCAAAGTCCATGTTTGTCCAAAAATGTCCATGTTCTTCATTGTTCTGCATCCTTTACGCATGAGTTTGGATTTTTTAACCCTTTTGTTCCACTTAAATGTTATTAGGAATGTTTTTAAGGTCTTAAGAACTTCCATAACAACTTACACACAACCAACAACAACCATAATTAACAAAAATCAAACCCACCAAGCATATAAGCTTCAAAACCATGAAAGCTTGAAATAATCAAAGAAAAGGGTTATGGTTGATGTTTACCTCTTGATTCTTGTTCTTAGATACTAAGAGACTCGGTTAGAGCTTGAAGCTCTTTCTTCTTCTTCTTCCGGGCTTTCTCCCGAACAACCCACTTCTTTCTCTCACTAGAAACTTTCTTTCTCTCTCTACTTCTTCTTCTTCTTCCTTATTTCTTCCCTTTCTCTCTCTATATCTCTCTACTGTAGATACATCTAGGTGATGAAATGGAATGACTGGTGTTGAGCAGAGAGAATTTGGTTAATGGCTTCGGGAGGAATGTGAGTTCATCCCCCGAGCTCATTGAAAATTAAATAGAGGAGAATGTTTGCATTTTTGCAAACTCACTACATTGTGTACTGTGATATGCAACACAATGCCGACTCCTTACTCCTGTCAGTTTCTTATTGGTCAATGCAACAGTTGACCCATTTCTATTGGTCCATAGTTTGAAAATGGTTCCCCAATAAACCGCACATGTACAAAATATACCCGAATACTCCCACTTTTGTACCAAATTTGGTAAAATAACTCTACCCAAAATTAAAATGGGTACTCTCATAAAATATTGGGATGCATAAAAATAATTATTATGGGGTTTGTCTAATTATTCGGAACACCCATATTATACATTTCGAATACGGATTAAATCACGTATCAGCTCAACTAAAATTTTCGACACTTGGAAAAATTATTCCTTCACATACACGTATTATAGAAATTAATAGAAATCGAAAAGACGCAGAAATATTCAGGCGTGAATAGTGCATCGGGAAACGTGCCCAATGAATAGTGATTTTACGATTTTTTGTGAAATCAATTTATTCGCTCCCACGAGACACAACCCATAAAAATCATACATTCACATCATCTAGGTTATTAAATAACCTTAAAACACATCACATAAAAGTAAAAATTTAATCCATTCACTTTAATAATAATAAACAAATATACAAGATTCGCGATCGTTACATTCTCCCCTCCTTATAAGGATTATGTCCCCAAAATCACAGTACAAGGTTAAACAAAAAGTTGAGGGTAATTCGCTTTCATTCTATCTTCGAATTCCCACGTAGCTTCTTCGGCATTGTGGTTCCTCCATATTACCTTTACAGAAGGTATAACTTTGTTTCTTAAAGCTTGCTCTTTCTGGTCTATAATCTGGATTGGAACTTCTTCATATGACAAATCTTTTTCAACTTGTAAGGGTTCGTACTCTATCACATGCTTATAGTCTGGTTTGTAAGGTCGTAATACGGACACATGAAACACGTTATGAATGTGTTCCATCTCAGGAGGTAAGGCTACCTCGTAAGCCACTTCTCTCACACGTCTTAACACTTCAAAAGGTCCAATAAACCTCGGATTCAGCTTTCCTTTATTCCCGAATTGTATCTTCCCCTTCTAGGGAGACACTTTCAAAACCACGTGACTGCCGACGTCAAAATCTCTCGTCTGGCGATGCTGATTAGCATATTTCTTTTGTCGGTCTTGGACAACAACCAATCTTGCTTTTATGACTTTGACAATATCCGCCGTTTGCTGCACCAATTCTGGTCCCAACAGTTAGCGTTCTCCTACTTCATTCCAACACAGTGGCGTCCTGCACTTTCTTCCGTATAACGCTTCGTAAGGCGGCATGCCTATACTTGCGTGGTAACTGTTGTTGTATGAAAATTCCACTAATGGTAAATGATCATCCCAATTTCCTTTGAGATCCATGACACAAGCTCTCAGCATGCCTTCTAACGTCTGAATCGTTCTTTCACTTAGCCCATCGGTTTGAGGGTGGTACGCCGTACTTATCCTTAACTGCGTTCCCATAGACTCTTGTAAACTCTTCCAGAAATTTGATGTGAAACGCGGGTCTCGATCTGACACGATCGATACCGGTACTCCAGGCCTTAATACAATTTATTTGACGTACAGCTTCGCCAATTGATCCAGATTAAACCTAATCTTAATCGGTAGAAAATGTGCTGATTTCGAAAATCGATCCACGATAACCCATATCGCGTCATGCCCTTTCTGAGTAGTTGGAAGACCTACCACGAAATCCATAGTAATATGCTCTCACTTCCATTCTGGTATCTCCAGGGGTTGTAGCAAACCACTGGGTCTTTGATGTTCCGCCTTAATCTTTTGACAAGTTAGGCATTTTGCAACACACTCAGCGACTTCTCGTTTCATATTAGGCCACCAAAAATGTTGTCAAAGATCTTGATACATTTTTGTGCTTCCTAGATGAATCAAAAATCTCGAACTATGAGCCTCTTGTAAAATTCCCTCCCTCAATTCTGGTACTGACGGTACCCAACTTCTTCCTTCAAATCTCAACAATCCTTCGTTGTCGAGTTTAAATTTAACTCCTTCTCCTTCAAAGACTCTCTTCCTTATCTTCTCGCACTCCTCATCCTGGAGTTGCGCTTCCTTTACTCTGTCCAACAAAGTTGGGCGAGTCTCCATCGTAAACAACTTCACCTCCAACTCTTTAGGATATTTCACTTCTAACTCCATTTTCGTCATTTCTGCTATTAGATTTTCTTGAGATGTCAACATCGATAACTTTTCCCGACCCTTTATGCTTAAGGTGTCGGCCACCACATTCGCCTTTCCCGGATGGTATAGAATCTCGCAATCATAATCCTTGATCAACTCCAACCATCGCCTTTGTCGCATATTTAACTCCTTCTGTGTGAAGATATACTTTAGACTTTTATGGTCCGTATATATCTCACATTTCTCTCCGTAAAGATAATGCCTCCAAATTTTTAAGGCAAACACTACTGCTGCCAACTCCAAATCGTGAGTTGGGTATCCCTTCTCATAATCCTTCAACTGCCTCGATGCATACGCAATGATCTTGCCGTATTGCATAAGCACACAGCCTAATCCCTTGAGAGATGCATCGTTGTACACCACAAAACTTCCCGTATCCTCCGGTAGGGATAATACAGGTGCTGTGACACCCCCAAATCCGGGTACTTCATTTTCACAGGATTTGGTGTTCACAATCCAAAAACATCACATCACATCTAACCATTCAAATATAAATGAAAATACTTGAATAGAAATAGAAATCTCCCATTAAGGGTTACAACATCATTCATAAATAAATCCCAGGTCATCTAACCTTAAATAAACATCAGTGCGGAAAACATAAACGAAGTCTAATACATAAACAACAATAAAGCAAATACAACAAGTCTTCATCACTTGTTTGCTTTTTCTTTTCCTTTACTAGTAGATGACTCGTCAGTTCTTTCAACCTTAGCTGCAATGTTATTATGCAAGGGTGAGCAATGATTGCCCAGCAAGTATAACAACAACAGTAATAATAACATGCGAAATAATTAATGGATATTGAATAATTTGAAGATTTAGATTTTGAGTCAAGAACGTAAGACAAGATTCAAAAGAACGTCTGAGGGTCTTAAGACCACGAACTATGTCCCAGGTTATCAAGTATTTCTACTTTAAACCTTTAACAGTCGTAAGACTATAAGGACCTTTCTTCTCGTACTCAGGGGGATCAGCCCTTTGTACCATGTATGTGCACAACATCTTAACGCTAACGCGTAAATAAATCCCCTATATAAGGGTTGTTCATCTCAGTTTGACATAGGAGTCCGCACCAAAGGAAGTTTGGTTTGGATTTACTTCAATAACGTTTCTAGAATTTAGAACGCTCATCAACTATGGACTAGTCGAATCAAAAAGGTTTCGCTAGTCAATCAAGGTTCAAAAGGCGTAATTCGAGAATCAAAACTAAATCTCACAAAAAGTACGATTGAATACGTTCTATATAACTGAAGCATTACAAAGAGGAAATTAAAAATGTCTCATTGAATCCATGAAATTGAATGGAATAGAAATAATAATTTGCTCGGGTAAATGGTAGCATCATGAAACTTATATGATAAGAGAATTAACTTTAGAAACTTGCGTAAACGTAAAAAGTAAGGATAAGATACTTGCCTCGTGCGTAGGCTATAAATTTAAGACTCGCGTTGCTCTAATCAACCTATACATTTCGTTTATAAAAACAGTAACAATAATTAGTTACAGTATTATAAACACTTCAGAACTTATTCTCATCCAAAATTTCTATTTTAATAGCTCAGTTGACACCGAACAAACAATGGGCTTATGCTACCACATTTCACAGTAATTTAACATTCATTTTATACCTTAGCCTAAGCTTTAGGTATATCTACGATATTATAACATGATCTCAAAGAAAAAAGAAAATTTTTACTCTCGTCTTTTTACTCTTTTTTTTTTTTTTTTAAATTCCCGCCGGGGCGGAAAAACTCTTCACAAAATTCTCACCGGGGCGGGAAAATTCTTCACAAAATTCTCGCCGGGGCGAGCTTCTCGCCGGGGCGAGAAAACGTAGTTCAAAATTCTCGCCGGGGCGAGAAAACGTAGTTCAAAATTCTCGCCGGGGCGAGAAACACGAAATTCAGTTCCTGCAGTTCGCGAAGAACGCAGAAAAATGCCAAATTTGGCCAAAGTTTTTCATCGAATTGATAAATTAAGTATACCCATTCGTCATATGTGTTATAAAATCAAAACCCAACACATACAGAGTGATTTTAACATCACAGACAATCTAAACAACCAATTAAAACTAAAATTTTCACTGATCATGCCTTATTAACAAGATTTGATGCAGTTAATCATAATTAATCACTGTGAATTCGTTTCTTAACTAATTCAATCCGTTCAACAATCATTCTTTTCGTTTTTACATGCATAAACATAAACAACTATCAATTTAATGATTAACATGTAATTCAAGCATAATTTTTCATACATATAAGTCATATTTAAACTCTGTTTCTCTGAAATTTCAGAACTTCTAATTCAAGGCATAATCTCATGAATTAATTACTCTAAATCATATATACATCATATAAAAGACGCTTATATATGCTTTCTAACATCCAATCATCATTCTATAAAAATTTAATCATATAACTTAATTTACAGAAAACTCAAACATGCATTCATGGCAAAAAAAAATTAAGAAAACATAAATTAAAGGTTAAAATTAAGAATTTACCTTTGGTTTGATGCTAGATTATGCAACTAGATGACAGGGTTTCTTCTTCAATCTCAAAATTCTCACAAATTTTCTCTCTTTTTCTCTCTGATTTTCTAGGAACTGATGATAGGAATAAACTGATAGATAAGTAAGTATACGCATTAATAAACTGTTAGATCATGGTGTCAGTTAATAACTGGCACTAACTCCCCCTAAGGCCATGTTTGGCTACTCAATTATTCTCCTTTCTAGTTTATTTTAATAAACTACTTATTATATAGTTTCATGTCACACTTTAATCAACTAAATAATCTCAATAAAATTAAATAAATAAAATAGAATAATTCTTCATTAAATCACATAGTCATATAAATAAAATTCTCATTTATTAATAATGACCATTTAATAAATATCTAACTAATAATTAAATTAATTAGAAATAACATTATACTTATTTAAATAATGTATTTAATCAAATAAATTCAATTAAAACACATACTTTAAATATAAAACTTCTCCACATTAATCTAATTAATGTAACACATATAATTAAATTAATCTACCACAAATTCATCAATTAATCAATTAATTCAACAATCAAATCATCGAAAAATATTTATTCAATCAATAAATATTTAAAATAAGTTACAAAAATTCTCGTTCGTCACATCTTTCCCCCCTTAAAAGGATTCTGTCCCCAGAATCACGACTCAATTAACTCGTCCCGTTACATTCTCCCCCCTTACAAAGATTTTGTCCCTAGAATCGCTACACAAGGATTAAGCAAATAACTGAGGATAATTTCTCATCATTTGATCTTCGAGTTCCCACGTAGCTTCTTCAGCGTTGTGGTTTCTCCAGATCACCTTAACAGAAGGTATAATTTTATTTCTTAGCACTTGCTCTTTTCTGTCAACTATTTGAACAGGCTCTTCTTCGTAAGACAAATCTTTCTCGACTTGTAGGGGTTCTTACTCTATGACGTGCTTGTAGTCGGGCTTGTATGGTCGTAACACCGAGACATGAAAGACATTGTGGATGTGTTTTAGCGTTGGAGGTAAAGCTACCTCATAAGCGACCTCACCAACTCTTCTTAACACTTCAAAGGGTCCAATGAACCTCGGGCTCAGTTTTCCCTTTTTACCAAAACGAATCTTCCCTTTCCAAGGAGATACTTTCAAGAATACATAGCTACCAGAGTCAAACTCTCGATCCTTACGATGTTGATCGGCGTACTTCTTCTGTCTATCCTGAGCTGCTATTAATCTTGCCCTGATCACTCTAACGATTTCTGCGGTCTGTTGTACCAGTTCTGGTCCGAGCAATTGACGTTCGCCAACTTCATCCCAGCATAATGGAGTTCTGCACTTTCTGCCGTACAACGCTTCGTAAGGCGGCATGCCAATACTTGCGTGGTAACTGTTGTTATAAGCAAATTCCACCAACGGTAGATGATCGTCCCAATTTCCTTTGAAGTCCATAATGCAAGCTCGTAACATATCCTCCAATGTTTGAATCGTTCTTTCGCTCTGTCCGTCGGTCTGTGGATGATATGCCGTACTCATACGTAACTGTGTTCCCAAGCATTCCTGTAGTCGGTTCCAAAAGTTCGATGTGAAGCGCGGATCCCTATCTGAGACAATAGATATAGGAACACCGTGTCTCGAAATAATCTCCTTGACATACAACTTCGCCAACTGATCTAAGTTGAATCTGATCTTGATCGGTAGAAAATGTGCTGATTTCGTCAGTCGATCCACGATAACCCATACTGCGTCGAAACCTTTCTGAGTCGTCGGAAGACCTACTACGAAATCCATGGTGATGTGCTCCCATTTCTATTCTGGGATTTCTAACGGTTGTAATAGCCCACTTGGTCTCTGATGTTCTGCTTTAACTTTCTGACATGTCAAACACTTGGCCACACAATCGGCAACGTCTCTCTTATATATTCGGCCACCAAAAATGCTGTCGGAGATCTTGGTACATCTTCGTACTACCCGGATGAATCGAATATCTCGAATTATGAGCCTCACTCAAAATTTCCTCCTTAACTTCTTGTACTGGCGGAACCCAAATCCTTCCCTCGAATCTCAATACTCCTTCATTATCCACTTTGAATTTCACTTCATCACCTCCAGATATTCTTTCCCTGATTTTCTCACATTCTTTGTCCTGCATTTGTGCTTCCTTAACCTTATCCACCAAAGTTGAACCAATTCTCAGTTGAAATAATTTTTCGTCACATTCCCCCGGATATTTCACCTCCAATTCCAATTTTGCCATTGCTGTAAGTAACTCCTCCTGAGCGGTTAAACCAAATAGTTTCTCCCGTCCCTTTCTGCTTAAGGCGTCGGCCACCACATTCGCTTTACCCGGATGGTATAAAATTTCGCAGTCGTAATCCTTTATCAATTCCAACCATCTCCTCTGACGCATATTCAGATCCTTCTGTGTAAAAATATATTTCAGACTTTTGTGGTCTGTATATATTTCACACTTCTCCCCATAAAGATAGTGCCTCCATATCTTCAAAGCAAACACCACCGCGGCCAACTCTAAATCATGGGTAGGATACCCCTTCTCATAGTCCTTTAATTGTCGTGACGCGTACGCAATGACCTTACCGTTCTGCATAAGCACACAGCCTAGTCCTTTATGCGACGCATCACTGTACACCACAAAATTTCCCGTGCTATCCGGTAGAGACAACACAGGCGCCGTACTCAACCTCTTCTTTAATTCTTGAAAACTTTCCTCATACTTCTCCGTCCAAACGAACTTCACCGTCTTTCTAGTCAAATTCGTTAACGGAGTCGCGATTTTGGAAAAATCCTGAATGAATCTCCTGAAGTAACCCGCTAATCCGAGGAAACTCCTCACTTCTGATGGTGTTCTCGGCTGATCCCAGGTAAGCACTGCTTCAACCTTTGACGGATCAACCGAAATCCCATCCTTGTCAATCACATGTCCAAGAAATTGCACTCGCTCTATCCAGAATTCACACTTTGAAAATTTAGCGTACAACTTCTCTCTTGTTAACGCTTCCAATGTCAACTTCAAATGCTCTGCATGCTCTTCCTTGGTTTTGGAATAAATTAGAATATCGTCAATGAATACTACTACAAACTTGTCCAAAAACGGCTTAAACACCCTGTTCATTAAGTCCATGAATGCTGCAGGAGCATTCGTTAGACCAAATGACATCACCAGAAACTCGTAATGACCATAACGAGTTCTGAACGCTGTCTTCGGTACATCTTCTTTCCTCACCTTCAACTGATGATACCCACTCCTCAAATCTATCTTCGAGAAATATCTAGCTCCTTTCAACTGATCAAACAAGTCGTCGATTCTTGGCAACGGGTATTTATTCTTAATCGTGACCTTGTTCAACTCTCTGTAATCAATGCAAAGTCGCATCAATCCGTCCTTCTTTTTAACAAACAACACCGGCACTCCCCACGGCGATACGCTCGGCTGAATATACCTCTTATCCAAAAGTTCTTGCAGTTGCACCATCAATTCTTTCATCTCTACTGGGGCCATACGGTACGGAGCTTTTGATATCGGGGCAGTTCCTGGCGCCAAATCGATTACAAACTCAATTTCTCTATCTGGCGGAAGTCCTGGCAAATCGTCTGGAAAGACGTCTACAAAGTCCCTTACGACAGGTATCTCTTCTAATTTCGGACTCTCTTTTCGAGTATCAACTATGTAGGCTAAGTATCCCACACAACCTTGTCTTAACAACTTCCTGGCCTGCATCATCGTCAGACAACTCGCTTGTCTAGGCGATTTGCTACCGTAAAATACTACCTTTGACGGAGTCATAAGGTTAATACGTTTCTTCTGGCAATCAATTATCGCTCCATAATTGAATAACCAATCCATACCCAAAATAACGTCAAATTCCCCAAGTTTGATTGGGATCAGATCTACTGTCATCACGTTTCCCTTAATGTTCACTCTACAGTTCTTGTGTACGTACCTAACAGGAATTACCTCCCTATTCGCAATTTCTATGTTCAAAGGGTAGTCTAACTCTTCCTTAGGCAAATCTAAGTTCTTAGCAAAGTCATCGGATATAAATGAACAAGTAGCACCCGAATCAAACAATACATAAGCATCTATATTATTGATCGGAATGATACCTGACACCACATCGCGAGACTGCACGGCATCTTGCACGGTCATGTTGAAAGTCCTTGCAGTTGGTCGGTTTGCTGGTGCTGATCCGGTTATAGCCAATGTACTACCACCACTGTTTCCCTTATTTCCTCCCGATCCTGTTCCTGCTGCTGCTTTCTTGGGACAATCTCTAGCTAGATGATCCTTCGATCCACATGTGAAACAAGCGCCCTTCTTCGGATTCGGACAATTCGGAGCTATGTGGCCCTCCTGGTTGCAATTGTAGCACACCCTCTTCCCCTTCAGGCAAATCCCTATGTGATTCTTCCCACATGTAACACACGCTTCTATCTTCTTCTTCTGACCTCCCTGTTGATTTCCAGCAGATCCATTATCATTCCACTTCCTCTTCTGGTTGTGACCACCACTGCTACTACCACTTGCCTTATTATTCTCACTTTCACCCTTCTTCTTCTTCTGTTCTTGGTTATATCTGGTTATCGCTTCACTTCCTCCCTCAGCTATTATCGCTTTCTCTAACACCGCCGCAAATGTGTTGAGTTGAAACATAGAAACCTTACTGTAAAGCCAAGGCTTCAATCCTTGCTCAAACCGTCTAGCCTTCCTCTCATCCGTGTTAACCTGGTATGGTGCAAACATCGCTAATTCGTTGAATTTTGCCGAATATTCTGGCACTGTCATCGTTCCTTGTTTAAGTTCGAGAAACTGAACCTCCATCTGATTCTGTGAACTAGCCGGAAAATACATTTCGAAGAACATTTCCTTGAACCGATACCACGGTATGACACCCTCTCCTGCTCTCGTCTTATTGGCTTGCCACCAGTAACTGGCTTCCGACTTTAACATGAAAGTCGCAAAGGCAGTCTTCTGGTCATTCCCAACCCTAGCGACATCGAAAACTTTCTCCATTTCCATTACCCAGGTTTGGGCTTCTATCGGATTCATCGTTCCTTTAAACTCAGGGGGACCAACGGCCTTAAACTCCTTAAAGGTCGTAACGTGAGCTTGCGGTTGATTGGCAAAAGCTCCAGTCAAAAGATTCACTAGTTGCTGAACTGGGTTAACATCGGGTGGATTATTGTTATTGTTGTTAGTGGACCCCTCAGGGGGTGGTTGTTGACGGGGTCGTCCAGCTCTTCTTGGCGGCATAATTCTGTTCAAGAATATGCGCTTATTAGATTAACACTCAATTTTCTCAAGTGTTCAACATTTAACTCAAACAATTCATGTTAAATATTTAACACATAACTTCTTCAAATAAAACTGATATTTCATTAATTCAAAGGTTTTAAACATGAAAAGATAGCATCACTGCTATTTACATCAACTATCCTAAGATCAAACAATCTTTAGGATTAAACAGTCATATTCCATTGTGTATAATCACGCTGGAATTTACATCATAAAACATCATAAATATTTACACATAATTCAAAAACCTCTCCTATCATGGCCTACTAAGGCGTCGAACTGCCTGTCTACGTTCCTCCTCCATGATACGGCACATCGTCCTGCGATCCATCATGTACCATGGTAATTCCTCGAACTGAATCGGATAGTGGAAGACTCGATCCTGGGCTCTATCAATCGTTGTCTGAAATGTGTGGTCAGTCTCCTCAATCTTAGCCCGCTTTGCCCGTTCACCTTCTTCAGAAATCTCTGCACGTCGGGCGTTACGCATCCAAGCATCCTCTGCTCTAGCACGTTCTGCAGACTTCTCACTCAAATCATCCTTTAACTTCTGAATTTCAAGTTTCATCCTCTCATTCTCAGCTAGCAAGTCTTCTTTTTGACTCTCTGACTGAACTAACTTCCATTCTACATCCCCCAGACGTATATCCAGGTCCTCAATTTCCTCATCCTTCTGCTCTAGAACAGCTTGACGCTCTGCCACCTGTCCCTCTAACTCCTCCACTCGATCCTGCAACTCTATGTTGCGATCATACACCTGCTCAAACATCTGAAAACCTATGGAAGATAGTGGTATCTCCTCAGGGTCTTCTTCCTCCTCCTCAATCTCCTCAGGATCCTCCTCAGGATCTGACTCAGGCTCATGCTCCTGACCCTCAACCGTGATCAATGGAGATGGCTCTCTATGCACCAACTGCTCCCTGATAACATGAATATCGCGGGGCTCCTCCTCTCCAGCCACTCGGGGCACAATCTCCCTAGGCTGACTGGATCCTCCAATATCCGACATCCTGACAACAAAGTTTAAGTTTTAATTAATACTTGGTACTAGTCGCAACACATAGGTTGTTAACACATAAGCACATAGCACATAAGGTCTTTTATTATCTTTAATGAATTTCCTTAATTCATTTCCTAGAACTCGATGAGAGTTTATCACCACTATATTTTTTTGACTCTAGAAAGGCTACTACCCTAAGGTTTCCCCACCTAAGGTTCATAACCTACAGCTCTGATACCAACCTGTGACACCCCCAAATCCGGGTACTTCATTTCCACAGGATTTGGTGTTCACAATCCAAAAACATCACATCACATCTAACTACCCATTCAAATATAAATGAAAATACTTGAATAGAAATAGAAATCTCCCATTAAGGGTTACAACATCATTCATAAATAAATCCCAGGTCATCTAACCTTAAATAAACATCAGTGCGGAAAACATAAACGAAGTCTAATACATAAACAACAATAAAGCAAATACAACAAGTCTTCATCACTTGTTTGCTTTTCCTTTTCCTTTACTAGTAGATGGCTCGTCAGTTCTTTCAACCTTAGCTGCAATGTTATTATGCAAGGGTGAGCAATGATTGCCCAGCAAGTATAACAACAACAGTAATAATAACATGCGAAATAATTAATGGAT
Source organism: Aralia elata (assembly GCA_034770075.1). Lineage (NCBI taxonomy): Eukaryota > Viridiplantae > Streptophyta > Magnoliopsida > Apiales > Araliaceae > Aralia > Aralia elata. The sequence continues at coordinate 52,531,483 of CM068377.1, forward strand.
ATTGAATAATTTGAAGATTTAGCTTTTGAGTCAAGAACGTAAGACAAGATTCAAAAGAACGTCTGAGGGTCTTAAGACCACGAACTATGTCCCAGGTTATCAAGTATTTCTACTTTAAACCTTTAACAGTCGTAAGACTATAAGGACCTTTCTTCTCGTACTCAGGGGGATCAGCCCTTTGTACCATGTATGTGCACAACATCTTAACGCTAACGCGTAAATAAATCCCCTATATAAGGGTTGTTCATCTCAGTTTGACATAGGAGTCCGCACCAAAGGAAGTTTGGTTTGGATTTACTTCAATAACGTTTCTAGAATTTAGAACGCTCATCAACTATGGACTAGTCGAATCAAAAAGGTTTCGCTAGTCAATCAAGGTTCAAAAGGCGTAATTCGAGAATCAAAACTAAATCTCACAAAAAGTACGATTGAATACGTTCTATATAACTGAAGCATTACAAAGAGGAAATTAAAAATGTCTCATTGAATCCATGAAATTGAATGGAATAGAAATAATAATTTGCTCGGGTAAATGGTAGCATCATGAAACTTATATGATAAGAGAATTAACTTTAGAAACTTGCGTAAACGTAAAAAGTAAGGATAAGATACTTGCCTCGTGCGTAGGCTATAAATTTAAGACTCGCGTTGCTCTAATCAACCTATATATTTCGTTTATAAAAACAGTAACAATAATTAGTTACAGTATTATAAACACTTCAGAACTTATTCTCATCCAAAATTTCTATTTTAATAGCTCAGTTGACACCGAACAAACAATGGGCTTATGCTACCACATTTCACAGTAATTTAACATTCATTTTATACCTTAGCCTAAGCTTTAGGTATATCTACGATATTATAACATGATCTCAAAGAAAGAAAAAAAAATTTACACTCATCTTTTTACTCTTTTTTTTTTTTTTTTTAAAATTCCCGCCGGGGCGGAAAAACTCTTCACAAAATTCTCGCCGGGGCAACATCTCGCCGGGGCGGGAAAATTCTTCACAAAATTCTCGCCGGGGCGAGCTTCTCGCCGAGGCGAGAAAACGTAGTTCAAAATGCTCGCCGGGGCGAGCTTCTCGCCGGGGCGAGAAAACGTAGTTCAAAATTCTCGCCGGGGCTAGCAATAACAGTTCAAAATTCTCGCCGGGGCGAGAAACACGAAATTCAGTTCCTGCAGTTCGCGAAGAACGCAGAAAAATGCCAAATTTGGCCAAAGTTTTTCATCTAATTGATAAATTAAGTATACCCATTCGTCATATGTGTTATAAAATCAAAACCCAACACATACAGAGTGATTTTAACATCACAGACAATCTAAACAACCAATTAAAACTAAAATTTTCACTGATCATGCCTTATTAACAAGATTTGATGCAGTTAATCATAATTAATCACTGTGAATTCGTTTCTTAACTAATTCAATCCGTTCAACAATCATTCTTTTCGTTTTTACATGCATAAACATAAACAACTATCAATTTAATGATTAACATGTAATTCAAGCATAATTTTTCATACATATAAGTCATATTTAAACTCTGTTTCTCTGAAATTTCAGAACTTCTAATTCAAGGCATAATCTCATTAATTAATTACTCTAAATCATATATACATCATATAAAAGACGCTTATATATGCTTTCTAACATCCAATCATCATTCTATAAAAATTTAATCATATAACTTAATTTACAGAAAACTCAAACATGCATTCATGGCAAAAAAAATTAAGAAAACATAAATTAAAGGTTAAAATTAAGAATTTACCTTTGGTTTGATGCTAGATTATGCAACTAGATGACAGGGTTTCTTCTTCAATCTCAAAATTCTCACAAATTTTCTCTCTTTTTCTCTCTGATTTTCTAGGAACTGGTGATATGAATAAACTGATAGATCAGTAAGTATACGCATTAATAAACTGTTAGATCATGGTGTCAGTTAATAACTGGCACTAACTCCCCCTAAGGCCATGTTTGGCTACTCAATTATTCTCCTTTCTAGTTTATTTTAATAAACTACTTATTATATAGTTTCATGTCACACTTTAATCAACTAAATAATCTCAATAAAATCAAATAAATAAAATAGAATAATTCTTCATTAAATCACATAGTCATATAAATAAAATTCTCATTTATTAATAATGACCATTTAATAAATATCTAACTAATAATTAAATTAATTAGAAATAACATTATACTTATTTAAATAATGTATTTAATCAAATAAATTCAATTAAACACATACTTTAAATATAAAACTTCTCCACATTAATCTAATTAATGTAACACATATAATTAAATTAATCTACCACAAATTCATCAATTAATCAATTAATTCAACAATCAAATCATCGAAAAATATTTATTCAATCAATAAATATTTAAAATAAGTTACAAAAATTCTCGTTCGTCACAGGTGCTTCACTTAACCTTTTCTTCAATTCTCGAAAGCTTTCTTCACACTTCTCCGTTCATACAAATTTCACTGCTTTTCTCGTCAGATAGGTCAACAGAGTTGCTATCCTAGAGAAATCCTGAATAAATCGTCGATAATAACCCGCTACTCCTAAGAAACTCCTCACTTCTGTCGGCGTCTTCGGCTATTCCCAATTTATTACAGCTTCCACTTTTGCAGGGTTAACCGAAATTCCATATTTATCAATTACATGCCCTAAAAAGTGTACACGCTCCAACCAAAATTCATATTTTGACAATTTCGCGTACAACTTTTCTCTCCTCAATGATTCCAATACTATTCTCAAATGTTCTGCATGCTCTTCTTGGGTTTTGGAATAAACCAAAATATCGTTAATAAAAACCACCACAAATTTGTCAAGTTACGGTTTAAACACTCTATTCGTTAAATCCATGAACGCTGTTGGTGCATTCGTTAATCCAAACGACATCACCAAAAATTCGTAATGCCCATAACGAGTTCTGAACACTATTTTCGACACATCCTCCCTTCTGACCTTTAACTGATGATAACTGCTTCTCAAATCTATCTTCGATAAATATTTCGCTCATTTCAATTGATCAAACAGATCGTCGATCCTTGGTAACGGATACCTGTTCTTGATAGTGACTTTATTCAACTCTCTGTAGTTGATACAAAGTTGTAATGATCCATCATTCTTCTTAACAAACAACACTGGTGCTCTCCATGGCGAGACGCTAGGTTGAATGTACTTCTTGTCCAACAATTCTTGTAATTGAACCATCAGTTCCTTCATTTCAACTGGAGCCATTCGGTACGGGGCTTTCGATATTGGAGTCGTCCCTGGTACTAAATCGATAATAAACTCGATTTCTCTGTCTGGTGGAGGTCCTGACAGCTCGTTCGGGAACACGTCCGCAAACTCATTAACTACTGGTATATCATCTAACCTAACTTCCTGCCTCTGAGTATCTATTATGTACGCTAAATATCCCGTACATCCCTTTCTTAACAATCTCATTACAAAAAAATGGTGATTTTGAAACAAATGTTTTTCGTTGCTAAAAGTGCGCTATTTCGTTGCCAAAGGTCATTTGCAACGATTTTTCGGACGTTGGATCATTCGTTGCGCAATGAGCATTGCTAATTGTCTGGGAACAAAAAAAAATTTTCGTTGCTGAAAGTTAGATATTTTGCAACGAAAGTTTGTTTTCGTGTAAAATCATAATACATTTAGCAACAAAATATTTTGTAGCAAATTTATTAAGAAATTGTTACTGAAAAGTAACTTTCGTTGCAAAATCCATCTAATTGGCAACAAAACAAATCTTTTTTTCTTACTAACAAAAATAAAATTCGTTGCGTTTAATACACATTTGCCAACGATATTTGTCGTTGCTAAACAGTATGAAAATTGTTACCTTAACTGATTTTCGTTGCTGATTGTATACTTTTTGACAACGATGTTCGTTGCTAAATGTACATAATAAATCGGTCATATATTAATTTATAACGAAATTGTTCGTTGTCATTGGTTTTTTTCTAGATAATTATGATCAATTAGCAACGATATTGTTTGATGCTGATTATTTTTCGAGAGCAACGAAAGTTGTTGTCAATTAGCAACGACACTATACATTGTCGTTTGTTTTATTTGTGCAACGAAATTTGTTATTATTTGCAACGATATAAATGTTGCCTTTTTCTTTTGTTTATAGCAACAATATCCTCCATGTTGTAATTAAGTTAACTTTTTGTTGCCAAAAAATTGTTTTTTAATGTCATTACCAACGAAAACTTGTTGCTAAAATTAGAAAAAATTGTTGTTAGATCCTTTACTGTATGATGCTTTGATAACGAAATAACTTTTGATAGTATTGTTGCCAAATTCATTATTGACAAACCTGTTATGTTACAAATGTCGAAATTATTTTACAATCAAAATAAATCGTGGCTCAATGAGTAACAAATTATGGCAGAAATACAAAAAAAAAACTCAAATATTATTAACTAAATAAAATCATCCAGTACATGATTTACCACACTTGGTTGAATAGTGAACACACTTCATGAATTATTAAAATTCAGTCACACACATTTATAGATAATGATGACTATGCTTTTCCCTTGGACTATTTTTGGAGCTCAAAAGTCTGCCATCCCACATATGATAAATGCTCTTTTTTCGGGCAATTTCTTCCCAAACCTGAAGTTCAGTAGGTACAATGCAACAAGAATATAAATTATAATTATCCATAATATGTTTTTAGTTGCAGGTCTTCATTATTATAAATGATCTTCTACTTTGAAAACCTTTTAAAGCTAAGCAAGTTGTCTACTTCAAGAAAAAACAAATATCAATGCATTATATAAACTGTATACCATATCCCTACAAATAATTGTTATCCTTATGCCCATTCGGAAATTATAACTAAAGACTGTGCAATTGAGCAAAAGACTGCTTCATTAAATAAATAAAAGAAATATCAAAAGGCGAATCGCAAGTAATATATAATATTTATACAGTCTCAAAACAGATGCAATTCAATATGGTAGATCTTTGCAAGTAATTAATAAATTTTGTTCTCAGACTCTAGTACCTGATGCACAATAGCAGAACCTAGAGGAACAAGTAGCATGTTGTGGAATGCATTTGATCCCCACTTCAAAAAAGCAAATCTCTCTCTGTTTGTCTGAAATTCCAGCTCCATATTTGCTTGCACAACATTTTCTGACCTTGTAAACATCAACCTGAACTGAATGATCAATGACAAGATTTACAGGAACCTGCACCCAGGATAGTTGAATATATGTTAGTAAGAAAACTATTAATATAGAAAAAATGAACAGAATAACAATTGTGATGAAATCATGCACCTTTAAAGCAGAGACCAGTCAAACTAATTACTGGTGATAACAAAAACCTAAATGTTTTTCAATCAATGCTAAATAATAGGGACATATACAAAAACCTAAATGTTTTGGGTTGTTGATGGCTTTGGGCTGGGGTGCTCCCTTGATTTTTCTATGCTGCTATTCGTTGTTGCTGTCTTTACTGCTTCTGGGCATGGCACTGTTGCTGCTGTTTTTGCTGTTGTGGTCTTGGTGGCACTGCTGGTTGGGCGGGATCTTCTGGTTTGTGCTACAACTGTTGTGCTGCTGGTTGACTGCCTCGGCGTTGCTCTGCTATGTTACTCGCTGCTAGTTTTTGTTATTGTTGTTTTGGTTCTACTGCAACTGCTACTGTAGTTGCTGTTGTTCCTGCTCCTGTTGGGCTCTGTTGCCTATGTTTTGTTGTTGTTGAGATTTATTCCATCATTGGGCATGTGCTTGTTCTGGGCATTGTTGCTGTTGGGGTGCTATTATTTTGCTGTTGGTGCTATCTGTGCTGCTGCTACTCCATCTGTGCTTGTCTGTTGTGACACCCCCAAATCCGGGTACTTCATTTCCACAGGATTTGGTGTTCACAATCCAAAAACATCACATCACATCTAACTACCCATTCAAATATAAATGAAAATACTTGAATAGAAATAGAAATCTCCCATTAGAGGATTACAACATCATTCATAAACAAATCCCAGGTCATCTAACCTTAAATAAACATCAGTGCGGAAAACATAAATCAAGTCTATTACATAAACAACAATAAAGCAAATACAACAAGTCTTCATCACTTGTTTGCTTTTCCTTTTCCTTTACTAGTAGATGGCTCGTCAGTTCTTTCAACCTTAGCTGCAATGTTATTATGCAAGGGTGAGCAATGATTGCCCAGCAAGTATAACAACAACAATAATAATAACATGCGAAATAATTAATGGATATTGAATAATCGAAGATTTAGCTTTTGAGTCAAGAATGTAAAACAAGATTCAAAGAACGTCTGAGGGTCTTAAGACCACGAACTATGTCCCAGGTTGTCAAGTATTCCTACTTTAAATCTTTAACAGTCGTAAGACTATATGGACCTTGCTTCTCGTACTCAGGGGGATTAGCCCTTTGTACCATGTATGTGCACAACATCTTAACGCTAACGCGTAAATAAATCCCCTATATGAGGGTTGTTCATCTCAGTTTGACATCGGAGTCCGCACCAAAGGAAGTTTGGTTTGGATTTACTTCAATAACGTTTCTAGAATTTAGAACGCTCATCAACTATGGACTAGTCGAATCAAAAGGGTTCGCTAGTCAATCAAGGTTCAAAAGGTGTTATTCGAGAATCAAAACTAAATCTCATAAGGGGTACAATTGAATAAGTTCTACATAACTGAAGCGTTACAAAGAGGAATTTAAAACGTCTCATTGAATCCATGAAATTGAATGGAATATAAACAATAACTTGCTCAAGAAGTAATAGCATTATGAAGTTTGTATTCTATGATAAAGAAATTTAGGAACTTGCGTAATCGTAAAAGTAAGGATAAGATACTTGCCTCGTGCGTAGACTATAATTTTAAGACTCACGTTTCTCTAATCAACCTATACATTCCGTTTATAAAACAGTAACAATAATTAGTTACAGTATTATAAACACTTCAGAACTCATTCTCATCTAATTTCATTTTAATAGCTCAGTTGACACCGAATAATCAATGGGCTTATGATACCACCTTTCACAGTAATTTAACATTCATTTTATACATTAGCCTAAGCTTTAGGTATAACCACGATTTCATACCATGATCACAAAGAAAGAATAAAATTTTTACTCTCGTCTTTTTACTCTTTTTTTTTTTTTTTTTAAAGTTCCCGCCGGGGCGAGAAAAGCCTTCACAAAAATCTCGCCGGGGCGAGGAATTGCTTCACAAAATTCTCGCCGGGGCGAGCTCCTCGCCGGGGCGAGGGATCCCTTCACAAAATTCTCGCCGGGGCGAGAATTACGAATTCCAGTTTCTGCAGTTCGCGAAGAACGCAGAAACAGACCAAAAATTTCCCATTTTGTTATTCGTACATCAAATTAAACACACCCAGACACTATAAATTAAATATAATCGTTACCCAAGTCTTCTAGCATGATTTTTACAATTTATACAACCAAATCAAAGGTTAAAATTCATTGTTCATGCTCTGTATTTACATATTGATACAGTTAACGAAATCAATCACAGTAAATTCGTTTCTTAACCAAATTAATCCGTTTGAACTCTGTATTGTTTATTTAAACATGCATAATTATACCCAACTATCAATTTCAAGTTACATAAAACAATTAAAGCATATAATTTGTACATGAGGACCAGACATACAATTTTCATACTCTGTAACTCTTGAAAAATTCAATTGAGCAAATTACATGGATTTAATCACTTTAAATCATGCCTACATGGTATCAATCATGTTATAATCACATAGTAACATACATATAATCATATCATGCGTTAATCGCCAATTTAGTCTTTTACAGAAAACTCAAAACACGTATAATCATGGAAGAACTTTCAGAGTATGAATTAAAACTTAAATTAGAAGAATTACCTTGATTAGTGGTTTGAGTTATGCAAGAAGATGAATGAAATTCTCCAATTCTCTAGATTTTCTCTCTTTTTCTCTCTGATAATCTCTAATTTGGTTTAAGCACAATGCGTGAAAAGAAAAGAAAACTGATACTAATACTGGCGTACATGGTTGTCAGTTAACCCCATAATGGTTAACTGACTTCAACCCCCATTTAGGCACTGTTTGGTTGTCATTCATTCTTCCTTTATAATTTATTTTAATAAATAGCTTATTACATAGTTTCATGCCACAATTTAATCAACTAAATAATCTTAATAAAATCAAATATATAAAATAGAATAATACTACATTAAATCACATAGTCATATAAATAAAATTCTCATTTATTAATAATGATAATTTACTAAATATCTAATTAATAATTAAATTAATTAGAAATAACATTATACTTATTTAAATAATGTATTTAATCAAATAAATTCAATTAAACACATACTTTAAATATAAAACTTCTCCGTATTAATCTAATTAATGTAACACATATAATTAAATTAATCTACCACAAATTCATCAATTAATCAATTAATTCAACAATCAAATCATCGAAAAAAATATTTATTCAATCAATAAATATTTAAAATAAGTTACAAAAATTCTCGTTCGTCACATCTGTGTTGCTGCTGCTATTTCTGTTGTGCTGGTGTGCAGTTGGCTTCTGCTGCTAGGCGTGTTGCTGCTGCTGTCTTTTACCTTGCTTTGGGGTTGTTTTGGTTGCTTCCTTGTATTATAATTTTTGGGGAGGTCAGCGTAGCTTATCATGGAAAACTAGCACCAATTAATGGCCAAAAGTTAACAAATTAGGAAAAATGTTGCTTTTGGAGGTGGAATGACATCCTAAAATAATTAGTTGTAGCTTAATCTTATATATATATATGTGTGTGTGTGTGTGTGTGTGTTTACTAAAATATATACTTGATATATTATTAAAAAGAGAAAGTATCTATTATGAAGTAATGAGAAATTAATTTATACTTATTAACAGAACAAAACACATTTGAGGGCAAAGTTATCATTTTTCAATACAGGGTTAATTTCATGTGCCAAAATACTATCTTTTTTGAGCAAAATCTCTCCTAAAGCATATTAAGGTCAAAAGATAAAATCCTGCCACCAAAGCAAAAAAATTAGATACCATGTGCTCACTGATTATAACTTTTTAATTAAAACTTTAATAGATTAATGACAATTACTTAATTGCAAGAGAATACGGGCAGGCTTGAATGGAATCTCAAATAACTTGGGAGATGTATTTTCCCAGTCAATAATTTTCTCAACATCTTCCTTTTACTTCAAAATTGTCACAATTGCAAATTGCTGATTCAAGAAGGATTCTAATAGAGTAGGGCAACTTTTTGGATTATTTAAAAGCTACTTATCTGAGTTCATATATTTTGAACTGTTCTATTCCCATAATACTATAATAAAGCCAAAAGTAATCATAAATATTATTAATATCATCATTTACCACAAAATTAAAACAATTATAGAAGTTATTTCAGCATATATTTTTAGTTAATACAAATACACCTTCTGATTATTTCAAAATTTTCACTTATAAGCAATTATAACCAGAGCAAAAATTATCTTTTCAGCAATTATCTACAGGCTTCAGCTGAAACAAACAGGCCCGATGTGGACCATTAGAATTCAGTTAGTAGATTTCAAGCATGCATACTAACTATAACCATTTGATTATTTTAACAAATTAAACACCAAAGGATCTTCAGTTGAAGATATGAAAAGGAAGAAATCATAAACATTATACAAAAAATAAGCAGCCAAGCTCAGGCATGTACCTCCTTCAGCATTTCAACATATTCTGCACTATCAGCATTCTGGCATCTTTTTACCTAGGATTGCAAAGAGTTTTGCAACTAGTAAGAGCTTAAGTAGCACTGCATTATCACCTGTCAAGGTAAATAGTAGTGTTTCCTATATTAACTAGAAAATTATAATTTGAAGAGAGAGAAACAAAAAAAAGTAAGCACAGAATAAGACCACTGTCAAATTCAAGATAATAATTTCATGAGAACATGCAATTACAACTAAAATAAAATTTGTTAAAAATATCCGAGATAGGACTCAAAATTTCCCTGTACATGGCAATCAAAAAGACAAAAGTCAACAAATTGGATCGTAAAATACCGAATGTCATTTTGGTGATAAAACATCTTCATATCTATTCCATTAAAATATTAAGTACATTTGGACTTTCTTGATCACAGTCGTGTTGTGTATAAAGTACTCCCACGAAACACAACCCATAAAAATTATACATTCACATCATCCAGGTTATTAAATAACCTTAAAACGCATCACATAAAAATAAAAATTTAATTCATTCATTTTAATAATAATAAACAAATATACAAGATTCGTGATCGTTACAGGTTGTCCTGCATATGCACATGTGAATGTGGGAAAACTCAAACCTAGAGCAAAAAATGCATCTTTCTTGGTTATAGTTCTGGTGTGAAGGGTTATAGACTTTGGTATGCTGATCAGAAGTCAACAAAGGTCATCATTAGTAGAGATGTTACTTTTGACGAGTCCGCTATACTTCATAAGAACAAGGAATCCTCTGTTCCTTGTATTGATAGTTTTGATAGTTGGTCAGAAGGTGGAGCTTGAAGTAACTTCTCCCCAGGTTCAGAAATCACAACAAAGTTCAGATCATGTGCCTACTACTACTGTTGCAAATGAAAATATAGTTCTAGAGGATGAACACGTGGACAATCAGTACAGTCTCACTAGAGACAGGACAAAGAGGATAGTGTGACCACCTCAGAGATCTGGGTATTCAGATTATGTTGCTTATGCCTTATCAGTTGCCGAGACAATTGAGTATAGTGACCTTGTGACTTATAAAGATGTTGTTTCCTCGACTGATTTAGAAAAATGGTTGTTCGCTATGAATGAGGAGATGGAATCTCTTCAGAAAAATTAGACTTGGGAGCTTGTGAAACCACCTAAAGGTAAGAAAATTGTGGGCTGCAAATGGATATTTAAGAAACAGGAAGGCATCCCAGGAGTTGAAGACGCTAGGTACAAGGCTCGACTAGTAGCTAAGAGATTCAGTCAAGTCAAAGGAATTGACTTCAATGATGTGTTTTCACCAGTTGTGAAACACAACTCTATTCGAGTATTACTTGGTTTGGTTGTTATGCATGATTTGGAGTTAGAACAACTCGATGTGAAAACAGCTTTCTTGTATGGTGAACTTGACGAAAAGATTTATATACGTCAACCTCAGGGATTTCAGATTCAAAGAAAGGAAGACCACGTTTGCTTATTGAAAAAGTCCTTATACAGTTTAAAGCAATCTCCCAGACAGTGGTATAAACGATTTCACTCATTTATGGTTGGGATTGAATATAGTAGGAGTCAATATGATAGTTGTGTGTACTTCAGGAAACTTTAGGATGGCTCATTTATCTATTTGTTACTTTATGTTGATGATATGTTGATTGCAGCAAAAGATAGTTCAGAGATTGGTAAACTGAAATCACAGTTGAGCACTGAGTTTGAGATGAAAGATTTAGGGGCTGCTAAGAAGATTCTTGGCATGGAGATTCAGCGAGATCGCGGAATTAAGAAATTGTACTTATCTTAGAAAGACTACATCGCGAATATGTTAGATCATTTTGGTATGAAGGATGTTAAACCAGTAAGTACTCCTCTTGCTGCTCATTTTAAATTATCAGCTGAATTATCTCCTCACACAGATGAGGAGGTTAGCTAGGTATATGTCAAGTATTCCCTACTCTAGTGCAATTGGCAGCCTCGTGTATGCTATGATTTATACTCGTCTAGATATTTCACATGCCACTAGTGTGGTAAGTAAATACTTATCACGTCCAGGTAAAATTCATTGGGAAGTTGTGAAATGGATTTTAAGATACTTGCGAGGTACCTCCGATGTTGGTTTAGAGTTTGGAAGAAATGGCGATACCCTTATAGGGTATGTTGATTCAAACTATGCTGGTGATCTTAATAGGAGGAGGTCGTTGACTGATTATATATTTACCCTTGGAGGTTGTGCAATTAGTTGGAGAGCTACTTTACAGCATACAATTGCTCTCTCTACTACAAAGGCAGAGTATATGGCTATTACAGAGGCTGTTAAGGAAGCTATTTGGTTGCGAGGCTTGTTTGGAGAGATCAGCATGGATCATGGAGTTACTATTGTCCACTGTTGTAAGACCCCGAAAATTTTAATAAATAGAATTTAATTTTTTTCTTATTATTATTTTAAACAGAAAGGTGTTAAATCGATAATGATAAAGTTACTAGTGAAATGTGACAATTGAGATGTCTAGTAATAACGTTAAATCACTATTCACGCGATCACTATTCACGGGATACTATTCACGCTAAAACGCTTTTACATTTTCTTCGATCTTCGAATTACGTCATAACGTTTATATAAGCTGGATACGAAAATTATACGGTATAAATACAAAAGTACTATTCATACGAATATACTATTCATTTATACAAAAAGTCAAACTAGTATGTCGGGGAATATTCCTTCTGTCGGATATAGAAAGTGATAGAAATTGGCGGCAAAACTTTAACCGATAACTGTTAAAATACCCGGTGATAAAAAAAATAGTAAAACGCGATATTCCACAGTAGCACACGTTATTCCACAGTAGTACACGGTATTCCACAGTAGCTCACGATGTTGCACAATGTTTTATATTATTGATTCAATAATTGATAAAGTAGCAATTGCATAGTATCTTGATTCAATAATTGTTAATTAGCATCTGCATAATATATTTTACTATTTATCACGACACTGTAACTTATATCATTTGATAGGATATTTTAGCATTATCGACAATGTCTAGAAATTCTGTCAAGGAAAGGGGTTATTTAATTGCGCGCCATTTTTTTTTTTATGGAAGGCCCCCTCTTTCCTGGGAATAATCTGGTTGTCAGTATTGCGAGTATATGTTATCTGTGATATTAATGCATTTAACACAATAATACAGAAAAAGGGATTTATTTTGATAATGGAGTTATTTTTTAATGGTTTTATCTTTTGATAATGGAATTATCTTTTATTAATGGAAGAAAAAATGGATGGATGATATTAATGGAAGAAAAAATGGATGGATGATATTAATGGAAGAAAAAATGGATGGATGATATTAATGGAAGAAAAAATGGATGGATGATATTAATGGAAGAAAAAATGGATGGATGATATTAAAAGAATATGGAGAAAAGACCAAAATGCCCTCACCTTGATTTTCCTATAAATAGGGAGGGTTTGCTTAAGAAATTTTCACACCTTCATTGCTTATACTTTCTCTCTCTCTAAATTTCTCAAGTTCTCTTAGTGTGCTAGGTTATTGTGAGTATTTGTGAGAATACTAATATTATCCGAAGATAGTAAACTTCATAGAAAGTAACATCCAGTCTTTTGTTAACGAAGGTAGGGAATATCATTTCTTTCATACTCATATATAATATCATTTGCTTTCATGTTCGTAAGTGATATTATACTCATAAAGGTTGTTATTCATTCTGTATTAATTTGTGGGGATAACCTGTCTGTGCGGTATGACGCATGCCTGGTGAATATCCTTTTGTATTCATTCCTTATTAATTTGTGGGTATAACCTGTTCGTGCGGATTGACGCATACCTGGTGAATAACCCGTCGTATTCGTTACTTATTAATCTGTTGTAGAAATAATCTGTCTACGCGAATTATCGCATGACGGGTGAAAATTCATTTGCAGTTTCATATATTTTGTTATACTCGTATAACGTATCATATCTTTTGTACTCTTTAAGGGATATCTTTTTCTTTCACATTTCTCCATTTAGGATAAGAAATCCTTGTTTGTTTCCAAAACCTTATTTTTAAATGGTGAAAATCCCTGAAAATTAGTAGAATATCCTTAATAGTTTGTGCATCATCTAATATCTTTTCACCTGAATCTTTCTATTTCGTTTTATACGTTATAGTTGAATTCTGAACTTATTTCTTGAATATCATTCTTGAATTTGACTCCACAATTTGGTCATCGTGTTGGCAATTTGGTCAATCTTCGACACTGATTAAATTATAAATCTTTTCTTATCCTTGATCTCACTGTATTTATGTTTACATCATTGTCATCATCCTCATACTTAAATTGTGGTGATAGTTCTCTTTGGCCCGTAGTGCAAAGATGAACTGGTGTGACATGATTTTGACCAAACTGTGTATTGGTATAATCATGACCTTTGGCGTTACAGATAAAGGCTTTTGATGAAAATATCTTTGGCCTGTAGTGCAAAGATGAACTGGCGTTTGGCGTGATCATGACCAGTGGTGTTACAAATAAATATCTTTGGCACGTAGTGCAAAGAGAGACTGTTGAAACTGTTGATTGGTGTTACAAATAAATATCTTTGGCACGTAGTGCAAAGAGAGGCTGTTGAAATTGTTGATTGGTGTTACAAATAAATATCTTTGGCATGTAGTACGAAGAGAGGCTGTTGAACATGAGTTATTGATTGGTGTTACAGGGATATAATATTGGTGGTTATCCTTTAACTTATAGAAGATGGTAGATATTATAATCTACTTGACTCTTCTAATGGATTGTCCGTTCCGCTGCAGTTGTTGTTATTGAATAATATCTTTAAATCTCTGATTTATTATTGTTGAAAACTAAAGATAATTTTATTCTTCATTATCTTAGTCATGATATTTCTTACTGGGCTATTTGAGCTCACCCTTTTCAGTTTTGTCCCATTCTCAGGAAAGGAAAATGTAGCTGGGACTAGCCGAGGAGTGGAGTAATGGTCCGAGTTATTGGTTGTCCTCATCGAGTTATAGCATAGTTTAATAATAATTGTAGTGGAGACTTAAAACATGTGTTGCCGTCTTTTTACGGCATTGTAATAATTTGGGTTTGGATACTGTGGTACCATACGATACGATATTGGTATGGGAAGTCACAGTATGTGTGTTGTCGTATTTTGCACGACAAATATTAGTTGTATATGGGAAAATTCGTATTTGTATTTGTATTTTGTAGAATATTTTTGGCGACTCAAAATGGGTTGTGTGGACCTATTTTGGGGGCGTCACAACTGTGATAGTCAAAGTGGTATACACTTGACTAAAGATCAGATGTATGATGAGAGGACGAAGCATATTGATGTCAGGTATAATTTTGTTCGAGACATTATTGACGAAGATGACATTAAGGTCTTGAAGATTGGTACTGCAGACAATCCAGCTGACATGTTAACAAAGACGTTACCACATACCAAGTTTGAACATTGTTTGGACCTGGTTAGTGTTCGATGCACTTGAGTTGTGCATTTGAGAAGAGGAGAAAGTTCACTATTTGTGCTATATTTGGAGGATCCAAGTCAAGGTGGAGATTTGTTGGGTATGACATGATTCCTTATTGGATTTGGATTTAGGTATTACCTAGAATCCGTTTTGGTTTAAGGAAAGTTATCTTTCCTAGTTATACTCAATTCAGTATTTCTTATCCTATTTGGTTATAGAATTTCCTATAGCCTATAAATATAGGTGCTAGGATTTTGGAGAAGAGATATTCAGATTCATTCAGAAACATTCTAAGAATTCTCATAGTTCTCTCTCTTTATCTTGTACTATTTAAATATTTATTTAGTGGATTTCTTCTGTCTTCTCCGTGATTTTTCCCGATTTGGATTTTCATGTAAAACCTTGTGTTATTATCTTTATCTTTCTGCGTTGATTTATTGTGTTTGTCATAGTTTGTCATAACAAGATTTCTTAGACTTTTATTATTATTATTATTATTATTATTATTATTATTATTATTATTATTATTATTATTATTATGCTTCAAACTTTGAACCCAATACAAGTACTTAAAAGAGTAACTTGTCAAGAAGATTACTTGAATTTGAAAAAGTAGATACTGAAACTCCACTTATACCTTTTTTCCCCTAATCTATTTCATTCTTCATAATTCATATTCGTTATTTATCTTATAATTTATATAATGCATCGTAATAAAATAAATTGTGGCCGTTTAACTGTGTTATGCCCAAGCCAATTTATTTTAAATATTTAAACAGTCATTTTGAGACACAGGCTGAGGCAGTATAATCTATTAATACAAGCTCCAAATAAACCATATTATACGAATAATTTAAGGCTTAGTAAATACATACGAAGTTACTAAGAAACGTCAAGTGATCTGTCTGGTCATATGTGTAAATTCATTCGTGGCATGTCTCTATTTCCTTTTGTTTTTCCTCTTACTCCCTCTGTCATAAGTAAATTATCTTAATTTAACTTTTAAGAAAAGGTCAAATTGATCAGTTTTGGAATATTTTATATAGTCTTTTATAAATTTAAGCGCCAGGACTACAATCATAGTAAATTAAATAGAGTTATTAATATATATATATATATATATAATTAAAGATTTTTTTAATAAAACCCAAAAAAAAAAACTTTACCAATTATGTTGTTTTGTTAAGTACCTTTAACCAAATTTAATTAAAGTGTTATCTTAGATAAAGTTTTTTCATCTCTTATTTTGTTATGTTGATATAAAACTCATTGAATTATTTCACAATAAAAATAGAAACAGATTGTGCATTTAATAATATTTTTATATTTTTTAATAATATTTTGAATTTTAAATTATATTTATTGCTCTGATAACTATAAACTTATATTTAATAATATTTTTATACTTTTTAAATAATATTTTGAATTTTAAGTTATATTTATCAATGTGATAATAAAAGGTGTAATTTTAGAGGTCTCAAGTTTCGAATTACGTAATATTAAATATTTTAATAATAATATACGGTATAACCAATTATTTCATATCGAAAAATTTGATACCCCTGCCATCTTCCGAACAGAAATGTTGGTTAGACATTGTTGCCGACATTTTTTTTTGTTTGCCAATAGTTTTCTCTCCCTTTGATTTCCCACCATACTCATAAGCCAGCGTCTATCTCTTCCGTATGTTCATTGCTGTCTACCAAGTCAAGTCCTCCAAAAAGCATTTCTCCCTCAAAAAGCCCACCAGAGAAGACCCAAATCAGAAGCTAAAGGGAGAGAAACTTTACGGAACAGAGCAAAAACTAAAATCTTCATTAATGGGTTGCTCTGCTTCTCGTTCCCACCTTCTCCCCACACCCAACACTGAACAACAGTCCTCAAACTCACCATCATCATCATCATCACATTCTTCTTCAGATTCTTACTCCGATTCCTTTCTCTATCAAACCCCAATTTCCCGCACTATCTCTCTACCAACTCCTCTCATCCACCACCCTCCCCTCCGCAAAGGCGATACCAACCACCTAGTTTCTCTCACCTCCACTACTTACGGCTCTCTCATCCTTATTGATCCGGTTCCTAACTCTAACCCTAATTTCAATTCCCCCAATCCTGACCCATCATCGTCTACGGACTCTGTAATCAACACTTGGGAGTTAATGGAAGGCCTTGACGAGTTTGATTTCGATATTGTTCAGTACCCTGAACCTAATTCATCAATTTATGAGAAACCCAACTTGTATTGTAATGGGTATGTCACGAAAGTTAATGATTCAGCCGAATTATTGAGTTCTTATGAGTTGGTGGAACATTCTGATTCAAAACCTTTGTGGAAGCATTTGCTAGCTAAAATGGACCCGAATGTGGTCTCGAGTTATAGGCGAGCATTGACTTCAAGGCAATTGGGTTGTTCTAAAGATTCAAACTTTAAAGAAATTCGAGTGGTGGGTTCTGATAATACTGTGAGTTCTAAGTTAGTCGGTCCTCAATTTTACTTGCCGGGTATTGAAGATAGAATTGTGTTGTATTATACTAGTTTGAGGGGAATTAGAAAGACTTATGAAGATTGCTGTGAAGTTCGGATGATTTTGAGGGGATTTAGGGTGTTTGTAGACGAAAGGGATATTTCAATGGATTCGGCATTTAGAAAGGAATTGCAGAGTGTCTTTGGAGGAAAGGGAATTAGTTTGCCAAAAGTATTTATTCGAGGAAAGTGTGTTGGTGGTGCTGATGAGATTAAGCAACTTCACGGGGTTGGGGAATTGGCAACCCTTTTGGAAGGGTTTCCTGCCAAGGATCCGGGGTTTGTTTGTGAGAGCTGTGGGGACGTCAGGTTTGTACCCTGTCCCAATTGTAATGGCAGCAGTAAAGTTTTTGAAGAAGAGGAAGGGAAAATGAGAAGGTGCTCTGATTGCAATGAGAATGGGTTGATGCGTTGTCCCCATTGCTGCTCTTAAGTGCTGCTGCCAAGCCACTGGCATATGTATATTTTGGTATTTCTTCTGGGATTTTCTGAAGTCACTACTAGTAGTATTGCAGTCCATATTTCTCTTTTTAGATTTGTTTGAGGCCTGTTTCTATTGAACTGTTGATATTATTTAG
This sequence comes from Aralia elata, assembly GCA_034770075.1. Lineage (NCBI taxonomy): Eukaryota > Viridiplantae > Streptophyta > Magnoliopsida > Apiales > Araliaceae > Aralia > Aralia elata. The sequence continues at coordinate 52,549,857 of CM068377.1, forward strand.
TTCAGACTAGTTGTATGTACTTGTGTCATTCTCGTTGAACAAATTGCAACAATTATAGAAGTATAAAAGAAAGGAAAATCTTCTGGTTTCCCTATACATGTAATAGTTAGTGAGCTTTCTTGTGTATTTTTATACACCTCTTTAATTATAGAAGATGTAAATTTCTATTTGTTTTTGCATTTGATTTTTGTCGGAAGTTAACAAGTAAACTCGGGCTTGTTATACGACATGGTGTTTTATATTCTGCTTTATATCGTTTGCTTTTTTTCATCCTTTTGTGAGCAGACCATCTTCACTCGGTGTTGAGATCATGTATATGTGATTCAAGTCCTCATTTGGTTATGTTAGGATACTCACATTTCCTATGGAACAGTGAGAAATTGAATCACCTAGAAAGTTGACTAGAACTCGTATTACGGGCTTTGATAAGCATTACCTTTGTACTGAGTTGTGCTGTATAGTCCAAACCTACTGATACCACTTTTAACAAGGTCAGCAACAACTCCTATTGATAGCACTTGGAACAAAAGATAACTTTAATTCCACAGTTTTTAGAGCTTTTGAGGGGGAGGAGGAGGCAGAGGCAGCAAGGAAAAAAAAAGCCTAAAATTTCAGCTTCCTTCACTTCAATTAGAAATCAAGTAAATAGGTCAAGAATTCCAGCGAGCAGGTGTGGAAGAAAAACACCGATCTTATGTCGTCAATCTGGGAATTGGGCAAGAATCTTAAATTGCTTGCGCTTTGCATGGCTTGTGGTTGTGGCTAATATTGTTGTGTACTGTACTCGGACTTTACAAATGTAGCCTTAGGTATTTGATAAAAAGAGAATTCACAATATGAAGTTACTGACATCTCTCTTTAGCCTCGTGTCTTTTTATTTACACTACAGTACTACACTACGCTAGTACTTTGAAGCAAGCACAGCACACGTTTTGTTTTGCGTTTGTAATGTATATTATGTTATTAATTTCAAAAAAAATTAAAGTTTTGAAGATAAAAATTAAAGTAAGATAATGAAAGTTAAATAAAAAGAAAATTGAGGTAAGAATGATAAAATAGGAATGGCATTTTAGAAAGCTGTTCAAGAAATTATTAACACCAAAGTTTCCTTGTTGAAATGCATCTGAATTTTTTACATGACTATTGATATAGCTGTAACCAGAAAAATAAAAACTTTTATTTATAGCGTAGCGTCCAATTTGCATCTTGTTATTGTTTCCCCAACAACTGACGAGGAGAAAAACGTCATTCCACTTTTGACATCCCCAATGCCTCCCAAGCTCTGAATTTCTTGATTTATTTATGTTCCAGAAATTGATAAACCCTACCCTCTGAAGCTCTGCATTTCCACTTCTCCATCTAACCCCATTTCAATTATAAAAATTATGAGTGATACCATTGCCGGAGGCGATCCTCCGCCGGTGACGGAATCATCAAAGAGCGGATTCGATGCCGGCCGAATTGCAGAAGTGAAAGCATGGTTGTCCTCTCAATTCGATGCTGCCGGTAAAGATGTACCTGATTTTGAGTACACCCCTCGGACCATTGCTTATTTATACAACCTTGCTACCATATCTCAATCCAAAACTCAAGCTGCCGCCATTGTTGCCAATGATTTTCGCCAAAAAGCTGCTGAGTATCGCTCCCAAGGTTAATATTGTCATTTCCTTTTTCAGTTATGTATGTATTGTCCAGTCCATACGTTTTTACTTTTTTTATTCTTCTTCTTCTACCTCTTTTCTACAAAAATAGTCTTATTTTGCAGAAATTTCAAATTTTAAGGATATATTTTTATTTTTATTTTCATATTCACCCATGAGGATAGTTTATAATTAACTGTGATGACATAATAATGAAATTGTGATGACAATTTAAGCCAACATCAAAAGAAATGGGACTCTTTTATTTTTTGAAAAAAATAATTTGTCAAATGAGAATCTGTTTGTGGAATGGAGAATTATTTGTTTTTGTAGGAAATTTGATTCATAACCAGAATTTCAGGATAGTTTTATTCTCATGAAAAGATTGAATTTTTCTAATTCACAATTAAGTTATTAGATAGTTTTTGTTTTGAGCTGTTTAGGAATATGGATGGCAATTTTAATCACTTGAATTTGTATATGACCTAAAAAGTTGCCCGATGGTCTAAACACAATTTCTATTCTTTGGTGAACTGAATACATAATTTTTTTTGTTACTGTGAATTTTCAAATATAGATTGATAGATGTGTTAACTTCTGTATTTTCTGATCCGGTTTCTGGTTCATGGCTGATTTTGTGATCTAAGCATCATGGGTAATGTAATGTTATGAAAATCTTGTAAGTGTAGCTGCAAGAATTAGGGAGATATTAGAGAATGCGGGATTAGCACAAGAAAGTTTACCTGCAAATGTGGTGTCATCGGCACAAGTTCTTGCAACTGTTGCAAATTTGCTGAATATTAGAGATACTGAACTAAGTAGGTTGGTGGCCTTTGCACTCTCGCTTCTTTGCATTTGCTTCATTTCTGCTAATAGTCTTACTATTATACATGCATTCAGTTTTCTTGTAGCAATGGGGGATATATCACTTAGAAAAACTGGAGTAGAGGAGAAGAGAGCTAAAGTACAGAAGGAGTCTAAAGTTCTTCTTGATTACACTCGAAAGGCAATAGCGAGGCTGACTTATTTAAAAAGGTAAACTTGTCAATGCAATTGATTGTTTACTATCAAAGTCCATTAGATTTCAATTGTTTTTACCTTTGCACTTTTGATGATCTAGATGTGTGTATAGAGTACCCAAAATTTTCTGAAATAGCTACTCCCTTTTTAATGTTTTGTTTATTTATTTTTGTTTTGGTAGAACACTTGCCCAATTGGAAGATGATGTAACTCCTTGTGAGGCTCAGATGGAAAACTGGAAAACTAACTACTCAATCATGGTTTCAAAAGAGAGGCAATACCTGCAACAACATTCAAACTACAAGGTATTGTCTTTATAAATAATCAGGTTCTTTGCCCGTGGTAATTTAATAAGTTTCAAGGTCTCTCTCTCTCTCTCTCCCCCCCTCTTGAAAGTGTTATCCTAATTTAACAATCTCAAAATTTTCTTACATTACTGGACTTTTTTGATATGGTAGGACTAGATAGTGATTCTAATGACCTCCCCTGGTCTGTGTGCCCCTTTCCTTTCACTTTTTTGTTTTGATTGGCCGTGTACCGGTCCTGTTTGTTTATTGTTGATGTTATTAGTACTTGGTTGTACTCAGCTGAATCTGAATGTTGAATATGCTGCTTCCCTTTAATATATCATGTGAAAACAGTAAAAAGTCTGGATAAAAGCTTCTTTTTCTTCTTCTTCTTTTTTCCTTTCTTTTCATCTAAAATCAATTATTTGTTGCTGCATACACATACACATGTATTTGCATGCACTATTAAACATTTGAAATGATTATCTAAATTTAGTCCTTGCACTTTGGAGTAGGCAATGCTTAATCGAGTGGGATACACCCCAGAGATTAGTCATGGAGTGTTGGTTGAGATGGCAGAGCATAGGAAGGAATTGGAGAAGAAAACAAAGCCCATCCTTGATACATTGAGAAGCTACCAAGACTTGCCTCCTGTAACTACATATTTAATGGATATTTCTTCTTCCTTTGTCTTTTCTTCACCCCTTACATCACATAATGATTTGAGAATCTCCTATCTGCGTGCAGGATAAAGCTTTGGCTGCACTGGCGATTGAGGACAAAAAGAGGCAGTATGCAGCTGCTGAGAAGTATCTTGAAGATATACTGCAGTCAGCTCTTGCCACTACAGAGTGATGTGCTAGTGCGCGAATGTGAAAGTTGTTTTATTGGATCTTCTTTGACATACCTTACAGGAAGGTTGTGCACTTTTGGATCTGCTGAGAATTTCTTTTTCTTTGTAGCAATGCCAATCTCTTAATATGATGTATTATTTGTAAAACTGAAGCAGATTAGCGTATGGTTTCAAAGAGAAATTTGTGCCCTTTCCCAGGAATTGTGTGTTTCTAACTACAAACTCCGTACTTCAATAAATATCAAAACAAGAGATGTATGAACTGACAAATAAAGAAATTGTTTTCCTTGTACTTGTTCATGGGACACTTTTCTGTGCGTGATTTCCTTGCAGCGTTCATAAACCTACAAAAGCATGGGAAGCTGTAACAGGTCCAAATTTAGCGCTCAACATTGGAGCACCGTTGGCAATGTACAGATTCAGAAAGCAATTTACACGTAAAGGAGACTAGGGAGAAAATATAAGATCTGGTATTGAGCATCTAGAAGTTTTTCAATGTCCTAAGCCATCAAGGGTTTCGGGTGGTACAGTCTCTGAATATAGGCGACGTATCAATCATTTCAATGCCCTTCAAAGGATTCCATTCCAGCCACATTTTTTGGGGAGACAATCACATAATAGAGGAGACCGAGCATCAAGCATTAGCATTTGAAAGTGTTTCAATGCCCTTATCTGTCTTTTAGAGGATTCCAGTCACATACCAAAGACCTGATGCAGACACCTGCCGTTATTACAGAGTCGGGGTTGTCTTCAGAACTGTTGCTTCATAATGGTCAATTGCATACAAGTTGATGCCAGCAAGGGATTTTTCCACGGAACAATTTAACTAATATTATCAACATTCATAACATCAATAAAGAATCAAGATTTTCATATTTATATCAATATCCAAAATAATCATTAATCTGCCGAATAATACCAAGGTGAGGATATCACGGAAACATTTGAAGGATGTAATTAAGTAAATACATTATTCTGCACATAGATGGTATCAGGGTTATTAATTCTTTCGCGCCAGGTTTGCGGCAAGTCCAACAGCTATAAGTCCTACAACAGTAGCAGTAATGCCGATTCCGATGACACCATCTGTGAATATCCAAATGTTTTTAGTACTACACTATTATTTAAGTCCAAGAGATTAAAGATAAGAAAAGAAGGGGAAAAAAAGTGAGGCATTACCTTTAGTGATTCGATCTTCAATTGTCTTCTTAAGAAACAAAGCCTGCCTCCAATCAGGTACAACCTACAACACCAAAAAATAAGACATGGCTCCAGATTAACGAAAATTTTAATAAAATAATGGCTCAAATCAGTTATGATATCGAAGCTTGTGTGACTGTACTCCCACTTGTACAACAGTCAACATGTGCTGAAATAACATATGCAAACCTACGGATACATGCCTTCAGTAGTTGGAAGAAAGGGAAAGCCTGCCCACCCGCACACATCCATAATAACTGAAAAAGAGGACTAACAAACCTCTAAGCACTGTTCTACAAGCTGCCTACTCCTTGAAAATTCACAACTTCTGTAGTATCCAACAGCCAAAAGATAAAGCTTTTCTCTCTTTTGTAGTGGGCTATCAATATTGGCCAAAGAAGCTGCCAACAAAAAGTTACTAATTTTGAACCAAGGGCAGCAGGTCAACATATAATCACCATTATACAGAAAAATTGAAAACTTTAAACAAATATTAATTTCAGAAATTATCTCAATAAACAAGCTAGAACACAAAACGTATTGAAGAAAATCAGCTACCAATAAGCACTTTATCAAAAGAAAATGAAAATAAGTTTAAGCGAGTTTTCTGTTACAAACTGTTAACCAGATCTTAGTTTAAGTCTATTCTTCTTTTCCTTTCTCTATTGAAAAAATGGTTCCAGATCATGAAAAATAACCAAAGTAGAAAGTGCATAAATGAAATTTATATCCTGGATAAATTAGTGGGATGAACCTTTCGAGGAACTTCCACATGATCGGCCAAATTACAAATTACAATATATTTAGTACAGCTTCAATAAGAGAAAAGTTTGTTAACATGTCAAAATTTTAAAAATGGAGATAGAAAGGGAAAACACAGACAGAGTTTAGTTACCAACACACAGCTTGGTTAACACATTCTACTTGAAATTGTGAAGTTAAAAGCCTTAGGTTAAGGACAAGTGCTGCTAGACTAAACATCCAAGTGAATGGAGCAAGGAAGTAGCATTGCATATAGAACTTTTAAGTAACAAATAAACACAATGGAATTGTGGAGCATGTGTTTCCAAACAAAGAAAACCAGCCAAGATGAAAAGTTGAAAAAAGGGAGTAAATGAAAAACAATATAAACATATAAAAAAAATTAAAATATAACTCAGAAGAAAAACTGTGAATGAGGTTGTTAATGAATATTCCACCTCGAAGGGACCAGAAACCACAAACAAGAATGACAGAAAATTCATGAAATAACTTAAAAATAATTAGAAAAAGTAAACATTCTATTTTGACATTGAATAAATTTTATCACACCTTCAAGCATAGCTATCCCACGCTGCACATCATCTGGTTGTCTAGAATGAACCAGAGCCCAAGAAAACCTCATAATCCTTTCAACCTTCTGTTCATCTGAGATACCATCTGAAGCCTCTGTAACCTCTTTCTCACAACCCTGCCAAGAAATTACAGAACTGAGATTAAATACACTAATAAAAGTTACATGTCTCGGTCAATAAAATTCAAATTCAGACTGTGGTAATGATTTCATGTCATTATGTCCACCATTAGAAATGATAATGGCTAGATGGGTGAATTCAGAACGTCAAGCTCATAGTCAAATAGTCTCAATTTTGTGAGCCCTAAAATAAATATGAAAAATGATATTGGTCTAGATAAATCCAGGTTCTTGGAGGGTGGACAAGAAACAGACCCATTCTATAGCTTTATTTCACAAGATGTATCGATGTGACCTCTCGGGCTCATATACACGAATTTCACTCGTAATCAAAGCGTTTGTAAAAATTGCTCCAACTGATGACAAGTATTAATAGCAAATATATGTTCTACATATTGGATCAATCCCCACCTTACTTTGGGTTGGGAATTTATTAGTAAAGGGAAGACCTGCTCCTACGTCTAGTCCATCATCTTTGCAAAAAATTTAAGTGAATTAATAAACTAAGAATGGTACCAGTACTTACTCTAAGGCGGATACATATGACGTTGTAGGATGGACAGACTGAATAATCAACAAAATTTGACATTATACGGAATGACTCCTTTAAGTCTTGAACTGGTGTCTTTAGTCTTGCCTAAATGAGTTTTCATCACTGTACTAACTACAAGTACTAGGCCCAATTCTTATTGGGTAATTTAGTCCCTGTTAATCAAGCATGTTGCGACGGTGGATTGGCTACCATCCAATGGAAAATTTTAGCACAAGGCCTAATCGACACTCAACATCAACACTAACAATGAACTTTGGAAGACAGTGATTGCAACTAATTAACTTGTATAACAATAGTAGTAACTTTTTATGTTCATGACATGGTCTAGTGGGTGATTATGGTAAATCGCACCACTGAAGGGCGAATGAATTTTTTGTGTTGGAGGTGGTAATGCCAGCAATAACAAACTGTTTGTAATGTTAGATAACAAATGATGTGAAGAAGATGGCAGCGAGTAACAAGTGACGTAGCTCATATTAGATTTTTTTATGTTACAATAGCAATAAGAACAAACAACCCAAACCAAAGCTCTAGCACACACTAACTCAACATTGCTGTAGGACATCTAAAGTAGTCTCTCCATGCTACTGGGTAAGTTGCCCAAAGGCTGAGGCCAATAAAGTTAGCCTATAAACAATATATATATATATATATATATATATATATATAAACACACACACACATACATACATATAAGAGATATGGGCATACTTCAGCATCTAATGGAGCCTCATGCTACGTTTGGAATGGAGGAATGGAAGTGGTGAAGGAATGGAATAGAGAAGAAAATGGAATGGAGAGTGGAATGATTCATTCCATTCTTGACTGAAACGAGTCATTTCATACCCTCCCTTAAGGAATAAAATTCACAAATTTGGGATAAATAGGAATGGTTCATTCCATTCCGATGGAACAACCAAACACAATTTTTTTTATGGAAGAGTGAGTCATTCCATTCCCACCTTCATTCCAACAATCCAAACATAGCATCAAAGCTATCAATACATCTCATATCTTCATGTCTTGTTTTGTCAGTGATTAAACAGAGGATAAAGTTCCAACCTTTTCACAAAACCTTTTTGCAGCAAATGCATCATTTAAAAAATCAATTAGACTTCTCTACAAAATTGATCTCTTATCAATTGAATTTAAACATAAACCCGAACCAGCAGATCAGAAGTGTGTAGCTAATTCGAGACTAAAAAAAATTAGTTGTAGCACTTTTAAATTATGAATCAAAATTTGAACCTTTGTTCCGTTTAAACAATAACAAACATGCCTTAATAGGATTTTGACCATAAAAATCCCACGTAAGTTTGCTGATAAATTCTACCCTTTTCCAAGTATTTTTTTTTCCTCGTTTTCAAAGAGTTAAAACGGATGGATTGTTCAAATTATATATAGAGAATTAGGAGAAGGAATGCATACGATGATGACATCGGGATTGCACCAGGGGATCTGATCTCCGCCGCTGAAAAATGCGCTTACTGAATCGAAGAAATCTCGAATCTTCGCCTCCATTTCTGGTTTTAGTTCTTAGGGAGAATAAAAATGAAGATCGGAGAGCAGCAGGGCAGGATTAAGAAGAAACGATGAACCAGAAGAAAAGAGAAGATTGAGAATGTGTAAACTCTCCCCTATTTATATAGGTTTTGGTTTTATAGTTTAATTGTTGTTTTTTGGTTTTTGGCCAAAAAAAAATAATAAAAATATTCCTTTATTAGTTCTTTTGCTTATAAAAATAAATAATTTTGGGGGTTTTCATTATTTTCAGATCACAAACCTGAAAATTGGACAATTTTAAAAAGTCATTTAATCTTCAAAGAGCCACGTTTTGATTTTTTAAATTTAATTTGTGAAGTCTGATAATTTAAACTTGACAAGATTAAAAAATTTGGAAAATTTAAATTTGTCATTTTTTAAAAGTAAATTTAGATAATTTATAGTATTTACAGTAGAATTAAATGACTCACATTATTTTTAAATTTTAAGACCCTATATATTAAATGAAAAGTCAAAATCAAATTAATTTTGTAACAGAGGAGTAACTTTCTTTATTTCTTTTAATAAATAAATACTCAAATTTAAATAAAAAGTAGTCACCTCATTTGTAAAATATTTAAAAATGTACAACTTCTCTAACTTTAGCTTGATGAAACTTAACACCATTTGATATGCACTTCTGCATCATTTTCAATTTAAGCTGCTTCCTTTAACCCTTCCGTAAGGTCTACCAAGCCCTTTCGTCGATTTGTCATCAATGTAAACAACACTACTGGACCAGGTAGTGTCAATGTCAAGGCAATCTAGCAAATCCAGGGCCTCAAACTCATCACCATAATTGTTTGGGAGATGGGTTGATAGAACAAACTGAAAGCCCGCCCTTCAGCTAAAACTTGTTGATTGTTCCACCGCCAACCTCGCCGGACCGCCACTGGCAACAGCCAGGTCCACTACAAGGTCCTAGTTTCTGGAACAAAAGCTCTAAAAGGGCACAACCGTTCTTATCCCAATTAATTCACATGAGTTAACGCTGCGTTAACTCCTGGTTGTGAAACTTTAAACAACTTTTTTCAAAAAATTCAAGCTTATTATGGGTCTCGAGCCAAGTATCTATGACTATCAGATATGGTTCAAGTTACCTGAACAAATTTCCCGATTGAGTCATTTACATTTTACTCGTAAAAAAAATAAAAAAAATTCTAGATTCCAATATATCCCAAACTGAAACAGGAGAAGAATTACTAAGCTACTACAAGAGAGTTGAAGAGCAGAAAGAGAAATGATGGAAGCGTTTCTTGAATAGGTAAAGCTTGAGTGGCCCGCCTCCAAAGACAAAATTGAGTTTTCGGTTGGGTTTGACTGATAATATCTTGAAACAAATATAATGGAATTGAGATCGAAAAATTTAACATATAACTGAGTTTTTTTTTATTATTAAAAATTGAAAATTTTACCATACAACTGTGGTCGAAAAACTCAAATAAATAAAATACATGAAACTATGCAAGTTACCATACTTGTAATATTTTTGTTACTGACTATATCTATTGTAAATTAATTAAAATATAATATTGTTGATTTTAAAACTTAATAGGGAGTAAAACTTGATTCACATAATGTTTGTTTTTTAATAGAGTTTATAAGACGTGGTTTCCTAACTTGTTAGATATCTATTATATAAAGTCGGAGTATGATTTTGGTATAAACAAATTTTTGATATTTTTGAAAATACCCTTAAACTTTTATGATAATACCTATTTTGTCTTTTTTATTTTTTTTATTTAATTTTTTAAATTTTATAAAATTCTTATTTTATCTCACATAATTTACACACAACGCGTATGCCACTAAGTAATTAGTATTAATAAAAGTCAATCATTTGGATGGAAAAAATATACACAAATATGAGAGTTTGTAATATTTATTTGAGGCTGTAAAACAATATTATTATAAATTAAGTATATTTTTCGATGGCACAATATTTATTTATATTTTGCTGTTATAAAATTGTTGAAATGTAGCAATTATCTTCAAGTTATAATTTTTTTTTACATACATGCATACATACATATATATATATATATATATATATATATATATATATTCTAATGTTTTTACATGCTTTTTATAATTGTAAGATCAATTTATCTAAAACTTTTAGAGAGGATTATAGCTGAGTTGAGCTTATAAGACAGTGCTCCCTTTTATTTCTTATATTTGATAAATTCTTTTTCTTTTTCTTTTTCTTTTTTGTAACAAGTTTATTTAAAAAGGTTTTGGGAAAAAAAAAACACTTAAAAGGGAAAAGATTGATGTTTCTGGTCGACGAATCCTAGCATAGTTATCTTGGTCTCAACTGCATACTGATATTTCCTTCTTCTTACCTACCAATCTCTATCCCCTGCGCGGGCAGAGTGACTGAGGCTGAGAGAGAGAAAAAGAGAGGAGGATATGGCGAAATCATCGTCCGACGATTTCTCGGTAGTGGTGTTGGCGTCTGATCTGGGCATCGACGCTCGCCCCTTTCTGTCTCCTTCAGACCACCGCCCTGAAGAAGATAACTGGCACGATTGCCCTTCTTATTTAGCTGACGAAGACTTCTCCGATCTTGACGCCTTGCAGTTCTTCCGCCTCGAACCTGCTGCTGACAAATCCGGCAACCGTATCTTCCGCATCGTCGGAAAATACTTCCCTGGTAAGTGTTTTTGCTTCCAATTAGTGAACTTGGATTTTATTTTTAGCTTTGTGAAATAATTTTATTTTTAGCTTTGTGAGATTCTTGGATTTCGTTGTGTGTTTGTTTAGTATTTCTGTTAGGGTTCTGTAATTTTTGTGTTGCCCAAATATATACATGGGTATTGGTTCTGTTTGTGATTGGTTGATGTAAAGGGTTTCTTTTTTTTTTCACTTTATATGTAAGCTTTGTCAATAGATCATATGGAAGGTAGAGTAAGGAGGGGTTGTTGGCCCCTTAATCCCACACACGCAGAGAGACAAAATAGAGTTTCAAGCATTATTAAACTATATAAGACTGTTTTTCAATAGAGGATACAGTGACCTTTTGAAATAAGCCTAAGCAGGAAGTTGGATATCCCGTATGAGTGCTTTAAGTCTAGGCAGAAAGTTGGATATCCCATGCTCGATGATAATTCCATAAACAGCCACAAATCAAGGAGTCAGCCATTGTGTGTAAATGAAAAAAGTTTTAAGTATTTTAATAATGGACAACACATTGTGTATACTTAGAAGTTGTATATTTAAATTATGGACAACACGTATCAGAGTGTCCTCAAGTTGCCAATATTCAGCATTACGCATTGTGTTTAGGTTGATGACTTAGATACATCCTAGAACCTAAGGGGTTGTCCTCGACTAAGGCATCCAATCATGGCAATTTAAGCATCTGGGAGAGTGGGGTGTACATAGGGTCCTCATAACATAAAATGTTACGACCTGCTAGTGTTTGAGCAGCATTTGTATGCACTAGGTGGTATCAGATTGATTATTATTGTGTATACTGGATGTTACTCTTCCCATCCTCTTTCAATGATAAAAACCACAAGATATGCATCTCTTTGGTACTGAAAATATATGATATTGCTTTGGAAGGGGTGAATTGCCTTCTGTTGGAATCCTTTCTGTTTTTCTTTTTGGCAAAAGGTTGTTTTTTTAGGATTTCTTAAGGGTAAGTTTGGAACTTGGAAAACGCGGAGGGAAATAAAGGAAAACAAAATTAAATATAAAAATGAGAAAAATGCACATAAGTCCAATCATCTATACTTCTAAAACTTTTAATATCGATAACAATATTAAAATGTAGTGTTATAGATTTTTAATAGTGTTCCAATAAATTTTTAGATTTCATTTTGTTTTCGTCCTTACTTTTCCCTCGGGTTTTACTAGTTCCACCACCCTAAAGGTCTTTTGCTCCTCTCTTCTTCTACTTCCACCACTGATTTATTTTTAAAAATAATGGAATCTATAGGCTGTATGTAGATTTATTGGACCTCTTTTTGGATGACCTGATGTTTTAATAATTTGTTAGAACATGATTATTTTTTGGTATTTATCTTATATTAACTGATTCCATAATGATGCACTTTTTCAACCATTGATATTCAGCCCCAGCTGTAAGTGCCGAACGGCTGAAAAAGTATGTATTGCACAAAATCTTCTCTGAGATACCGGAAGGGCCATTCTGCATTGTTTACATGCATAGTGCTGTACAAAAGGAATACAATTCCCCTGGCATGAGCATCTTGAGGTGGATATATGAAGAGCTTCCTTTTGACGCTAAGGATAGACTTCAAGTTGTGTACTTCATTCATCCTGGGCTTCGATCGAGAGTTGTCTTTGCCACTCTTGGTCGACTTCTTTTAAGTGGAGGGTAAGTATTTTCTTGTTATCTCTATGGAAATAATTGAAACTTCAGAGTATTTTATATAATGCTCTATAATCTAGAGTATTATCTGAATTTTTGAAATAATTATGGATTATGCTTCAGTTTATGTTCTAGAATTGTTTGGAAGGATGAGGAAGTCTCAGGAATCTCCTTTAGCATTATTATCACTACATGTTTTGTTACCACTGCCTTTGGGGTAAAAGTTTTTACTTTACTTTTTGATTGGGCATCACTGTTTAAGAGGGTCTGCAGAAATCTTAGGAGCTAGTTGTCAGAAATAAATGAAAGAGACTTAAAAGTGTCCGTAGAAAAAGCCTTGCATCTTTGCATCGCTTTTCAGCTTCCTAAAACTTTTAGTTTTCCCCTTAAATTTAAAAGCTCCGCATGAAAGCAGTTGCTTTGATTTTTATTGCTACAAAGCAGGCACTACATTCATCGTGGCCTTTTATGATTAGAAGAATAAAAGTATATAACTCTATTCATCCTTTTGGCCCAGCTAACATAAAGAACACCAAGGAACTTCTCTACAATTTAAAACTTTGAAAGTTAACATATCCACAAAATAAAGAGATAAATGTAAAAATTGGAGCCTTGATTCAGAAATTTTGCTGCTGCTTTCTATGTCACATTTTTTCCTGTTTTGCCTTAAGTTCTGCTAATTCAACTCAACCCCCAATTCCTCCAAATCTTTCAGCTCCCATGAATTTTCCTCCATCGCGCTTGATTTTTTCCATGCAATTATTTTGTTTTGCACCTTTTCTGCTGGAGAAACCACTGTGTATCATTATACATTAACAAGTTCTTAATGCCTTGATGATTTATTTTTATTTTACTAAGGTTCTTTTCCTCTTTTCTTGTGGCAATATAGCTTATATTGGAAAATAAAGTATATTAGCCGCCTGCAATACCTATGGGAGGATATAAAGAAGGGAGATGTTGAGATCCCGGAATTTGTGCAGGATCATGATGATGTTCTAGAGCACAGGCCGCTGACTGATTATGGGATTGAACCAGATCATTTAAACTTGACAGCAATTCCTTCCATGGGCTACCCGCTTGGGAGGTTTGAAGAGAGATGGTCATCGAGAGAATACATGTCTTAGTGGTGCAAGCTTTGTACAGAATAATTGTAACTTTGTATTGCTAGTACTTTAAAACTCTCTGTTTTAAGGTTCTTGTATGTTTCAGACACATTTTAATAGTAACTATAACTAGGCTTGTCATCTTAATATTTTGCCTCGTCTCCTTGAATGGAATTGTCTGCTTTTAACAAGGTTAGATTAACATCAGTATGTACATCTTTTGGGCTTGTCTGATCCTAGTAAAGTAACGAGTAGTACTATATTTGCTTAAATCCCCATCATACCTTGCTTTTAGTGCAAGTTCCTTTAAGAATGTTAGGAAGCAGCAGTCTCAGGTCACATCATCGTTAAGTTATAATTTATTTATTTATTTATTTTTCACATCCGGAATATGCAGCAGCAGCTGCACTAGCACTTTGATAAGTGATATGAAATGGAGTTGGCCATTGTGAATATAGTTGTAGCTCTCGTCTCCTAATCCAAGATGCCATCGCTATTGTACACCCCAATATGGTGGTTGTACAAGGACCCCTCCGTTAAAGGGTATCCTTCTCCTCCCTCGTTGTGGAATAGAAAACCATTTAGAACTGTCTATTTTGTTTGTGGAATTCAAGGGCATACGTGATATGAAATAGTACAACACCCTTTGATATATTAAATGACTCTAGAAATAATACATGAATCGTAATACTAGGATGGATAAATAGTGTCTAAAAATATTTAATTTAAGTAGTCAAATCTCATTATTCATCATCACATTCATTGCAAACAAACAGAGAAACAACTACAAAATATTGTCATCTTCAATTCCCAACTAACTCACACTTCTCTTTAAGTATTAAGGTGGAATTATATATGGAGGAAAAAAAAAAAAAAACTTAACTTAGAGTCGGCCTCATTTGCTCTTATTTCATATTTCTACTACTACTAGTACTACTACTTTTACGTCCAACTCCGTTGTCAATTGTTACTACTTTTTTACTTCCAACTACGCTGCCTGATCATACATAAAAACTTTTGTGCTTTATTATACACACAGATTGAATATAGGATACACAAAAACTTAATTATGTGTCTGATTCATCTATTTTTTTTCCCATACACACACACACACACAATAACTTGGATAATTAATGAAAACAATAGAAAGAAAACAACACTTCGAAATTATCCGTCCAAAATCCAAATTTATATCTATGCAGACGAGAATGACTAAATGATACTCAGCCACATGCAAATTATTGTGTTAACAAGAGTCAAACAAAACGATCTAGTATTTGCTCTTCTTTTTTTGAAATATAAGATTAAGTTTGATATTATTTTTTTAAATTTAAAATTGATATATTTATTCAACTGTTGAAAAAAGGGGTTCTTCTAGCTAAAAGTACTTTTTAGATATTTTGTATTTTTAGTAATTATATTATC